>OZ010636.1:12386025-12722658 GCA_963932165.1 Pimpla rufipes
GAGAGAGGAGCTACGGAACTTATGGATTGTCAAGGCCGAACGTTACATAGGCGGCTGCCGGCCACACTCGGCGCGAAATTACGAGTCTCCGCGTGCATTTTTCAATCTTTTTCTCCTTTCCTTTTCTCTCTATTCTACCGCAGAGAAACTTTTGCAATTGCATAGGACGCGCGAGCGGCACCCGACCGATATTGGTACGATAAAACTCTCAGCGGGTATATAAACATAGTTGCGTGCAGGACAGTCGGGATGAGACGCGACGGGGGGACTTTGCACGGGGATGGACTATCGCGATTCGCAACACGTGTGCCGGAGGGCCGAGCGCCTCTCTGTGTCTCTCTCTCTCTCTCCCATTCGCGCTGGCGCACGTGGTTGCCGGGCGGATATAACGTCCAAGTTATATATTATTACCCATTATATACGATTTTCACGCGTATGTCGTCGTTTTCCGTTGTCTGCGTGGGCATTCTTGTTCTGCACGCTCTCGGCACTTTGCCTGTAAAACAGAAAGAGAGAAAAAAAACGTACAATTAATTTATAGATTTCTATTGTCCGCATATGTCGCGAGCGTTAACAATGCAAATTATTCCGCGCACGTAGAAAAAACGCGCGCGCGCGCGGAGCGTCGCGTAATAACAGGTTTCGCGGGCGTCGAGCGCGCGAGACCCAACGTGAGAGTCGCGAATATTTTTGAATCCCCACGTTAACTCGACCGTCTCATTGGTTCTCGAAATTCAGCATATCGATTTTTTTTTTTTTTTTTTTTTTTGGTCCCCGTAATGACTTTTGGCGCGTGCCAACTGCCAATCAGAGTAGTGAATCCTCGTTACTTTTTAAGAAATTAATTTTACACTACAGACTATTTTGTAGATGTGATTTAATAACAACAGCCTGATTCTAAAATTATGCGCGAACTCGCGAAAAATGTACACTTTATATTATAATTATTACGTGTCATTATTCTTAAAAAAAACATCACAACACCAATCGTTAATTTCTAGAAGATTTAAGGATTTACAACTCTGGTGCCAATAAATCTCTCGCGCTCGCGAAAACCGCGAGCGATAAACGGCGAAAAAAAGAAATCGCAGCTATTAGTCGCCCGCGTTGCCTTTTGGCCGGAGTCGAGGAATCGGGCTCCAAATAATTTCAGCGAAACACAATTTTCCCAGGGGAAGGGGCGAAACGGGGGCAGCTCGAAACTCGGTGGAATCCGCGAAAAATTCTGCGGGTCGCCAGCGACATATATATAGCCCCCGGTTTCTATATATATATACATATTGGCTGCCCGGGTGAAAGTCCCGGGGGTCCGGTATTCGCCAGGAAAACTTGGCCACCGCGCGCGCTCGCCGCCGCCTTATAAACAATGCGAAAGAAAGTGCCGCGCGTTATCCTTATCGTCCGCGCGCGCGCGCGGCGCAAGAGACAAGGAAAAAAAAACACGGAAGATTTTTATCGCGCGAGATTAGCCGTCGTCGTTTGAGCGGGATTTCGCGCGCAGCTCGTTCGCTCTTTTGTTTATCGCCGCGGCGGCCGCGATGGAATCCGCGTTGCGCAAGGACTCGAACGAGTATAGAACAGAAAAAAAAAGAAAAAGAAAAAAAAAATAGCCACAACAAGCGATCCTTCACTTTATTACTTTACTCACCGCCGAACACCTTGCGCAGCGACATATCCAGAAAATAATTAGCGTTCAGAAAGAATAGCTCGCTGCTGCGACGGGATTTGCTAAACAGCAGCACGAACTGCGCGTCGCTCGTCATTTTGCGCCCCGCGAGCGACAACGTTCGAGTCTCCCGGTGATAAACAAAGCGACGGGCGGAGAGAAAAATAAAAATAAAAGCGGCGGGCGACAAAAACGAGAGCAGGGGGATGAGCCCCGGATAAAACCCGTTGAGCTGTCAGAGCCGCCGAGAAGTCACATCACACTTTACCGCTAGGCGCTCGCACGGGAGCAATCGCGACGACGATAAAGGCGGCCAGACGCTCGACGGGCGATCGGCGGCCGCTCGGCACGGGAGCGATTTACCGGTTTCCTCGGGTTTCCCGGAATCGCGCGAGGTGATAACCGGTCAATGAAAACTTCCGCGATCGCGAGCCCGCGAAAATCGTCGCTGCAACGACGACGACAACGACGACAATAATTTCCCCGTTCGCGACGACGCGTCTCGTGTGCCGAGCGCGAAATAACCCGGTGTCTCGCGCATAGACGCTGGACACACCGCACGGTTCGCCCGTGTTGCGTGTGCGTTATACGATTCGACCGAGTTTCCGAGGCGCGCGAAACGCGTACAACCGCCGTCGGTAGACGATAATAATAAAAGCGTGGAGGAGGAACCGCGAATAACAGAATAGCAACAGCGGGGCACGGCAACAGAGCCCGGAGCGCGCGGCCACCGTGAGTTCGAACGTTCGTAGAGCGCGCGCGAATGCCTCGCGACGAGCCGATGTGGTGGTGCGGTCGGCGACGAGGATGCCTCGCCGTCGCGAAAGCGGAAAACACGAAGAAGATTCCAAATCGAACCGGACCACGTCGGAACGCGTCGGGTCTGGCCGCGAGTAGCGAAATTCCCGGTCGGCAGTGGCCGTCTAATTGTCCCCGCTTAATATCAATTAACCTCGTTTACGTGCGTTGGGTATGACCGAGAGGCGCGGAGGCCCTGACTCACCGTGGTTCGTAAAACAATGACACTCGACTGCGTGTGTCTCTCCCCTCGAGGCGGATTTACACCCGAGACGGGGGCCCTACCAACGCACCGACGATCCCCGCGCGGTCCGCCAGGTCCAGGTCGCTCGTCGCCGGAGCTCAAAACCGCTGGAAATTAATTTGCAAACTGCAATTCTCTACGGTGAATGATAACAACGAAACGGCATGAAAATAAAAATGCGTAACACTAAACGACAGACGCGTTGTCACTAGCTGTCGCCATCTTTCCCGTGGCGGACGGCCATGAGCAATCATGGCCGACGGGGTTCGCGAGTTTCCCGCGAGGCGCCGCTACGAGCCCGTCCGTGAGCCACCGGGTTCGCCCGAGCGCCGCCGCCGTGGCGCCACCGTCGCCGTTTTTCAAACACCGCGAAATTCGCCGTCTCCCCGCGCCCGTCTCGCGGCCGCTTCGGGCGTCCTCGCCTCGCGCGCCTCGGTCGTCGCGAAAAACCGAACGCGACGAACGCCGCGGAGGAGAGGCGATATCTCTCCCTCGGCGACCGAGTCCTCTCTCCGTCGTGCCCCGCGAGGGCGACTTCTAAATTTATCGTTATCTACTGGGTAAGTGTAACGCGAATATTCCCCCCCGATCGTTGAAATAATATTGATCTCTCTGCGGCGGTTTGTCCAATTGCCGGGACTTTCAACGCCAGAGATCCGAGTTAGCTATATGTACATATATAAATATTGTATATATATATGTATATCTGTATATGTATGTAAATGCATAATGCCACGGGAATCGTGTGGACGGTGCTTGCAGTACGTGCCGAGCTTGATTTGTACGAGAAGAATAAATATATAAATATATGTTGGCTCACATTTAGCGTAATTATCTTCGGAGCGTTATTATAAAGCGCGCGGAGCGCACACGAGTCGATCGGCTCGCGAGAAATTGCGGCGTCGTGTTGTATAGCGGCGGGGCAAAAACTTGGCGGCGCAACGGGAATATGCCTCACGCGTGCGCTTCTCGCGCTGCACGCGCTCCCCGTCGTCATATCGTCGAGGCGAGCGCGCACGCATTATAATGATCATTCAATAGCGCATACTCGCGCACACACAGGACGCGCGCGCCTCCGTACGCAGCGCGCATTTTCTCGTCAATTGCGACAAGAATCAACGAACCCTGTAGTGCTGCCGCCGCCACCGCCGCCGCTGCTGCTGCTGCTGCTGCTGGCGTCGCATTCGCGAACATATCTCGGCTTCTCTCGCGCGGAATATATTGTTTTCTCTCGGCGTGTATGCGCATTTATCGTATGGGCACGAAAATTCTCACGCGCGATGCGATACAGTTATCGAAGATTAAGCGCGCCGGGGGCATCGCGAAGAAATATGTACGCGAAGACGTAACATCGGGAGATAAAGCGACGACGACGAACATGCGCGCTGTATGTCCAATGTAGCATATTGACGCGGAGGGAATAACACACGCCTGTACTTATATTTAGAGTACGTCGCGCTCCTTGCGCGATAAGTGTAACTCGCCGGCTAAACTGTCCGTGCGGCCAGCTCGCTGATTATGGTCGCGAATAATCGGCACTATTGTGCGCGTCCAAGCCGAGTGCACTCTGCGCCCGCGCGACGCGCTCGCTTCGCGTCATCGGCTCTTTGTTCCGACATCATCGCGCTTATATGCGCCGCACTGGAACGACTATTATTATTGTTTACCAGATCGATCTAGCGGTCACTCTTTTTTTCGTCTTCCTTGTATATTTGACAAGCAAATTACCGCATTTTGGAGAATAAGAATGAAATTTTCATGCAGTATCTCGTAGATTGGAGTAATATCAGGTCGTTGACCCCTCCTCGAGCGTCTGACTGTCAAACTCGGGGGAAAAAATTGTCTGCGATAATTTTAAAGAGTTACGCTTTTTCAATGCAATAAATTCAGCCGTTTCTGGCAGTCGTTGTTTTGTCGTTTTTTTTTTAATTTTTATTATTACAGAACTCAGATCCGACCATCGCTCGAAAAAAGACGAAATTTGTCGATAGTTGTCGCTTCACTATAATCGAGGTTACTTTTTTTAATCGATGGGATCTGGATTTTGTACATTCGTTCGAGAGAAATGTCTGTAACGAATAGATATCTTTATTTCTCCAGTTTTCACAGAATTTTGAAGGCGGAAGTTACCTTGCGTTTTTCGCGAACAAAATTTTCTATTTCATAAAGTTTGAAGACTCTATCCGACGGGAAATTTCCCGCTAATTTCGAAAAGAACCGTTGCTTGCCCAAGAAATACAAAATTCGCCGTGAAAAACGCAAAAAAATATTTTTTACCGAACTGTCAAAATATCATATGAAACTGCCGTTGGTTAGCAACGAGTTCCAGGCAACCCGACAGCCAATCAGAGGACGAATAACACGACAACAATACTTGCATCGAAAATGCGAAATATTTTACGCACTGATTTCTTGAAGAGGAATATACACTTTTTAAGGTAGGAATAGGCGCTAGGTCCCTATATCAGTTCTGACATTTGACACAAACAAAAAAATGTCAATGCATGAACTTGGTCCCGATCCCTGTGCGTCTGACGATACCAACGACCAATCAGAGCGCGAGTCCATCGACGACAATGGATTTTGTGACTCATGAACTTTTTGCGCGGGAGGAATATTGCATTTCTGGAGTCATGAAATTATTCGGGGACACGCGAATTTCCGTCTGGAAATCGACACCCCGCCCGATCCTTTGAAAAAACTGAGTCAATGACTCTCATCGCCGGGTCGCCGCGCATTGTACTCGCAGTCGCCATAAAATAAAGATAATAAATAGCTCGGTGCAACCGATGTATATCGAGGAGGTTATATTTACATGATTGGCGATCGTCTCGCGCGCGGGAAACTCTACTACGCGGGATATATTCGTAGGCGGAAACATCGCTATAGCTGCGCGGTGGAATATTATCGTGTGTAATCGGTTATTGTGCGCAGTGCGTGGGGAATATGTTAATTCTTTTTTTCTTCTTCCTTTTTTTTTCTTTCGCCTCACTGTTTGCCGACTCTGTAATTGCAACACGTAACGCAAATGCAAAACTCCCTGCCGATCAAGATATACATATTTTGCTTTGCATCGCATACCGACTCACGTATTTGCATATTAATACACGGAGAGCGCGACTCGCGCCGGGCGCACATAAAGACACCGATACATAACCAATGCGCGTGCGCGTCGTTGTGTTTAGCCGCGCGTGTTGGAGGCGACAAAATGAATGCATACGTAAATACGACAACCATGTGTATGTTGTGACGTTACTTCATTTAAGGTCATTGATCATGTGTGACTGCGGCGCGCACCGCGACGTTGAAAATACATACAGCGATTCGCGCGGCGCGTTGTTGTTGTTGATGCTACAGCCGCGTGTTTACACCCAAGGGGACTGCGTGTCCGCGCAGTCGAGGGCTTCTCTAGGATGAACTAGAGGCCAACCGATAAATCGAGTCCGACAGTAAATATTTGTGGTTTTGTTATGAATATACTCGACCCTCCGTTTCGCCGTCCTCTCGTTTCCCCGCCCATCCTAACCTACAATTGATCCTGCGCGTTCCGCAACGCCCGACGAAAAATTTCGCCGCGCACTTTGCACACCGACTGTACCTAGCTTCAGATATCAACGCAAGCCTCTCGCATAAAGGAAGCCAAACACGCGTTCTCGGTTGATGTACGCCAATAAAAGAAAATCCTGCGATAGTGGGAAAGTTGTGTGATTCCATTCGAAAGCAGCTTCCTCATGCATAGGTCGTGCGAGAGCTTTTGTCTCGTCAGAGCGCGCGCGGTGCGGGAGCGGCCCTCTCGCTTTTATATTATCATCTGAATAATAAATACAACGGCGCGCGGGTCAAAGACGTCACGGCTGGAATCTGTGACAGTGTCTCTCGCGGTCGTGCTTTTCTCGCGTTTTCTCCCTTTCGCTCGCGGGGCCCCGAGAGATGCGCAAAAACATCTGCTGAATTCCTGCGTGAATTCCGGCGGTCACATGCGTATAGAGAGAGAGAGACACACACAAAACGCCGCCGCGCGATGAGGATTCGCGCGACAGGATTGGCCGCCGCGGCGCGTACGCGAGGACCCCACGTCTCTCCCGTGTTGCGCCGCGTGTGCATTGTTCCTATATTTACACGCGCGTTCGCGTCTTCCATCTCCATACGCGTGTGTATTCCCTGTTTCTCTCCCTGCGCTCTCGAGCGCGCCACGCTGAATAGTTCGAGTATATGGCACTTGTCCCCGGCGTTCGCGCGCGCGGAACTCCTACTTTCCAACACAACGAAGCGACGCTTGCACCGCGCACGGACGACGACGCGGCGCAGCGGCTGATTAGACCGGGGGCTGGGAGAGTCTCTCGACGCCAGGAATTTTCCAGGGGACCCTGTTGTAATCAATTATTTGGACGTGGCTGTGTGTAACCGGAGGACGCACGGCGCGTCACCGACGCCGCACCGGCTTTCGTTTAATATCGTTATTGATCGTGATAATGGAGTCGCTATACGCGCGAAGATGTGAATAAAGTTTGCACTCGCTTATCTCGCCTCGCGCGTTTTGTTATTTGATTCCCGTGAACGGCCGAGCGACGGAGGGAGAGGGAGACACCGGGGAAATAGCGCATAATAACTGCCAGGCGCGCGTAATGTACGTACAGGTGCCGGGCGTCACGTTATCGTCAAAGTATATATATTCTGCGACGGGAACGAGACAGCGGGTGAAAAGTTTGATGTTTCGCAGGTGCTGGAAATACGAGACTCAAGGCTTTGGCCTGTCTCGGGTAAAATGATCAATTGGGTTTATACGCAGCGCCGTGTTAGCAATGTCACCGGTGTTGAGGAGCGACTCGACCGTTACGTCGATTGCACTTATGACGTGAGAAACGTCGGTGAAAATTTCTCGCACGGGATTTTTAAATAGAGATGCTATTGTTATACTTGTAGATTCGTAGATACAGTCGACACGAATGGAAGATAAATACGTACTATATTCCAGTGCATATTTTCGATGTGTCACAGATACATTCTTTCCCTTGCTTATGTTTTATTTCCGAGGTCAAACTATTTTAAACCAGACATTCGTGTTATCCGTGTGACATATGATAATTAAAAATGTTATCACGATCGTCGTCGTTACATATATCGCGAAGCGGTTGCGTTTAAAAACATTCCAGCATCTAAATGTGCCTGAAGACGATGAGGTTGAAAACAAAAAATAGCGCGATTGTATATTCAACGCCGCTCGCTACCCCAATGATTGAGCTGTTGACAGCTCTCGCGACGCTGATAAGGCGATAAGGGAGCCCGTTAACAATGTGAAGTTGGTCAAGCCGATCCCCCGCGTCTGGCGTGCTTTTTTCCTCGCTCTCCGTTGTTTTCACAGACAGATTGACACGACCGCGCGGACGATCGCGCGGATAGACACCGCTTCGCTTCGTAATTAGCGCGTCTTATCGAGCCCGACGTTTATCTAATCTCTCGGCGCCTGAATTGATTATCGGTCCGCCCGATTGATCCGCATTACGGCACCGACGCGCTCCGGCCTCCTCTCCACGCCAGACGATAATAAGATTTGCGGTAATTGCCCGACGCCGCGAAATTGCCAACTGCATCTCGCAATTAACAAAGAAGCGACAGCCCGCGACAATCCGCGCGCAACGAGATCGAAACATGCATCCCGCGTCCCGCATTCGCCGACCGCGACGTTTACGAATGCGGCAAATTAATTCTCATCCTCGCGCCGACATTTTCGCATCGTCGTCGTCGGGCGCGCAACGCGCGGGCGTCATATTCGCGCGACATTTCGCGTCCGGTGTATCAGTAGCCGAGGGGATAATTCTCCGGCCATTGGTACTCGCGCGGCGCGCTCGGTGCATCCGACGGCGTGCACAACGCGGCGCGATGTGTGCAACGGCGGAGAGCTTTATAGTACGTGATACGTTTGCCTGGTGCTGCTGTACCGCGCGAAGCGAGATGGGAGGACAGCGCGCGGGATTGTAGGGAGAGAGAGGGCAGGGGGGGGGGGGAGGTGGACGCGAGGATGCGCCGAGGATGAGCGAGAGAGAGGTGCACGGGCGTCCACCCGATGGCCGATTGAAAATACGAATCTATATGGTCGGCGGTACCGCCTCTCGGTCGCGTCGAGACCCGTCGTGCCGCGGCGCTCTACTCGTGTGCGATAATACGAGGGCGCAAGCCCGCTCTGCCTCTCTCCTCGCTCCGCGAGCCTCCTCGCGCTACTATCCCCGCCGCAGCCGCCGCCGCCGCCGCCGCCGCCGCCGCGCCTCGTGTTTGTCTCTTCGTCTCTCGCCGAGTCTGGCGATTGTGTGTTGGTGAGCGGACGGCCGTGTGGGTGTGCGTGTCGCTGCTCGCCGCGACTCCCCGCGCCGCGCGCGGCGCTCGGTATACGCAGGCTATTTTGACGGGAAGGTCACATGACTAGACGCTCAGCCGACCGACACGAAGCGCGACGCATACGCGCGGGCCGCCACCCCCCACTGACATCTGGCGCGCCATGCGACTCGGCCGCCGCCGCCGCCGCTGATGCTGCTGGTGCTGCTCTCGGTGTACGTACGTGTGTACGTGTGGTTTCTGTGTGGATGTACCGGGCGCGTCTGTACACAGGAGCGGCGCACACGCCCGCGAATCGCGGGCCCCGCCGCGCGGTGGGCGCGGGAGAGCGGGTTAGCGAGCGAGTTAGCAGACGCGCCGGTGCGGGAGGGGCGATGGCGGCGTCGACGGAGCGTCGGGGACGAGACGCGAGGCGGCGGATCGCGGGGGTTCACGACGGGCTGCCGGGCGGTGGTGGCGGGGGGGAGACAGCGACCGAGAGAGAGAGAGAGAGATGGACACGTAGAGTTTACGGAGATTCCTCTTTACCACTAGGCGGGTGTGCGCGAGCGCGCAGTCCCGTCCGCTCGAACGTAAACACATGAAAGACTGGTCTGTGCACACACACGGAGCTGAGACTGCTGCACACTATGATAGTCCCTTTCTCTCTCTTTCTCTCCCTTTCTGTCTGTCTTTCTCGCTCTCTCTCTCTCTCTCTAGCTCGGCTCTCTCGACTCGACCGCGGCCGCGGCGGCGGCGACGAGAGGAGAGGACCGAGCGACAAGAACGCACGCGCTGGTGTGCGCGGTCACGAGACGCACGCGCGTACACAAGGCACAAGCTTCCTCGAGGGCTCGCCTCCACGCTCGAACTTGCGAGGCACCGTGTACCTATGTATACATGTATATATACGCCTGCACATAATGTATACAGATATACAGGTACATAGGTATATATACATAGGCGAGACGAGGCGGAGTGACACGACGACGACGTCGCGCACACACACAGAGCGCGCGCGACGCACACACATCCGCGCGAGCGGTGAGACCAGTGCAGTTCGCACGATCGAGCGAGACAGGAGTCGCGCGTCGCGCCCAACAGAGAGAGAGAGAGAGAGAGAGAGAGAGAGAGAGAGAGAGAGAGAGAGAGAGAGAGAGAGAGAGAGAGAGAGAGAGAGAGAGAGAGGAGAGAGAGAGAGAGAGAGAGAGAGAGAGAGAGAAAGAGAGCGAGAGAGACGCGACAAAGAGGAAAAAAAAGAGGGACAGAGCGCGCGCGCGGGCCGCACACACGTATCGGCGGAGAGCTGCGCTCTCTGCGTTAGCATTGTGTACCGTGCGTCAGGCTGGACGGTTCACTTCGCTCTCCGGCCCCCGCTCGACTTAACTCACAAGCTCCCCACCCCCCCCTCCGGCCACTGCTCCCCTCGCCCCGAGAAATATGCGTAGACCCGCGAGTGGTTTAGTGTGTCGTGCGTGGACGATCGATACGCCATTGCGGCGCGTCGTCCCGTGGTAAATCGGTGCCGCTGACGATACGACGAGATGTGCTGCCCGCCGCCACGGGCCGAGGTGCGATAACTGTCAGAGCAGCAGTAGCAGCAGCAGCAGCAGCAGCGCGCGAGCGGCAACCGCTAACGGGGAACGTGCGGACACACGGCACCAGGGAGGCAGACACACGGGGAACGAGATCTCGCGAACGGAGCCAAGTTCAATTTAATCGAGGCGCACGAACTCTCCGGCGATCGCTTGGCGCGGTGTGCGAGACGAGACCGAGCGAGCGAGAGAGACAGCGCGAGCAGCAGCAGCGGCGGCGCGGCGGCGGCGGCGGAGGAGGAGGTGGCAGGAGGTGGAGGAGGAGGAGGATCGCGACGACGCGATGTATCTGCCGTGCGAGTGGGACGACGGTGTCGACCACGACGACGGCGCGGCGGTATAGTCGTCTCTCGGGTCTATAGGCGGGTTTACGTACGGGCGGACATGTGTCGTTTTCGCAGGTCGCCAGCACTCGGACTGCTCGGTAGGCCCGAGGCCCAGCGCCCAGGCCACCGACCCATACCCGTGACCGAACCTGTATAACCGCGCGCGCCGTGTGTGTAGTCTCTCTCTCCGCACTCTCTCGCGAGTGTCTCTCGCCGACTGCGCCTCTCCCGTGTGCCCAGCAGCGGTGCGCCCATAACCATAAGCGCGAGCACCGCGCCAGAGAGACAGAGACCAACCCATATAACCCGCGCACAGCCGCGGCAGCAGCAGCGGCAGCACCACCACCACGACTACTCTCGATAACCCACGTTAGACGCGCTCAAGATCACGTTCTTCTCGCCGCGATCTCGGACTATCCGGAGAGCAACGCGCTCGCAACTTATACTCCGTGCGCTCTAACTCGGCGGTGTGTCTCTCGCTGTGTGGCTCACCGTGTGCGGCTGTGAGCTCTGTGTGTGTGTGTGTGAGTGTTAGTGCGTGCATAAGTCGGTGCGTGCTTGTTTTTCCTATCACTCCGTGTGCCCTGGACTGCGCGCATCTCATCGTCATCTTTCTGTCTCTATCGCACTCTCTCTTTCTCTCTCTCTCTCTCTCTTTCTCTCTTTTTGAGACTGTCTCTTTCTATCATCTCTCTTTCTCTCACTCTCCGTCTCTCTTCGTGTCCGTGAGTGCCGTTTGCCTGTACAACCGAGTGCGCGAAATATCGTGACACAGAGACAGGAGGGTCGTGTCGCCGCTGGTGATCATGGATCGCGGCAGGAACGTCGTGTTTTCGCCCTCGTCGTCGTCGTCGCCGCCGCCGCCGCCGTCGCCGTCGCCGTCGTCGTCGGCAACGATAGCGCAGGAGAGAACGCGGAGTTAGGGAACGCGAAGACTCTCGCGCGCGCGGCCCTCGTCGGACTCTCGTCGCCGAACGGGATAGATGGGCGCGCGAGTGCGCCGATAGAACGCCGAGGCGAGGGACGGAGGTCATCCGATGAGATGGACCGGGTTTATCTCGGCAACGCTGGCGTAACTGGCACTCCTGGCGCTCGCGAACGCGGATGGAAAACTCTTGACGCGGGTCAATCGGCGCTTCACGTCGCCCGCGGTGCGTGAGGAAACGTTCGTGCGCGATTTTGTCGCGATGCTGCTCGCGAGGTGCTGCCGAGTGACTCGCTCGTTGGACGCGCGTTCACGCGAGTTCCCCGCGAGCTCTGCGCAATAATAATATACCCGCGCCGCTACTGGATATTTGCGCGTGTGTTATTCACTTCGTTTCTTTTTTTTTGTTTTCTTCGTCTCCGTTGTGTTTTTGTGCTCGCCGTCGTCGACGTCTACGAGGAAAACCGTCGTGGTGTTTTTTTTTCGCCGCGCCGACTTTTGCGTGCGACGTTTGTCGAGGACTGTTTTTGCGTTTTTGCCCACCAAGAGTCCGATAATGGAGACACTATTGCCCGGTAATACCAACAGCCAGTCGTACAGTCCGCAACTGAAGACAGTACTGAAGACATATCAGCTATCGGCTGTTAAGAGCCTGCAGGGGCCGAGCTCAGCCCTGCTGGGCATGGACTGCAAGGGCCTGCTGCAGGAACAGGCGCCCTTTCACTTCCCACCCCTCGTGCGCCCCGCCAACAACTGCGTCGTCGTTGACTCCTGCCCCGAACAACTCCTCGCCGCCAAGGAGGCCAAAAAGTTGGATGATGTCCCTGCGATTGCTGTTGCAGCCCCTCGCAGGGATCTTCCCCTCGCGGAGCATCCGCAGGACGACTCGGACGACGATCCCCAGCCTGAGAAGCTCAAGGGCGCCTGCGAGAAGAGAGAGTTGGAGTTTCAGATACCTATCCTCACTGCGCCCGACCAGAGCTGCTCGGAGAGGTGCGAGACCGTCCTGGAGGGTGAGAGGATATCCTGCTTCGTGGTGGGAGGCGAGAGGAGGCTGTGCCTGCCTCAGATACTCAACACCGTTCTGCAGGACTTTTCCCTCCAGCAGATCAATCAGGTCTGCGACGAGCTGCAGATCTACTGCTCGCGATGCACCCACGACCAGCTCGAGGAGCTCAAGCTCTCGGGCATTCTGCCCAGATCGGCGCCGTCCTGCGGTTTGATAACGCAGACGGACGCGGAGCGCCTGGTCAGCGCTCTGCTCCTGAGAACCGAGCCAAGGGAGCCGTTGGACAGAGACCAGGAGATCAGCGATGAGAAGGCTCGAAATAAGAAGGAGGATGCCGAGGAGTCTGTGGCCAGATTCAAGGTCTACCACGAGTGCTTCGGCAAGTGCAAAGGCATGTTCGACGCTGATCTCTTTAACTCTGAGGACTCTGCGTGCATCGAGTGCCTGGAGTGCGGCTGCCAGTTCTCCCCCCAGCGATTCGTGAGACACGCTCATCGGCCTCTGGAAAATCGTACCTGCCACTGGGGCTTCGACTCCACCAACTGGCGATCCTACCTTCTGCTGTCGCGGGATCAACAGCACTACAACAAAGTCGTGACACTCTTCCGGAATCTGAAGGAACGGTATCCCGTGCCGAGTTTCAAACGAAAGTCGGAGGTACGAACGTCGTTTTGTACCCACTGATCAGCCTGTTGGAAACAATAGAATCAGAAAAAATTGTATGGACGTAATGTGCAAAATTTCATTTAATATACACGAAGACAAAATAGTGTTGCTTGTACATTAAAGCGAGACTATAGCTTTTGGGTACCAGTTTGTTTGAGCCCTCAATGTTTGTTGCCTCTGGTTACACAGCTCTTGCAGAAAAATAAGATTGTAGCTTTGAATACATAAAAATTGATACTCATAAATCTGAGTTCTGTAGTAAATATCTCAGCAAAAGTTTAGTGTGAAGCAGAAGTTGAATAAATCAGTATACCAATGTACAATCTACTTACTACAAATCCAGATTCAAATCTACATAAGCGACCACAGGAAATACACAACCGATGAGACGTCGCATTTCCCGATTTTTCTCCCACGAACGCGATTACGCCAGTTCGATGCTTTAATCCGCGAACGAAATAGCGCCGATTACTAATGCATCAACAATTTTTTCGCGGAACATACTCATCCCGTAATTTTCTCTTGCTTCAGTTGCGCCACGAGTCGGAGAAGTTGGCGAAGCGAGCCAAGAAGGAAATTGGCCGGGACGAGTGCGCAGGGGTGTACAATGGAAACGGCTTGGGGATGTATCATCCGGTGTCGTCGGCGGGCGGCGCGGGTGATCCTTACCTGCAGATGCAATGGGCGGTCTTCGAGCTCGCGGCGCGGGGGGCGTCGGCGTTCAGGCCTTGGAATGCCGCGGGTTCGTGTAAACATAGAGACAGGTGAGCCCCGCGCGAGATTGACCCTTTCGCGCGCGAACGCGCGTATTTTATTATTCCCGAAAGCGTATTCAGCGTGGAACAAGACGAAAAGACGATAACGATTCTCTCGTGCCCAACAGTTCGCCGTTGGTGCCTGCGTATCTCAGCCGAGGTCCGCCGGTGCTGCAGCATCCGGAGAGGGTCGTGCCGCTGTCGGAGTGCGAGCGCTTCGAGCCGCATTTCCAGCCGAACGTCGCCCTGGCGCCGATACCGACGGCCGCGATGCCGCCGGTGCCGCCACCGCCACCCGTTCATCCGCACCGGCGCCTCAATCACGAGCGTCGCCGGCACAATCACTGTCCGACGAGCCCGACGAGCGAGAAAACCGAGCCGCTCTCGGTGAACGTCAAGCTGGAGAAGCCGTCGACCCCGGGGCCGGAAACGGCGCCCGCGGCTTATCCGCCGTTGCTCGCGTGCACGACCGAGGGCGAGCCGAGTCGCGGCGATCGCGAGGACGGCCGGCTGGACGCGAAGCCGCCCCAGGAGTCGCAGGACCGCGAGGAGGAGGAGAGCAGCGCCGCGGTGACGTCATCGACGGTCACGATGGAACCTCCGCCGGCGGAAGTTGGAACGTCGTCGCCGGAGAGCGACTCGGAGTCGGACAACGGCGGCGCCGCGACCGAGCTCGAGGAGCGGCTCGCCGGCCTCGACGTGCCGCACGAGGTGCTCGCGCTGGCGAGACAAGTCGCCGTCGAGCACACGCGGCTCAGACACCGGCATCGCGCGGACGTTCGCGAGATCGCGAGGTTACGAGGCCAACTGGAGATGCAGAAGATCGATCAGACGACGAACGTCGAGGGTAGAGAGAAGAGCGACGCGGCGAGCGCGAGCGCCGCGGACAGCACCGAGGGCAGCGAGGAGACGGAGGTCGCGCTGCCGTCGGCGAACAAGGAGCCCGATTCTCCCGTGGCCGCGGCTAGTAACGATTAGACAATGATATTTCCGTAATATATATATTACGATTTAAAGAAAAGAAAAGAAAAGAGGAAAAAAAACCACACAACAAACTGCTCAGCAATTATTGCGACGCTCGTCTTTCGGCCGGACAAGCGTGCACTGAATTTAGCGATATAGAGGTAATGAATATAACGGATTCTAAATGAATAATAAAGGTAAATTTAACGAAACTGTCTTGGTTATGTGATATATGAAGAGCCTTTAAAGTTGTAACGGTTAATTTTGCGTTCTCATTGTAAGTAAACATTTATCGTCGGTTTTGTTTACAACCGAGTGTAGATATTGTATTATACGCGAGAGAAAGGGAAAAAAACGAAAAAGTAATAGGTTTAACGTTGGGGGGGGACGTAGGAGCAAAGGAGGTGAAACGGGGAATTCGGGGAAAGATGAACTTACCACGCCAATATCTATTACTATGAATTATTATTAAATGCGTAAGCGTTTTGTGTATATTAAATATGCATGACAACGCGAGAATGGTTTTTTATGGTCGTACGTTTGATCAGTCGACGGTAGAACTGAAGAATTAGGTTGCTTTCCATTAACATCTCGTAATTCATAATCGTATCGTGTAAATACATTCTCTCGTCATAGGCGTGTATGTTAATAATGGTAATAATACCTATTATGCGAATTATTGCAAAAGTACAAAAACCCTAGGTGCTATGTTGTTACACTAGGTAGTCGAGCACACACGAGTAGCTCGCGACGAGTCGTGAATACCGGGGAGGGCATTGAAAAATAAGGGAAAAAAACAACAACAACAACCAACAAGAGTCGTTTGCGCTGTGTTATCTTCGCCATTGTTTCGATAAACATTATATTCCTTATTGTCGCGAGAGAATTCCGGCGAGACAGAAATTTCATTGGCAATGCGAGACCCGCGCCCCGCGCGGAATGCAATAATTCTCATCGTCGATGTTAAAGAAAATTCGCAGTGACTCGGAACACGCATATTCGAATACCAATTTCAACGATAATCCATACAATTAACGGCAGAGTTCAACGACACTGTAAGAACTAACGATCTAATGTCGCATACATAAACGAGACTTGAGAGGATCAAGAAGGAAGGAGAAAAGAAAAAAAAAGATACGTTAGCGCAGCGTAGCCAATGCTCGGTTTCTACAGACGCACCGCAATTGACCTTAAGAGACCCGACCGTGAAGTGAATTCGTAAAAACAACTTTCTCTTTATCAAGTCAAACCGTACTATTCTATATGTATAGATGATATGATACATATTAGTCATAACAATTATTGTTAGAAAATTCGTATATCGTACATATTCACACTCGCATTATATGGAATCGAATACACTTGTCAAACTTTTTTTTTCATGGTTTGTGTATTTGAGATTCACTCACACACACATACACACACACAAGTGTAAGTCGGAAACGATTGCTTCGAAAATCTCTGGTGGGTGCCCGATCGTAAAACATTGCCACGGATCGCTAATCCTCATTCTAATCGTCACCCTGCAGCGTGACCGGACACTCTGCCATCCCGTATATTCGCCCCAAGTGTATGTATTCTGTACTTCGTTTCGTCACGTCCCTCGGCGTCGACGATGAAGAAAAAAAAAGTGTCTTCCTCCGCGAATGCAATTGAAGACTTCCAACCGGAAGTCCGACGAAATCGCCAAGTAAATTTTAACGTAAAACTCTCCTGCAATGCGGTCTTTGAATTTTTAGTTTTTATTTGAAAAAAAAAAAAAAGAATCCATTTCTCTCTTACGTTTCAAGCGCATCACAATAAGAAAGGGAATTTATACCAGAGTTTCAAAGCAATTGAACGTGCACTGGACATAATAGTTGATTATATAACATAAAGGAGATGAAAAAAAATGAGGAAGCATTCAATCATTATGTTATATGTAACAGACCCGCAAACAGCATACGTTACATCGTAATCTTACAGATATAATAAGAATCCCACCTAAGATAAAGAATGTAATAGTCTACGTTTTTCATACACACTCAGTTATTATATTTACTTAGGATATGAGCTAAAATAATATATACCCATGTATCTCTCACGTACTGCTCTCCGTTTGGAATACATTTGACGGTCAATATATACAACACACAGTTTACACCCCGAGATCTTGTGACTGCCGCGCGTCTCGAAATGTATTTCAATAGACAACGGGGGATGAAAATGTAATTTAAAATAAATACCGATATTTGTGACGTCTGATTTTGTTACGTTTATACGCGAACTGAGACGTGCCCGAATACAAACAGCAAGGAGAAAAAAGGAAACTGTGTTTTAGAGTCGAAAAACTATACCTGCTTTATTTATTTGTTTGGTCTCAAATAGCGTCCTCGATACCGGAGCGACGGTTAGCGAAAAACCTTCTTAAGGTCGAATTCAGTTTTTTAATCATGTAGCCTAACATTCTGGAAATACACTGTAAGCACCGTCTATCTGCGACCTACATTATAGATATAAACATTGTTAAAGAAAATAAACTATTGGGTATTATACGAAACTTGATAAGTCGATTGTAAAACGCAATAATGAAGCAGCGCGACACCATTGAGATTTTTTCGAACGATTGAACCCTGGAGCGTGATTGTATAGCTCACCAACGTAATCGGCAATTTATTTATAACAAAAAAAAACAAGATCAATTAAGGACGAACTTTGAGATGACTCAATCCAACAATCTGTACTTGCAGGAATTTGCATTTTTGTATTGTTTTGTCAAACTTACGGACAGATTATTGAAAAACTACTTAAAATCTAGTACCTGCAATTTGGCGAGGCGCCTAAAAGATAAAAAAAAATAAACAAAATTTTGTGATCGGAGTTTCGTGATGCATAATACGACGATGCGTATATTGAAAACTTAGTGCAAATAATCGTTAAGAATTAGAATTTCCGATAAGTTCGTATTTAATTCTTTTTAATTAATCGATAAAGAAACAAACGATTTAAAAAAAAAACAAAAATCTAACCAGTGATTTTATGAATCGAAACAATTAGGTTTTATCGTACGTCTCGCGAGAGGACGAGACGCATTTTAACACGGTATTCGGAATACTTTGGGTAGAATGGTTGAAGTGTAATCGGATGCCCTTTTATCGTCAATGGTTTATTTTCTTGTTCTGCGCACGTTATTTATTTATTCTTCGACAGAAAAAAAAACGATTATGAATTTTTGAACGCGTGGGGAGGAGCGTAAAATTGGCTTTTGTATTAAATAAATAGAGAGAAAATGATAGCCTGAAAAAATGGCATAGATGAGAAAGAAGAAAAAAAAAGAAGGAAGATGAATCGTTAATAATTAGTGAAATCTATTGTTAACAATAAGAGTGTCATTAAATACAACAGTGCAAAGTCAAAGTACAAATATGATCTCCAGTCCGGGCCTTACCACTCTCTATCTCTATCTCTATCTCTATCTCTATCTCTCTCTCTCCGTCTGAAACCACCCACCGCTATGTGTAACCACCGAAAAACCCGCCATATATTCCATCCAACAAGCCGCACGTTCTAATCGCACGTGCCGCTCTCTCCGCAACCGCCGCATATCCCAGCGGCATTCGTCGCAAAATCAATGTTATACTTATAGAAACCCATTGCCGGGCGTATAAATAGATGCCAACTTCGAGATTCCGCATTGTACATTCGCCGCAAAGCTCGTTATATAGCCGCGGAGTTATACGCGATAACTCGGCGACAGTCGGCAGTGCAGAAGTTTTGACGAGCGGCACGTACACGTGGACGGAATATCGCGCCGTAAAGTAACAATGAGTACGACATTGGTTTTGCCTCTACGAGTCCCGGACGATTATTTAAAAAGAAAAAGGAAAAATAGAAGAAAAAAAGCGCCTAAGTATTAAACCGCGAGACTTGATTTCTCGCCTGACGTTCGCGTACCGTCAAGATTTAATCGTATTCCGAATTGACTCTATTTTCGGCGAAGCGCCTGCTCGATAACGCAGAGCCGATCGATAACGATCTCTCCGCGCTCTGTGTTTGCGCAACTGCATAAACTCGCGCCTTTGCCGCTCGTTTCATCGACCTCCGGGACTGCGCGGGATCTCCCGCTGTCCCCGCTGATTATTCTCGCCGCGACTAAGTCCCTCCTCGCGCCGCAAACGAGCCCGGATTATTTTCCCCGGAGATTCGCAAATCACCGTACACCGATTATTACGGCTCTCGCGTATGCGCGATGATGAACGAAGAAAAACCGACGTAAACGGCTATCCCGTGTTTCTCTTCCGTACATGTGTAAGACCGTCGCTGCTGGGCTACGAGCGAGAGGTATTCGCCGAAAAAAAAACGAAAAGAAAATCGATTCATTTCCGGGAAAAAAATAGCCAGAAAATAATTGACATCCGGGGCGCGGGTGCGACATCCAATAAAATGACGAGTGGGGAGCTCGTGGAAACGAATAAATTGCGTCGTGCGTCGAGCGTCCGCCTTTCGGGGCAATCAAGCGCGATTATTAAACCCGGAGATTTATAAAGGCGGCGAAAGCAAAAAGTCGCCAGCTTTTGCGGTTCGCGTATACGCAGGATAATAAATCGAGAGAACAATTGACAAACGGCAATCATTTCTTTTACATACATGTATATCGTCGCTAAGCTACGAATAAACGGCATTTGTCTAAAGAGTCGCAAACAATTGATTTCTCACGGGGACGGCGGAGGCTTTTTTTTTAGAGTCTCGCGAACGGTGCCAGCCACGTTCGGGGGGGGGGGGGGGGGGCGAGAGCGGTCGGCTCCTGGTGGCTCCTGTGAAAAGTCGAGGGACGACGACGCACCGTGTGTAGAGCGGTGTCGACCGACCGCTTTCCGGGCAGTTCTGGAAGTCGCGAGAGGCTCTCGGGTCCGGCCGCCGCCGCACACTCCACCCTTCTCGCCGGCCTTACGTTCCTTCACGACGGTCCTTCTCTCCCCCTGTGTTCTCGGCGCTCGATCCTCGTCGCCCGTCCACCACCTAGGATCCTCCTTTGTGCCCTTCCCCCCTCTCTCGGCCGCACCGTCCTTGTCGCTCCCTATCGGCCTTCTCCTTCGGTCTCTCTGTCTCTCTCACACTCCGTCTTCCCCTCTTTCTTCTCGCTCTTCATCTTCCTCTCCCTCTCTCTCTCACGCTCTGTCGCCCTCTCCGTCTTTCTCGCGTCCGCACGGCGACTCCGTTGAATCCGTCTCGCTTCCGCTGTTTCAGCGCCGTCTACCCGTCAGGTCAATGACTAAAGTACGAGTTTCAAATGTTAAATCTCAACAAGGACAGAGCGACGCGCCTGGGTACATACGGCGGTGCCTGTCAGGCCAACCTGCACCAACCTGTACATGTGGTCTGTGAAACTGTACAGTCGGCACTCGCGGGCGACGTGAAGCAGCATCGCGCGACTCGGCTCGTCGCGGAGCCCCCGAAAATTGATTCGCCCGTTGATCTCGCCCGACTCGGCGGCGGCGATATCGATCCTCCCCGGTCGATCGACGACAAAAAGTTCCGTGGCTCTCGCGGCTCCTCTCCGGTCTCTCGCCCGCGATTTTAATGAGTTCGACGAGCGTTACCTGAAAACTGTCGCCAAGCGCACCCGATGCTCTTGTTTCCTCCGCGCGGCTCGACAGCGGGGGCCCCATGGATTCCTTACGATAGCCCAGTGGTGTCTTCGATCATCGTCGCGGAGATGTAAATTTCGGTCGGCGATCGTCACCGAGAGCCGCCTCGAAGCCAAGGAAAATGGCTTTTCTCTGCCCGGTTCGCATACGTCGCGGGAAGAAGAAAAAACGTACGTCGACGCTCGCGATGTTTCCGGGACTTTTTAATTGTTCGCTGCCCGAGAGCGGCGGAGTTCGGTGGTGCAGACACCTGTTGCACCACGAACGTTACGTACGAGACGAGAGATTGAACCAATCAATGGATCAATCATTTTTGTTTCTTTTTTTTGTCGATATTTCGATTTTTTAAAAATAATTTTTCTATTAAAACATTTTTTATAGTTACTGTAAAAAAAAAAATTGAGAACCGATGGATATATCTTTGAATTTTATTCCAGCAGGTACTCATAATTTTGCCCTGGAAAAAGATGGCACAAGCCTGGGTGGTGGAGGCATTGGCGTGGGAAACCGAGTACCTTTGCCTCCTGGACGAATCACCGGCAGTGCCAGCATAGAAACCCTGGTCAGGGTGGGCATCGAGAAGGAGAACGGTCTGTCACCGGACAGCAAAATGGTCATTGTTCATGACTTTACGCCATGCGTTGACGATGAGCTCCAGGTCAAAAGGGGACAGGTAAAAAATACCAAACAATATTAGGAAATGTAGTCTCAATTCCTGTCCAAATATTGCCCAAATTTTGAAGATCCAAGTTAGAACATTATATTTTCTTTACTGGGAGCTTAAGTTAAAAAAACGTGCGCTAGGAAACAAGTGAGAAAATCCGTAATCAAAAGGAGTAAATCGCATGAAAAGTTTTTAAGCATATTTTTTATCTTGAGTGCTCTGAAAATTGATAGCTAAATTCACTTTTGCCATTGCAGGTCGTCAACGTGCTGTACAGAGAAAATGACTGGGTGTACGTAATAGCGGCGGACACGCGAATGGAGGGCTTCGTGCCGCACTCTTACTGCGCGCCCTACACGTCGCAACTGGCCGAATCGACGCTGGCGACTCTAATGAACAACGTGAAAAAGAAATTGCCGAGATCGAGCGAGAACGACGGCGATCTCGCGAGCACCGCGCGCTCGCAGGCGATGGAATCGCAGCACACGGACACCGGCTCGGCGTCCGACTGCGAGAGCTACGCGAGGAACGTCACGACCGCCGACATAAACGTCAATCGCTCGAATATGACTCAATCGCAGAACTCGATTCAGACTATACCCTCGCAGCCCGACGTGCATCCGTTTTTTAAGGTGCGTGATCGCGATATCCAGTTTTTCCAGAGCCACGTTAGCATCTCATCTTGAAATGATGAATGGAAATTCAATTGGAAATTGGTCGATAGCTTTTTAACGGCAGAACGAAGAATCTCTTTCCGGCTCGTCCTCCGAATCTTCGCTCCGACCACGGAAAATGTATAATTCAAGGGGGTGATCGATGGCAAATAACGCGGAAATTATTTACAGCGCGAAAGCGCGGTCGTTCGATTTAGACCGTCCGTGTATGCAAAATGCGAGATCAATACGTTTATTTCTCTCTCGTTATTTTTAGGATCCTTCGGCAGGACGATATATCGTGCTCTACACGTTCGTGGCGCGGGACGAGAACGACGTGAGCGTCGAGCGGGGCGAGTTCGTGACGGTGCTGAATCGCGACGATCCAGATTGGTTCTGGGTGTTGCGGCATTGCGACGGTAACGAGGGCTTCGTGCCGTCGGGATTCGTCTACCCGGGCCACGTGCTACACTCGTACGCGACGACGGCGACCACCACGACGACCACGACTACGGCCGCGAACGATCAACACAATTTGGGTAATAAAAGAGACGCAGTTTTTTTTCTTTTTCTTATTGACTCTCGAAATACCCACAAACTATCCTTACATTTTTGCCAATCGTCTGCCGCAGGCGTGGGGAACGGTAATATAACGGGAAGCGAGCAATTGCAACAGAAGGATCTGCGGGACTTCAGGGACGAGACGACGGGCACGGAGCTCGTCGTGCTGTACGATTACAAGGCGCAGGCGCCGGACGATTTGTCGGTGAGACGTGCAGACTGGATATACGCGGATCTCGGTAATCAGACCGTGGACGGTTGGCTCTGGGCGTACGCGCCGAAGACCCGAAAGTACGGTTTCATCCCCAAGGCGTACGCCCGTCCACCGGCCATGACGAGCCTATGATTTTTCGTCACCGTTAAGCAATTTTGTACTCTTAAAAACTTTTATACCTATTTTCTACCAATACATCTTTTCTATACAATTTCGCCTGTGTATTGATCGATTTTAACGAGAAAAATCCGAAGATCTTCAACTCGGCGGATTATTATTTTTTTATTTATTTTTTTTTTCATCGTGATAAAAACGGGGGATGCGAGACGGTCGGTCGAATTACGGTTCGTGCGCGGCGCGCGAGAAACGCGAGAGGAAGGCGAGATGGATCGTTTGAGCGTCAGTGGACGGTCACGTTGACGTTGAGGCTCGTGCAGTCGGACGTAATGTGGTTTATGAAACCCTCGTGAAGGATGACGCAGTCGCCGGTGAGGAACACCTCGCGCGGACGTTGAGCCGTTCGCAGGGAGTTCACGGGTCCCGTGTACGTGAGCGAGCGGATCGATTCGCCCTCCACGTTGTCCACCGCCTGACCAACGGGACGAATTAATATGGTTTTTGTGCGAAAAGCCATTCGCCTTTCTTTTTTTATTGTCAGAGGGGAAAGAGAACGACGGATACCTGGATGCTGCACCGCAGGGAGCCCGCGGTCACGTTTCCGATATCCAAACCGGCGACCCAGGCGATGATAACGTCGCCGCCGCCGTGGCCCTCGCCGCCCGCGTGAACCTCATCGGGGGTCGTGTAACGATTGGTGCAGTGCAAACGAGCAGCGAGAACCGGAAGGGGCAGGCGATTTCGATACTTCGGGTGAATTTGGCTACCGTTGAAGAGCCTCGAAGCAGGTCCTCTTTTTTTTTAAATATGAAACGAATTTTTTAGTAGACGAATTCGTGGAGAATTAAAATCCATGATTTATATTCTTTTTAAATATCAATCGCTACTTTTTTTTTAAATTGACATCAATCACTAGTTTTTTTATGTATTTAACATATCAATCACCGATTTTTTTCCTTCGAATTTCATTCAACAGATTGTTTTACTTTTTCCAAACTTCAATCGGTCTCCGGAAAAATACTCACGAAAGTTTTCCGGACACCAAGAGCAGCGCGAGGCACCGGCTCGAGTCGCAGGAGAGCGCGGCGAAGCTCACGATTAACGTGCTCTTTGCGCCGGGCTCGACGCTGAGAATCGGCACCTCCGGATGATCGAAGAGGAAGTGATGAGTGAGAGCGGAGAAGGCGACGTTCACCGCGCAGTCGAGTCGTGGACATCGTATCGGCCGTCTCGAGCACTCGGTGACGATCTGGCCGTTCACCCGCGTCTCCGACGCTGTGGGATCGAACGTCGGCTCCTTGCGGATTATGCTGCAGTAGCTTCGCTGCTGATGCTGCCGTCCCTCGACGGGCGAGCGCTCGTCCCGCACCTCCTCGCGCTCCGTGTCCCAGCACTCGGAATACGAGTCCACTCGTTTCACTCCGTTCTGATAGGGATACGTTCGCGTCGCCACGACCGGGGCCTCCGAGTGCGCACGGGCCCACAATTCCTCGGTGTTCGGCTGAAGCGATCTCGGATCCTCGGTGTCGTATGTCGCTCGCGCGCTTCGCGCCGGCACGCGATTCAGGCTCACGGTGCTTCCCCGCGAGCCACTCGAGTTCGAGTGTTGGGAAGCGGTGCGACAGAGAACGCAACCCATGTCTAGGAAAAAATGGTACTTAATCATTTTGTTTGCCCTCATTGATTTATAGAGTCAATGAAATTCAAATCAAATTTAAAAGTAAACAAATATTAAAAAAAAAAAAAAAAAAAATTCACCTGATCGGATAGCGAATCTCTGGACGCATCGCTGACACAGCAGGTGACCCTGATCGCAGGATAACGCTTGCTCGAAGCCAACCGTGTTGCCCCCGAGACCCGTTGTACCGCCGACCGTCAAATTGCAAACCGCGCAAAGTCCGGCACGCGCGTTCGCGTAACGCGGTCCATCGTTTCGCGTTACTCCCTCCTCGTCGTCGTCATCCTCGTCCCCGTCGTTCGACCTCTTTCGCATTAATTTGCGATCCTGCAGGCATTTTTCGTCGCCCGATTGCCGGATTCCCCCTCGCACGTAGTGATAGTCTTGGACCTTAGAACGGATTGTCAAAATTTGTTGACGTTTCTACGTCATCGATTTGTCAGATTTAACCAAAGGGACGGATTGACTTTTTTCCACGCACCTTGTGCTGATTTTTGAATGTGTCCTCGTCACTTCGCGATATTCTATCCATACTTGAATTTACTCGGGTGCCTCGGCCCACCTCGAAGTTCACCGCGACTGATCTTTTTTTACAACTTCTCGGCAGGATAACCGCTTAGCATCTCACAATGAATTTCAAGTCGCTCGCATCTCCCTGGTTCCTCGCAACGCTGTTGCTGCTGCTGCTGCTGCTGCTGCTGCCAGCTTTACAAATGTGCAATCTTCAGCGGCGAACATTCGTGTTCGTCTGTTGTTCGCGACAATTTGTTCCAAGAGAATTTGACTAGTCGCGCCGTTAAAGGCCGATGTGTTTTGCGATCGCGGAAAATGTGAACTACTTGAGGGACATCTTGACGGGGGAAAAACAAATTCCGGGCGGCGCGGGGAGGGCGGAACGGAGTGGATTTTTCGAGCGACGATCGAGAATCCTCTGACTCGGAGCGATATATTAAAAATTTATTCAGATGCCTTGTGATACGAATGACATGATAAATACATAAATAAATAATTTATTCAAAGCATTATTATTCCTTACATTATTGCATAGTAAATGAGAAATATTCACTTGTCGTTGCTGCCGACAAATACTAAAAGAAAAAAAGTTGCCAGTAGGATTTTAGTATTCGGAGAAAATTAGCAATCAATTCCTTGAAAAACCCTCCAGTGGCAAGAATTTTGTTTTTGCCCTGAAAATATAATACCATTTTTAAGTGACATTTAGATTGAGAATCGCAATGGAATACATATTCCTATTTTTTTACTAGTTGGGTTTTGAAAAAAATAAATTATTGAGACGAACACTATAATAAATTCGTACCTGTAGCCCCGCTGATCAGCGGTATAAGTGACATGCACGATTCGCTTGATCACATTATCGGTGTATCCGTACTCTCCGACCACAGTACCATTTTCGAATCTCTCCTCGGACCTGTGATGCTCGTTCCCAGCCGAATCCACCACGTTGTCATAGCCGAATGCAAAAGTGCCTGGTCCCTGTGGACACAAAAAATACTCCACATTGTTATAAAATTGTAGCTGCCCACATAAAAAAATTGTATATTGTTCTTCTTTTTTTAGTTTGACGCGTTTTGAAATAACAAACGTGACGTGAGACCGATGCTGACCTAGCGTCTGGCACTTTTTATTATCGCGAGTCAAGAGTTACGATAATAAAAAAAGGTGAGCGTTAGTAAAAATTCTTTTACGAGGAGGAAGTTTCTTATCGTCGCGTCTGTGGCTAATGTCGCGTCTCCCGGCGTCTCTCGTTTCGTCGTCTGTCGATAAGAGTTTAAAATGCTACGTTACGTTGGGTTCACGGACGCTGTAAGTCGACCACTCGGGTTCCGATAGACGAGAATCTCTGGCTTCCACCTTTCCGTCCGGATTGTCCGACAACTCGCCATTCCCGACATTGGAAATTAAATTAATTTCTGTCGATTCTTCGGCTCTCAATGAGTCGTTCTTATTGATGAATCTTCCATGAGTCGAAGAAATTAGCCACAGAATGGTGACTGCTTTAAAACTCTGGAACGATCAGATTTTGATTTAACGATTTATCAATTTTTTATATCAATCAAATTATTGGACGTCACAAAAAAATCGCTAACCACTTCCTTCATCACTGAACGTCTGACTGGTGATCGGATCATTGATAAATAATTAAGTTCGGAGTTGCAGAAAAATTATTGTGTACAAATTGTAAAATTGTGACCGCACCGCACGCACCACGAAAGGTTCGTTCCTCTCGCGACTACCTCTATTCCGAGTGTAGTTTAAGGAACGACCAAGTCCTTGTATTATAGGCTTCGGAGGAGGAGGAGCAGGAGGTATTCCCTCTTCCCTCTCCTCAAACGAAATTGACGATAAAATCGCCGAATAGGACGGTCACACTTTTATTTCCGAAACATGCGGGCTACTATTCGATTCGCCCGTCACCCTCGTGTTATTTTTGATACTTAAACTTAAAAAAAAAAAATTTCCAAACATTTTTGTCAAAGAAATAAATTTGTTACTTTTTAAAAAAAGTCGCTTGTCACTTAAATTTGAAAAATAAATATATGTGATAAGAATTGGGGGCAAAAAACGGGGGCGAAACGGTGCAAAAAAAGCAAAAAAATGTTTCCAGTGTCTACGTGCACTATAAATATTTTAACTCTCGCGTGAGGTCTGCATTTTGCACGCTTAAGGTCCGGGGGTCTTCTTTGCCGTTACGCAGTACATCATTTTCTCAAAAAAGTTCCAACTATAAACCACACTTGGTCATGCACCGCGAGATTCCCCCTTCAAACGCTCCCCCCGTTACTAAACCGTGATTTACGATCTTGGAAATTGAATGGTCTTATTCAAAGTAACGATACGACTGCGGTGCGATAGTTGCACCTCGAGGCAACGAGAACGCTCCGGGGCTTCCTGCATCGCTTTCCGCGCCAGGGTCAATGTCTTGATTTTTTTTTCTATCCTCTAACTATACTAACGAGTAACACGTAGACTGGACCAAGGGGCGAGGGAAATGAAACAGCTCGACCCGAGTCTTCCTCACAATGTGCAGGAACGAAAATAAAAAATGCAATTTTCCACTTTTGGAAACGACGCAACGAGTGACCAGAAAGGGATCGAGGCGAATCGTCGGATCGCAGTTAAAGTCGAACTTCCCCGCGCTACAAGAGTCGTTCGACGATCATCGTCGACTTACAGGTTGAAGAAAACACAGTGTGTGTTCGGGCGTGGGACTGAAATTGACAAAAAACGCGCTCCGACTACCCGCATAACGCGGTTAACTGTATAGCGTAATGTGTTCACCTCGTTGAGGCGCGATCGGCTATTTTCGCAAGTGTTGCGTATCGATACTTTGGTTTCTTTCGTGAGATGAAAAAAAATAAAAAAATTATCGGGCATAACATAAAGTTGTAAAAGATGTTTTTTTTTATAATAAAACACTAGACATAAACTAACTATAACGAGCTTCTGCCTCGAGTTGGTCGAGACCAGATCGAACGTGAGACAGCAATTTCCACGAGCTACCAGTAATTGAAGATATCGCTTATCTCCAGCGTTCGCGTTTCGCAGAAAATACCGAATGACCCTGCGAAGTTCTAGGGTCGCGCGAGTCTCGGGACGCAATTGACATATTTAATCAAGCGGACTGCCCGAGGCCAAGTACTTTTTTTTCTTCATCATTTCTCGATCTGGATGACCTGTGACATTATTGCTACGACCCTCGCTGCGCTCGAGACTCCATAATTCCCCGGAGTCGAGAGAACTAACGGACCAGCGTCTCGCTGTTCGACTGTCGGCAATGCGGCTGCGGTTTTGCGATAGATTTTTGAGACAAGACGGCGAGCCCCGCAGCACGGAAGCCAGATTTCTTATCCGCGTTTCCGCGGGAATCGCGCAACGGGAACCGACGATTCGCGCGCGTCAGCGAGTCTCATCTTCGCTGGGATTAGATTTTCAGAGTCACGTGCTCGTCGTTCGGAGCTCCGCAAAACGCGATACGGCTAACGGCAAGACGAGCGGGGATACCCGACGCCGGGGCGAATGCATTCGTCGCAGGTGCGCAAAGAAATCCACTCGAGCGCTCCTTTTTGCTCCTCTTTGTTTTTATTCAACACATTGTTCAAAGTTCACAAAAAAACGAAGATAGAAGAATCAACGGATATGGAGTATTCACTTGGTTCAATGTAGGAGATAGGCAGTTTTTAAAACGAAAGCGTCAACTACACGAATTAATTGTGAAATTGCATTTTCTCGCGAAACGCTTTTTTTGTTTTTTTTTTCCTTCGAGACCGATATAAACACTTAATTCAGTTGGAACGATTCACCGAATACGAAATAGATTCCTTGTACGCGTCTACTTTATGCACCCTCAGTTCTTAGCGTGTAAATAAGGCTAGATGTGTATTCATCTCTCAGAGGACTTTTAAGACTTCTAGGTGTTTATATATACAGTTTAATATCTCTAGTCTATCTACCGATCTATGAGTTACGTAATATCAATGTTTCGTAGGAATTATGTTCGCGCTGCCACCGAACAAAGTATAAGAGTTTTGTTTGCTTCGAAGATCAATGCTGCCAGTTTCTCCTTAATACGCGAATGACGAAAATGCTTCGTTTCTTGGTTTTTCACCGGTAGAGAGTCAAATCGCGACACCTCGCCCTGTTTTTGTTTGTTGCCTGCTTTTTTTAGATTTATTTATAGAATATCTCTATGTAAATTCGATAGAACACAACGCGCTTGGCCACTTTGTTTTTAAAAATTTGTTAATAAGTAACAACAATTCGGAAATTTCTCCGAACGCCTCACGGTGTCCGGTACTGAATTACTTAAGTAGTCTACGTAGAATTACTTATAGAAAATCTTTCTATCGTTACAAACGTTTTTGTCGTTTTTCTTTCTGTCTCTCCTCGCGAGAGATTCGTAGCTCTCGTTTTTATGCGTGTCGGAAAAATCGAGTGGCAATCTCGTGGAAACGACGTAAAATCTCTTCGATTACAAAGACGGTTAAGCTACGAGGGGGGAAGGTTTGAGCAGTTCTTCGATCGAGTGTCACTCTAATTCGTTGCGACGATTGCACTCCGTTCAAGAACGCTGCGTTGTTGCGTAAGCTGCCGGAGATCACCAATTTGGAAAATTGAAATCGGTGGCTCTCGGTGGGATCTCCAGATCCTTTGGATGCCCAACATTCTCGCCGTCGTGTCGCGATCCACCGCGGCACGAAATTCGGTGCCTTCAAACGCGAAACCATCGAGGCGCCAGTCTTTCCCTCATGTGCGATCAATTCCCACGATGAAAATTAAGTAATCCGCAGATGTCTCCTCCGCGCGGGTTATTTATCACAAGTTTGTTAGTCTTCCCTTTTTTCCAAAGCGCGCGCGGCCCCTCGCAATCCTCATTTCTTGTCCGTATGCTCGCCCATTATGCTGTTTCTCGCGTTGGCGAGACGCTCGACGCTCACGGCCTGAATATTACCCAGATCCGAGTTGTCGAGAAGGGTCTTGAGGTTGCGCTTCTCCGCCAGATTCACCATGCTGCAGCTCTTGTCCTTCGACATGGGCGACGCAGCGGCTCGGGCTTCGAAGAGCGACAGCAGCGGCAATTCCTTCACGCTCGACGTTCGGCACGTGGATCTACGCTTGGCGCTCGGGGCCTTGACGAAATCCTCGCGCGAATGTTCCAAAGACTTCGCGGGACATCGGGACAGAGGGGTTTTCGTTTTAACGGGCGTGGAGTCCACGCTGTGGGACGAGAAACCGGGTCTTCCGGATCCCGGCTCGTTTTGTACTTGATCGCTCGAGACTCCGCGTCTCTCGGAATCGCTGGCCGCTGCTCGCGGTTTAAGTTGTTTTGGCATCTTAAATTCGCTCGGCTCGCTGGTCTCCCGGCGGCCGCGGCGATTATTGTCCTCTGTAATTTGCGAAATTACTTGATTTTTCGCCGGGGTCGACGATCTTTCGTCGTTGCAGGGAACGCCGAGCCGCGAATTTTCCGCTGTCGATGCCAAAATCGCGTCGCCGTCTCCGCCGGACGTTTCAGCGCTCGAGATTCGATTATCGTTCTGCACGGAACCGTCGAACGGCGGAGACTGCGGAGACTTCGCAACGGCGTCGTCGGCCGAGGGTGGCGAATTCTCGACTCTCGACTTGCCGAAACTGAAACTCATGTTCACCGGGCTGTTGCTGAGCGACTTGGATATACTGTTCCTTATAGCTATTTTAGATCTGTTGAGGATTGAGTTTATCGGACTATGCGTGAGCGACTGCCAGCCCTGAGGACTCACCGCGGCGCTCGCGTTCGGCGACAGTTTTTTCAATATCTGATACTCCATTGGCAGTTTTTTGTGCTCGTTTTGATCGTTCTTCAGGGACTTCTCAAATTGCAGTAGGCCGTTTTGGCGACTGTTGGTAAGATCGCCGCCGATATCGTTCGCGCGGTCTTTCCAGTCACCGTTGCTGCTGTCGTTTTGCTCCTTCGTCGCATTCTTCCAGTTTGCCTCCTTCATCGTTAAATTATTCAGTTTTTCCATGCTGGCTTGCAACTCCAATTCCCACTGGTTCGAAAAGGACTCGCTGCCGTCTATCGATCGACCACCCAGCTGATCGACGCGTTGCTGCAATTCGCGAACGTCCTGCAAACACGCAATTCATTAGGTTGACCGTCGAGTAAAGGCAAGGATTTTTTGTTTTTTTCGGGGCGAAAGAAAATACTTACGTCGAAATCTTTGGATCTGTCGCTCGTGTCAGGCTCGCTGGAGCTGGCGAGAGAATCGACCCTGCTAATAGATACTTTGTTCATTTCGGCCTCGTAGTTTAAACTATCCTCAGGACTTATGAGCTCGGCTCCGACGCCGGGTTCTCTTGGTCCATTGGCCACCATATCTGTATTGGAAAAAAGAATTTTAACATATTTGGCAGTTATAGTAAAAAAAACATATTATTTCGACTGCCACTATCGATCTTCATACAGAATTAGCGAGACTGCTTGAATGGGAACCCACGATTGCGAGATCCTAATAATTGGAATTCCCTATCGACACTGATTATCGAATTTACTATCACATTCCTAGACGTCAGATAACGCGGCTTAAAATTCGCACGTTCGCTATATCTGTAGCACGTCGATCACGACAAATCAAGAGCGTCAGATTACCGTAATCTCGTCGCTGCTGATGAATTTGATTGCTGATCTCCTCGAGAGCCCGAAAGCTCGACGAGTACGCGCGTTTCGCGTCCTTCACGGCTTTCTGCAGGTACTCGACGCGCTCCTTCTGCGTGGCTAACATTTGTTCATACTGCGCTTTTATTTCGAAATAAGACTCGGCCTTGACGATCGACCTGCGATACTTTTCCTGCAGCTGCTGTACCTTCGTCTCCGCGTCCTGAAACAACGTGGCTCTTCTGTGATGCTCGCGAGCGCATTCAGCCTTCTGATTTTCCGCATCCATGACCTGTTATTGCGACAAATTCAATATGTATTCAATCTATTCGCGACTCTCGCCAATTCACGCTGGAAAATCATGTGCTTTTGAGGGCTAACAAACCTTGATTGTCGCGTGATTAAGCATTTCCTGCCACGCTTGATCAAAGTTCCATTCATGCTGGTTGGACTTGAATCTCGCCACGGCGAGAGCTTCCGTTTCTTTCGCCGCCTTGTGAATCTCGTTCGCCCTATGAAACTGTTGAGCTTGATACTGGCATTGGACCTGCGCGACAGAAGTAACGTGTTATTTTTTAATTTCTTCTATCATGCATTTTGAAACGTTATAACCGATATTCCGAATACGTAAACGCATGTACAGAGTATTCACGTGGGAAACGGCCCACTCGAATTACAATTCGAAACCGTAGCCGCCGTATATCACTGTTAATATTGCCTCAACGCGATGTGGAACCACGCACAGTCGCTAGCGACGGAAAGCGCGATATGTTACACAGCGTGATTGTTATAGCCAACGCACCTGCGCCTGCCGCGCGACGTCCAGCGCTTGATAGTAGCATCTCGCTCTATCGATGCAGCTGGCGCCCAATTTATTGGCGACGTCTTTCAATCGCCGTGTCGACTCGGACCACAGCTGTCCGAACGCCGTGTGAGCTTCCTAAAATGCAGAACAAAAATTAAGCGACCCCGATATCCAGATCCCCGCGGGTATATCGCTTATTAAATTATCGCACGACTGTTGCCGTTCGAAGAGCGTGCAACGCACGCTTATCTCGTCGGTACGTGCTGCATTTTTACACACGCCGGCCGCGTGCGCGCGGAGAAATTTAGATCGGCGAAAATCCGCGCGCTCCATATTCGCAGTGATTACTTTCAATTAAGTTTTTTTTTTTCCTCTTCATCGAAACGTGCTTTATCTCTCGCGGAACAAACAATGCGATTATAAGAGTCATGGGAAACAACGAATTAACGTCTCGAGGAACGAGGCTCCCGGTGGCTCCAAAGAAAGTATCTCATTGATGCATAGCACACAAACCGCGCGCGCCAATTACTATAGATTGGAGACATCCTCCGCGAATGGACAGCGGCGCACCGGTGTAACGCACGCGAGTGCCTGCCAATTAACGAACTACGACGCGTTTTATTTTTAGCGCGCGTCGTCGCCCCACGCGCGATATTAAACGCTTACCGCGCGGTATCGTCAACTTACGTCTAATTCAATCTCAAGTTTGTTTATAACGTCTGTCGCGCTGTTCAAATTCTCCAGCTCGATCTGGAAAAAAAATGTTTGACGTTTAAACGCAGGGCTGCAACAATAATATCATTAGGCACATTGCATGTAAATGTATCTCTTTTTTTCTTCTGTTTTCGTAATTATGACTCTAGTTATCTCAATTGCATTGTATTCCAGGGAATTAAAAGTGTTACAGGTCGTAATGTTCACTGGAATATTTCAGTGTATGAGTCACACAGGGGGAATTATCTCATGACTAACAGCAGTCGTAGACCAGGTAGTGAGCCATTCCAAATGCGTGTAATGAGTCCCGGTGCACTGCGAGCCACGCAGTGCAATATATAGCTACGCAATATTACTACACTGGTGTGACTGTGAAGGACAGGAAGTGTTACATGCATACTAATCGAACAAAGACATTACGAGACAATGATAATGGATTGCTCTGGTGATAACACCAAGATACCATCTGCGTTATCAAAAGTATGTGTACAAATTTATCAGCGAGGAGTACACAGTTCAATAATTTAAATTTAAACAAATAAAAAGTGATATGTTTGACAAAATGAAAGAATTGACATAAATTGCTACTGTTTAAACGATGAAAAAAAGTTTGTTGATATTGAAGGTAAAATCACACAAAAAATTGGTAATGGCCAAGTAATTGCTTTTTTACTGTCATCATTAAATGTTGTGTAACAGCCACAAATGTAAACAAGGTATTACAGAAAGTTCAATAGGATGACACTATAAAATAATTCTAATAATACCGAGACCTCGGCTATCAAAGTACACAAACTTAATTATCAGACTGAGGAGCAGATTTTAGCAAATTAAAAAAAAACATTTATTAAAGTATATCAATTAGTAATTATAAAAAAAAAAATAATGCATCAGTAACCAAACAAGTATCAATCAAAAAGCGTCGAGTTCGACAGCCCCAATTCGAGTAACAGTAAAATCATTCGAATCCTCCCATCATCGCTGACGGGTAAAGTAGTCGTGGACTAAAATGGCAAGTGTAAACAAAGTGGGGCATCGTGCTAGGCCGTGTCAGGTGTCACCGTCGGCCGACTGAATATGACGGCTGCACATAACCTACGCCGTGTCAGCGGCCAAATAGACGAGATACCGCTCGCGAATTGTCACTCGAGCCCGAACGAAGCTCGAGTCGAGTCGAATATCACGGAAAAACGTCGCAGTTACCTGAATACGAGGGTCGAGAGGCCCTTCGGCGTCATCGACGACGTCCATCCTCCTTTTTGTTTCTCACCGACATCTAACGACGTCAACTCATGGTTAGCGCGAGTGCCGCGAGCCGGACCGAGACGCCGACAGCCCGGACGGCGACCGAAAATCGTGCGATACGCTCGTGGGCCTTACGTAACTGTCATCGGCGGCGCGAAACGGTCACTCGATGTTCACGATGCAGCCCGATTGTTCGCGGGGAACACGCGTTCCGCTGTGCGAAGATGAGCAGCATCCATCTTGGACTGAGCGCGTCGAACGTCTCCCGCGGGGCGGCGGAGTGGGGGGAGCCTCGGGGGTCTCGGGTTAGGTTAGGTCGGGCGTGACTCTTGTGCCGCTGGCTCGCCGACTGCTGCCGCCTGTATACAGTGGACTCTCCGATAAGTTAAGTTCCGAAAAGTTAAGGAACTCCGATAAGTTAAGGATTAACGCTCTGGTAAGTTAAGATCGACCCTTTTCTGAGCTCTTTCTACCTGCTGGCGGGGAAGCGGATTACCCTTTCTACGTCACACTACCTGCGGTCGAACGCATTGTGACAGAGAGGTAACGCGGCAGCTAGTTTCGTGCGAGACAAGGGCCGATGAAAGACCGATTTTTCCCCCCTCGTCGTTTCGGGCGCCCGGGAACGGTTTGCGCAAGTGGTGGGGATTTTAACTTATCGGAATGGCCTAATCGGCGTTCGGTCCCGCGACCTTAACTTATCGTAGAGTCCACTGTATATATCTCTTTCTCTCTCTCTCTCTCGCTCCCTCGCTCGGTATGCTTTTGTTTACTTTTTCTCGTTATTGCAGCTGCACAGCGGGATCGTCCCGCGCGGTTCGCCGCCACCGTCGCTCAGCACCTTTGTAGATGTTTAGTCATGAAATCTCCGGTGTCGCTTGCGCGGAAATTGCTTCGCAAGTAAATTCTAAACAGTGAGACGATATTTAACGTCTGGCTCGCACTGGAATGTATACGCACGATACATTTTCGTGCGTCTAGAGCAGCGCGAGCTGCACGCAGTCGGAAAGCCCCAGAGGTACCAGCGCACCTGTGACACCGTGACGTCACGCTCGAAAGCTAAAGGTCGACGATCTCACACCATACCGGTTGGTGGGGTCGTATAGTAAGTTGCGCTCTGACGTCAGCGCGAGGCTAGCGAAGAGCGGAAAACTAGTCGGTGTCTCGGCACATCGACGCTCGATGTATAGTTCGCGGCCTCGCGGACGCGCAGTCACTTTTGGTAGCGGCACGTGGAATTTAATTATTTATGGGAGGCATTAGTCTTTTTTGACTGTTGAAAAGGCGGCTCCGCGAAGGAAGGAAGTGAAGATTAATGGAGGGGAAAATGTATAGGAGCTGAGGCTGATTCCGGCTGATATAGGAGGAGTTGGAATTTACTGCCGATATATATTATCACTTTTTGGGACTTCGTAAAAAGATCGTGATACACACGTTCTTGACATTTTTAGAAGGCGATACATGACTGGATACCTAAAGGACGATTTGACCTTCACCTTTACTAGTTCATAAATTCCAGTAGCACGATGTGTTGTATCTCGATTTAAAAATATTACAGAGATTTTTCTAAGTTGACACCGAAAGTGATGACAAATTAAACCCCGAATCGCTGTAAGACGAGCCGGAGGCGTGAAGAACGGAAAAATCTCGGTTATGAGGGACGTTAAATTAATAATGCGCACAAATAATATTTAACAGTTTGTGTCATTATTTTTATATTTACATTTAATTTACAATTGTACGCTGTTAAGTAAAAATAATAAAATAATTATTAACACAAGACTTTATAATTAACTTTTTTTCTTATATAATTTTTTCTTGTCTCCTGGATTTGAGCTGGAATCACGACGATTAATTTAAATACGAAGCTTTTCAATAATTTTATCATGAGGACCCTCAATCACACCTATTAACATTTTTGCAACAATTTACCCTGCCCTCTAGTGACGAACTCAAAAATTGATTGGTGCCGCTGGTAAAAAGTTTTTCGAGTACTCGAGGTTGTATCTTCGTTGGATAACGCAGGGATCGATCTTCTACCTAGTTTACGGGCCGCTGCACCGTCACCTCGAAGCGCTGCTGAACTCGCTCTGCCGCCTCCGGATACTCTTGTTATTATTCCGCTGTTGAATGAACGCCAACAGTGTGAGAAATCGAGAGCCAAGCGGACGAGCACTGCAATATTATTCGTGCAGAGTCCGCTGCTCAAAACAACGCGTCGAATTTAATAATAACGAAAAAAAGTTAAAATCTCGGTACTCGCTGAATTTGTTTACCCCCCAAAAAGCTAAGCGCGACTCGCGCGACAATCGTTCTCCTTCCCCGCTGATAGATCACGGTCAAGTGCTAACAAAGAAAGCAACGATAGACGCGACGAGTTCCGATCTTCGCCTCGGTGTGGGCCGAGCCGCGATTGGATGCTCCGGATTGCTGGCAGTTCCAATTCGGCGCGCCAAAAAGGTACGAAAATTCATATAGAGAATGTCGCAACAATGCCACATTCCGACTTACGTATTCGACGAAACACGCAGCTCGTGCTGCAGGCTCGAGTAATCTTTGTCGCTGTCATGGATCAATGACCGTCGAATGCACCGTGTTTACCTATGTAAAGTTACTTATTGCGTCGAGTAAAAAATATATCAACAATTTAATATCGACTTGGAAATATCCTGGAGCTTGTACCATTTTTTGCGAGGTCATGAAAAGACGATAAAAATTACGGATCGCGCAGATTCTCATGGATTATCATTTATAACACAAAGAAACTGCGCTCCTCGCTGTGTATACGCTCCCCTCTCCACTCCCCCCCCCCCCCCTTGCTGCACCCAAAGAGGTCGGAATAAAGACTACTTTTACTACTGCGCGTGCGTCCTTCTCTTTTCGATTTCTTTTTTTTTTTTCAAAATATTTACCTTTAAAAACGTGATTGAAAAATAACGCGTTATTGCCATTAAACAAATCGAAAAATCAACGACAATTCGTAATTATGTCGTTAATAAAAAAAATCCTAAGCAGGGAGATGGGAAAATTACAAAATTCCGAAGGTAGAAATTTTCTCCCAAAATCCACAAGAACAACAATTTTCTGAGTCTAAAAAAAATTCATCGAATATTTTTGCCCCAAATTTCTATAGGATCTCAGAAATTAAGCTTCATCGGCTTCTTACCTACACCTAAATTTCCTTCGTTTAAGAGACAATAAAATTTCTCTATGATCCCTACTGGCATCTGGTCCCTCGCGGAATGTCTCAACTTGACTAGTGAAATAACTTTCTTCTCTAGTTATCATCGAATATTTCTCACGCGCCCGGATTCTCAATATTCGCCTCAAAACTTGAACAATTTATTGTCTGTTACGCGGGCAAATGACCCTTTTTCTGCGTCATCTCCATCGACGCCTTGACGTAATCCTTCTCGTCGAAGCGCCCGGTGAAGCCGTTGAGCTCGTCGAGAATGGATTCTATCGTTCGGCCCTTGGTCTCCGGCACGAGGAGAAACGCGAACGCGAATGTGCCGAAGCAGCACAAGGCCAGCAGGATGAAACACCCGGCGACGCCCATGGTGTTCATCATTATCGGGAAGAACTTGACGAGCAGAAACGCGATGGCCCACATGACGAATTGGGCGATGGAATTCGCGAGGCCGCGGATGTCGGGACTGAAGACCTCGGAGGCGACGATGAACGGGCCCGAGCCCATTCCGACGTTGTAGACTATCGCGTACGTCGACAGAGCCGCCACGGGGACCCAACGGAAGTAGGAGACGTCGTAACCCGCGTCTTGCATGTAGCAAAAAGCGCCGATCGCCGCGTGACACACTCCCATCCCCGCGCACGATATCAGCAGCAACGGTCGTCTTCCCGCTCGCTCCATCAGCACGGTCGACAGCCAAGAGCCGAAAACTTGAATGGCACCCACGATGATTGTCGCGGTGTCCGGGGTTAACGAACTCCCGGCCATTTTGAAGATCGTCGCGGTGTAGCTCACCTAGAATAGGGCAAGAGAAAGCGATGTTTATCCTGCGCTTCTTTGTTATCTTAAGAGAATGTGAAATACCACAGTCGGTAGTAAAAACTGTAATTAGCTTTTTTCACGCATGCTCGCGTTTTACAGCTTCAAGAAGAGTTTTATCGAATTCTCTGGTGATATCCGCATTCGATGGAACTCTTCTTGAATCTGTAATTACGAGTAAGCGTAAAAAAAAAGTTGTTTACCGTTTTTGATACCGAACGATCCCGGGGTAGGTGGGGTAAGGGATTTCACATGCTCTTAAGCGCCAAGCAAAACAAAATATATCACATCGATGGTATCTAGTAAACAGTGCGAGGTTGTGCAATTTCAATTTAGTTTGCGTAGTGTTTATGTAAATAGAACGAAGCAGTAGTGGAATAGGAAATAGATAACGATAGTAGAATTTTAATAAACACGATGCTCGGGCGCTGGAATCATGAAGAAATGATCTATTAATCACCATGGCGAATATTCCGCTGAGTTGCTGTCCGCTCAGCAGTCCGAGAGTTATCACGAGGCCCTTGATGGTTCCTCGATCTCTGAACAAGTCTCTAAACCCCACGGTACCGTCTTGCGATGCGCTCTCGTTTTTCAGCACCTGCAGCCTCAAGAGCTCGCGGTCCACCGTCGCCTTGTCGCCGTTTCGCAGCCACATCAGCGACCTGTTCGGAAAAATGTGAGATTTTATTTGTCGCCGTTTTCAATTCGTTGCGGCGCGAACGACGAGTAACGTGAGGAAAAAAGAAAAAGAGCAACTGCGCGGCACTGACTTGGCGGCTTCGTCTATTCGATTTTGTCGCACCAGATAGATCGGCGTCTCCGGCATGAAGGCGAATCCCCCGAGGAAGAGAACGGGCAGCGCGAGGCCGCAGATCGCGTAGACCTTGTAGGACATCGCGGCGCCGGTTACGTAGGCCAGGACGATGCCGATGTTGATGCTGAAGACCAGGAAACTGCCGAGCTGACCGCGTATGTTGTCGGCGGATATCTCCGAGACGTAGAGCGGAATGAGGAAGAAGCAGACGGCCCCGCCAACGCCGGACAGAAATCGGGCGACGAAGAGATAGGCGAAGTCCGTGGCGAATATTATGAGCAGCCAACTGACGCCGAAAGGAATCGCTATGATGCAGCCCGTGATTCGGCGACCCAGCTTCTCGATTATTATGCTGCAGAACGGCAACGTCGCCAGCGCTCCCGCGCAGAGCGCGCCCGTCAACCAGGAGGCCGCCTCGTCGGTCATCGGCTCCGTTCCCACCGGAGTCTCCGCGCTCTGGAGACGCGGCGTCATCGGCGAGGTCCAGCCCAACATCGTGCCGTACGCCAGAGTCGCCAGATTGACTATTCATAGAAAAAAAAACGGTGTTAATTTTTTGCTTCTCAAGGGATACACTGTAAAATTGTTAAAATGTTCCTGATGATGTATTTCCATAAAACTGTTAGATTTTTCATTTTTTTTTCTTCTTTCCTTACTTTTATATACCTTTAATTCCTGTTAATGAGAAAAACACTTTTAATTTTTCATTGGTTTAATTTTTAGCATAAACATGTTAGTTTCTTCAATTTTTTTTTGCTTACTTTTCCATACTTCTAATTACTGTTCATGAGAAAAACACTGTCTTAATTTTGTCCCTCTCAAGGGATCCGTTATAAAATCATCCAAAATTTTCCTGTTCTACCATCAGAAAAATGTTACTTTATTGAATTTCGATTCTCGCGCGATAAAAATAATTCCAAATAAATTGTACTCACTGACGCCCGCGGCGAGGGTCTGACGCAGCCTGCCCGGTTCCGCCGTCGCGGTCTTGGTCTCTTCCATGTCCTCGTGGAGATCTTCGAGTGAAAAATGTGCAATTAATTAAAATCCACGAAAAATTATGAAGTCAAAGAAAGGGATATTCGTGTTTCGAGAATTCGGAACAAGCGGAGCTCGAGGATAGCAATGAGACGATGGAAACACTACTGACTACTCTTCATTTTTGTTGACCGCCCGCTGCCGCCGTTGACGTAACGCGATGTACGCGCGCACAGTTTAATGATACCGCGCCGGGTGACTTGTTGTTAAAAAACAACAGGGAAGTTGCGAATCTTTCGTGCAACCGTGCGATTACAGCCTCCTCGCGTATATCACTTGGGTCATAGTCGCGAAAACGGCGCGAGCGACGTATTCTCGCGAATTTTCGATACCGGCTCGAGTTCTATGTAGAGTCCCTTCTCTCCGTCGCGCTGGGGGTCCTCGACTCCGCGGGTGCGTCAACTTCCGACGTTGTACTCGTCATATCGCCGTCGCTGTAATTCATTTTATAGCAATTGACGCGGCGGCCGCCACCCCCGAGACGTCCACACAGCGGCACAGCAATCACGAGTGTCATCTTTTATCTTCTCGTCAGTGCACGACGTTCGTATGTGTGTGAGATGAAGCCTCGGTGCCTCTCGGTGCGTGAGACCGACGAGTCGGTGCGGATTCTTCGCAAACACGAGAACGAGCGAGCAAAATCTCGGCGTTCTCGAGGCAAATGAGGAAGGGTCGCGGCGAACCGCAACGGGAAATATAGCCAATGCATAGTGCGGCTATATTTCCTCTTCCATAAATAACTAACGTACGACTCTTGCTGGTGCGAATTAGCCGCCGAGCTATTCATATCGCCGAGTGTTGCTTCTGCTGCTGCTCATTACGAATGATTATTGATTAATGGAATAAATCGACGAAATATTATGTTTCATTGTTATTATTGTTAGGGGAGAAGGACGGAACAATTAATTAAGGAAAAATTGCCGTAGAAAGATAAATTTTTTGTTTTTTTTACTTGTAAATAAAGTTAATGATTATTATTAATTGTTATCAACCCTTCCCGGTGACACTATAGTAGAATTTCTATCTTCAAAAAATCAGTGCATAAAATATCTCGCATTTTCGATATAAGTATTGCTGTCGGTCGCCTGCGACTCATTGATAACCAACAAGCAATTTGAGTCGCGTTATTGTATTTTGACTAATATTATTATATTTGCAGAGAAAAAAAAAATGAATACCTATGCTTCTCGAGGCGAGGCGCTACAGCTACTCTTATTTACCCGAAGTCGAACTTTTTTCCGTTATTTTCACGGACAAAAAATGTATCCAGTCCAATATGTTTTATTTGTTTATTATAATTGCAGAGAAAAAAATCAGTTTGATGTCAAGTTTGACATAAGACGACGGGTGCGGCTGTGCCTGTAACCTTTTAAAGCTTTATAAGAGCGCAGCAGCGCAAAATTGATTAGCCTATTATAGGTGAAATTTTGAAAAACATCATTTCCGAGGTCGATTTAGGCGATTTTCGGTCCGGAGACGGATCTATGATTTCTGACAGAAAAAATATTTTTTTTTGTAACACGTGCACGAATCGCGGCACTTTCCATGGCAGTCTTGCGAGCCGAAAGTGGCCGTTTCCCTGTCAGTCGCGAACCTGTGGTGAAATGACAGAGTCACGCATGCGCAGTTCGCATTTCGTTCACTTTCGTCCCTTGGGAGTTTCTGTCATACACTTTCGTCCCTTCAATCACAACCTCACTTTTCAGTGTTCGTCTCGCGCGACTGCCATTCCAAGTGCCGCAGATTCGTGCACTCGTTACAAAAAGTATGATGTGCAACACGGGTCGAAATGGCAATTGCGACTCGTGTGATTGCAGCCCTCGCTTCGCTCGGGCAGCAAACCTCACACTCGCCGCAATTGCCAACTTTCGACCCTTGTTGCACAATATACTATTTGTCGCCAATTTTCTTTTTTTTTTTCAAAATCGATTAAAAAGGTTAATAACCAGTGTTTTCGGGGGTAGAATATGCGACTTGAGAACAATGGTATAGGTTACAAGTCGATATTTTGAAAAGAAAAAAAATTTAGGTCGATTTAGTCGATTTTCGGTCCGGAGCTGGATCTACGATTTCTGACAGAAAAAAAAAAATTTTCGTCGCCAAAAAAATATTTTTTTCAAAATCGATTAAAAAAGGTTAATAACCAGTGTTTTCGGGGGTAGAATATGCGACTTGAGAACAATGGTATAGGTTACAAGTCGATATTTTGAAAAGAAAAAAATTTAGGTCGATTTAGTCGATTTTCGGTCCGGAGCTGGATCTACGATTTCTGACAGAAAAAAAAAAATTTTCGTCGCCAAAAAAATATTTTTTTCAAAATCGATTAAAAAAGGTTAATAACCAGTGTTTTCGGGGGTAGAATATGCGACTTGAGAACAATGGTATAGGTTACAAGTCGATATTTTGAAAAGAAAAAAATTTAGGTCGATTTAGTCGATTTTCGGTCCGGAGCTGGATCTACGATTTCTGACAGGAAAAAAAAAAATTTCGTCGCCAAAAAAATATTTTTTTCAAAATCGATTAAAAAAGGTTAATAACCAGTGTTTTCGGGGGTAGAATATGCGACTTGAGAACAATGGTATAGGTTACAAGTCGATATTTTGAAAAGAAAAAAATTTAGGTCGATTTAGTCGATTTTCGGTCCGGAGCTGGATCTACGATTTCTGACAGGAAAAAAAAAAATTTCGTCGCCAAAAAAATATTTTTTTCAAAATCAATTAAAAAAGGTTTATAACCAGTGTTTTCGGGGGTAGAATATGCGACTTGAGAACAATGGTATAGGTTACAAGTCGATATTTTGAAAAGAAAAAAATGTAGGTCGATTTAGTCGATTTTCGGTCCGGAGCTGGATCTACGATTTCTAACAGAAAAAAAAAAATTTTCGTCGCCAAAAAAATATTTTTTTCAAAATCGATTAAAAAAGGTTAATAACCAGTGTTTTCGGGGGTAGAATATGCGACTTGAGAACAATGGTATAGGTTACAAGTCGATATTTTGAAAAGAAAAAAATTTAGGTCGATTTAGTCGATTTTCGGTCCGGAGCTGGATCTACGATTTCTGACAGAAAAAAAAAAATTTTCGTCGCCAAAAAAATATTTTTTTCAAAATCGATTAAAAAAGGTTAATAACCAGTGTTTTCGGGGGTAGAATATGCGACTTGAGAACAATGGTATAGGTTACAAGTCGATATTTTGAAAAGAAAAAAATTTAGGTCGATTTAGTCGATTTTCGGTCCGGAGCTGGATCTACGATTTCTGACAGGAAAAAAAAAAATTTCGTCGCCAAAAAAATATTTTTTTCAAAATCAATTAAAAAAGGTTTATAACCAGTGTTTTCGGGGGTAGAATATGCGACTTGAGAACAATGGTATAGGTTACAAGTCGATATTTTGAAAAGAAAAAAATGTAGGTCGATTTAGTCGATTTTCGGTCCGGAGCTGGATCTACGATTTCTAACAGAAAAAAAAAAATTTTCGTCGCCAAAAAAATATTTTTTTCAAAATCGATTAAAAAAGGTTAATAACCAGTGTTTTCGGGGGTAGAATATGCGACTTGAGAACAATGGTATAGGTTACAAGTCGATATTTTGAAAAGAAAAAAATTTAGGTCGATTTAGTCGATTTTCGGTCCGGAGCTGGATCTACGATTTCTGACAGAAAAAAAAAAATTTTCGTCGCCAAAAAAATATTTTTTTCAAAATCAATTAAAAAAGGTTTATAACCAGTGTTTTCGGGGGTAGAATATGCGACTTGAGAACAATGGTATAGGTTACAAGTCGATATTTTGAAAAGAAAAAAATTTAGGTCGATTTAGTCGATTTTCGGTCCGGAGCTGGATCTACGATTTCTGACAGGAAAAAAAAAAATTTCGTCGCCAAAAAAATATTTTTTTCAAAATCGATTAAAAAAGGTTTATAACCAGTGTTTTCGGGGGTAGAATATGCGACTTGAGAACAATGGTATAGGTTACAAGTCGATATTTTGAAAAGAAAAAAATGTAGGTCGATTTAGTCGATTTTCGGTCCGGAGCTGGATCTACGATTTCTAACAGAAAAAAAAAAATTTCGTTCCCAAAAAAATATTTTTTTCAAAATTAAATTAAAAAGGTTTTGTAACTGGTGTTTTCGGGGGTAGAATATGCGACTTGAGACCAATGGTACAGGTTACAAGTCGATATTTTGAAAAGAAAAAAATTTAGGTCGATTTTGGCGATTTTCGGTCCGGAGCTGGATCTACGATTTCTGACAGAAAAAATATTTTTCGTCGCCAAAAAAATGTTTTTTTCAAAATAAAATTAAAAAGGTTTTGTAACTAGTGTTTTCGGGGGTAGAATATGCGACTTGAGACCAATGGTACAGGTTACAAGTCGATATTTTGAAAAGAAACAAATTCTGAGGTGGATTTTAGTGAAAAGTCTTTCAGGCACGCGCGCCAGCGCGTGTGATTACCCTAGTTTTAAATATTGTTAATCCAAAAGACAATATTATTGTACATTATTAATAACCATTTTAATTAAGAATTACACATTAGGTATCTCCTGACATTTGGCGATTCGTGACGCAAGCGGGATGAGGTGTCGTTCGCAATATTTGCGCGAATCGTACTAGCGCGCGAGATAGCGACTAGCGGCAGGAAGAGATAGGTAACAGCGTTAATAATGAAAATTATCTGTGATTCCGCGTACGCGGGTAGGACGACCCGGTAAAGCCTTCCACATTCGCCTATACCAGTGTCGCGTCTCTAGCGCGCTCGCTATTTGCCAGGCGATCCCGTCGGTCGCGTATTCGTTCGAATTATTTACGACACGGTAACGACGTTGTTGAGCCTAATTTACAAGTTGCCGCGGCTCAATGTCACGAACAGCCGCATTGTTCGCGTAATTACATGCCCTCCGCGAAAGAAGACTGCGAGCATCACCCGCGCCGCTGCCAGCGAGCGTCACACTCGGAGAAAAGCACGTGCACGAGTCGCGAGCACGAATACGCGCGTAACAGGTTCACGAGCGAGAGAGACGAAGCCGCCTTTGTGCCTCCGCGACTCTCGCTCTGTGCACGCGAGGAAACGAAAGTCAAGGGGTCACCTTAACCTAACAATATACAGAAAAACGAGAAGTCGCCCCCGCGGTGAGTGATCGAAGCGCGCGGGAAACGAGATAATAAAATCGCGATTTCCACGCAGTCTTACTCTCGCGCACGTGCGAACAATTCGTCGGAGATTCGATGTATATATACGCACTCACGTTCAGCATGATCGCACGGATGATAAGCGGGAGAGAGAGCGACGAAACGGCAGAGCTCTCCACATTTCTAGCCCTCGTCCAGCCCGCGGCTGTTATGACCCGTCAGTCCGCCCATCGACGAACGACAGTCCGATGTTCCAGCCCCGGCCGACCGAAAAAACGCTTTGTTTCCCCGCCAGCGACGCGAGAAATTCCGAAGCGGCCGCATAACCGGCGGCGGCGGCGCGGAAACCGCGCGTCCCTACGTACATGTCAATTGCACGACTCGAGCCGCGACAGGTTCACGCACGCGGGTGGCGATGAACCATGACCGTGCCCACTGAGCGGTCGACGGGAGAAGGGTGGAGCGGCGGATGGATCCGAAAACTCGTCGCGTTTGCGCTCTCCTCGTCTAGCCGTCCAGCTGTACCGCCGAATCGATATCAGTCAGCTGCGTTTTACCCCCCACCGAGGGAATGCGATATAGGTGGACACTCGCGGGGCTGTAGCCACGCGAAGCCCGAGCAGCTCGCCCACGAAGCGACCACAACGCGAAATACGGGTCTTTGTTTATTGTCGTCCGGTCGTCGTATTATTTTTGGCTAAATGCGGCTGGAGGGCTTCGCCAACGTGCGAGTCGACCCACGACGCGATTTTTGGTGATCGCGCGTCGTCTGCAACGCGGAGTTGCGGACGAAGTATGAAAGAACTTTTTCGCTCGGCTTTGGATATCGATTTTGGGTGACATAGAGGTGTTGGTTTATTTTTTCAGGTGAATTGAAAATTCGACTCGCAGTCGCCGAGTGCGGTGCCAGCTGACGACAGGGCACGAGGAGTCGCGCGGGTATCATGACGTGGCGCTGCAGCGGAAGTACGAACGGTGAAATGGTAGGGAAACTACGAGGTAAGGCGCGTTTTTATTTTATTTTTTTGAAATTGTAACTTTGCTGTATTTTTTTCTTCGAATTTACATCGTTTTTAATCGCGTGTTCGCAGAAGCGGGAATATTATCGACGACCAGCGCGGAGGCCGCTATGATCGCCGTCGATAGGGGGCGATATTGTCACGAGGCAGATCCCTACTTGGATCGCCCGCGCAGAATCGGCTTCAACGTGACCATCAGTGCCCCACATATGGTATCGGCTTCGGAATTTTTATTTCTATGCAATATTCATTTTGTTTATCCGCTCGTTACCAGCGACCGTCTCAAATTTATTGTCTAAGATAATTGTCCAAAATATCTAAATTGGCTGTTACGATTTGGCCAGTACGTAACATTGGCTAAAATAATTTTCTATTTCGATAACTTTTGGATAACATAGCCGAAAAAACGAACATACGCGGTCAGATGGAAAATTATTCTCCTCAAGCCCGATCGGGATTTTGCAAGTGTCTCCAGAAATGAGGTACGAGACTGAGCGGCCGATAAATCGCCGCCGCGGTACAAATCATCGGCGAGCCGTGCGCGCGATTACATTGAGAGCATTATTTTCGTATCCGGGCTATCGGCATTAACCCCGTGCGTTATCGCTCCGCGCGTCGCATTATTTATGTTTGACATATGCTATTATCTGCGCCGATTGGAAGTTTTCCCAGTGTCTAATGCATCGTCGCGCGGCCGCGGCAGAGCCTAGCGACATAGCTGACTAGAGTAGCTGGCTATACAAAGTCGGGGATATTGCGTCACGACCGTGATCTCGTTCGCGAATCATCACATCTGTCTTGATACGCCCGCGGGATACCCGTGATTGCTTATATTTGCGCATATTTGCAACGAGATACCGGTGGAATCTCCCTTCGATCGAATATGTGGAGCGATTGATTTATTTGTTCGCTGTTACGTTGCTTTGTTTTTCAGCACGCTTACGCACTGTCGATTCTCACGGATCAGCTGCGAGACGGAGCGAGGGCGCTGGACGTCGGCTCCGGTTCTGGCTACCTCACCGCCTGCATGGCCTTCATGGTAGGACCCCGCGGTCGTGTTATCGGCCTCGAGCACATACCCGAGCTCGTCGAGATCTCGACGAGAAACGTGCGCGACGACTGTCCCCACTTCATGGAAGAGGGACGCGTGAAATTCATCGGTAAAGCTCTCGGTACCTGATAAAAATATTTCTCCGTTCAGCTGAGAAATATTTTCACCAGGGGTCCGAGCTTCGTGCGGCTTTTTTCCCCGTAGATTATTAATTGTACGAAGGAGAACGAGCCGCGAGATTTAATTAACGCTCGATTGTGCATATCCGAGGGCAGAAGGCGACGGCCGGATTGGATACCCCGAGGGCGGTCCCTACGACGTTATTCACGTTGGGGCGGCGGCTGAATCTCTTCCTCAACAAGTAGGCGAGAAATCTTTAGCGTTGTTTATATACATGAAATGATAAATACGACTTATATTATTTTATGGATATTTATCGCCTTTTTGCATTTTCTTTTATTTTTAATTTAGCTTATAGACCAGCTGGCGCCTGGAGGCCGGATGGTTTGCCCCGTGGTCGCCTTCGAGGGCTTCCAGAGGTATCAGGACTTCGTGCAAATCGACAAGAATAAAGAGGGCGTCGTCTCGACGCAGAAATTGATGCACGTCTCTTACGTACTCCTTACCGATCCCGGTACACAATTACGTAACTGAATATATACGTGTATATTTTTTGAAAAAGAGACAAAAAATCACGACGCTGTTTTAGTACAATTTTCTGTTACGTTTCAATCGAGAAATAATTAATTATTTATGTAACAAGAGTAATCGGGCGTTGCGCAATAGAGTATTAATCGCTCACGCTTAAATTTATAGACTAACAGGACTAACGCGATTTGTATGTGTACCATTCACGTCTGTATTGTCGGAAATGATAAAATATATTTTCTATGAAACGCTAGCGGGGTTGCAATTATTCCCTAAAAAAAGAAAAAATACCGACTCGTGATAACGCGAATTGTTTCGGCGCGAGTTCTCTACCCCTACAAAATCTCTAGCCTACCCCAACGATCTAGGGATTTTCGTTTTTAGGTTATGTCGTAACATTGCGCGACGTTATTGCAACACAAGAATTTTCTACTCCTAAACCTTTTCACGACTAACGACGTCTAAATCTAAATGTTCTCCCGCAATTAAGTGAAGCAAGATCCTCTTCTCGAAAGAACAAAAAACTCGCGAAAACTTTAATTCGGCTTTTCTTAAAATCCACCGGCTGAAACATTTTCGCACGTCACTTGGCAATCGCGTATTTGTGCTGCGTCTCCAGTCATTCGAAATCATCAAAATTGCGCCGCTCGACTATGTAACGGGGCCACATATTTTTTTTACATTTCTTTTATTATTCGTGGCAATTTGCACCCAAGAAATGGCATTCGGGCGTTACAACGGACGCACAAACAAGGATCTCGTGCAGTACCTGAAAAGTAAGTATATTCAAAATATTCCAACTATCATCTCAAATTGACGGGTTTTAGTTATCATTTACAATTTTTCGAATTATTTCAGAATCACGAATCGTCAAGACTGACAGAGTTTTCGAGACCATGTGCTCCATTGACAGAGCAAAGTACGTGTCGTCGGGAAATCCCTATGTGGATGCTCCTCAGGGTATAGGATACGGAGTCACTATAAGCGCTCCACATATGGTAATCAACAGTTCATTCCATGGTTGTTGCATTGAAAGGAGTGAAGGAGTTTATCACATTTTGTCAGTGCGATGAAATTGATGCTATATCTATATTCAATGCACAAAATTTTACTCAAAATGATAAAAGCTCCAATTCCATTAAAAATTCCCTGAAAGTCGCTGCAAGTTGATTCCATGAAAAAATGAAAAAAAAAAAAAAAAAAAAAAAGGACAAAAAGATTTACAATTTAGAAGTGAAGAGAAACTGCGTTTAGCACGCCTATGCACTGGAATTGCTGGAAGACAAACTGCGCAGTGGATGCAAAGCTCTGGATGTTGGCTCAGGCTCTGGCTACTTGACAGCCTGCATGGGAGTCATGATGGGTCCGCAAGGTCTGGCAGTGGGCATCGATCATATACCTGAACTTCAAGCAATGGCCACAAGGAATATACAGAACGATAGACCTGAGCTTCTCGAGTCTGGCCGCGTTGCTTTAGTCGGTAAGATTGAATTACTTATTTATCTTTTGAAAATGTGTAATACAGTTTAGATAATACAGCAGCTGAATTTTAATTTTTGTTTAACACTGCAGTTGGGGATGGAAGATTGGGTTGTCCGGAACACGCGCCCTACGACGCGATACACGTTGGAGCGGCCGCCAAAGAAATGCCGCAATCGGTGAGAAATTTGTAATACCGAAAACCCGAATGACAGTAGAAATGCGAGTAACGATCTGATGTTTTTTTATTGAGACATTGAAAAACAATTGAAATTTCGCAGCTCATAGATCAATTAGCACCAGGAGGCCGCATGATCGTACCGGTGGGACCGGAAAACGCCGATCAGACTCTAGTCCAAGTAGACAAAACCGCGGACGGCAAGATAAAAGAATCGCGACTGATGGGAGTGGTATATGTACCGCTGACGGACAAGGATCGCCAGTACCGCTCATGAAAGCAGTGCACGCTCCAGTAACGCACGCTCCGTTTTATTTTTTTTTTTTTACTTTTGATCGCTCATTCGACGTGAGCAATCGCTCAAAACTACCCGACCGTGCTGATGTCTTTGGATCTGGAGCAGTATTAAAGTAATTCGACCGCAAGTACAACTGACTGATTGGACATTGTTTATTTATCAACTTTCGTAAAGTTTCTTCGCCTTGCGCCTATGTGTATCCTTTCGCAACGTGTAAGCCGCAAGTATAATCCTCTCGCCCACGCTGTCCGATTTTTATGGCTACTTACGCACATATCAAATACTCGAGTTTTACACATAAACATCTACGTGCAATCAACAGAGACTAGAACAACGTTATCATAACGCCAGTATGATAGATTTAACTCTTTCTCTTACCCTTTTCGTTCTACAATTCGTTTATTAATCTAGAATCTTTCGTGAGAAAGGATATGGAAGGTACAGAGCCTGGTACCGTTTCGCTGGGATTACCATTTGTGCCGCAGTCGCTCGACCTCGCGGTACGCGCGAGAAGGGCTTCTCACCCTGTATAAATTTATCGTAATTAAACCTACGTTTGTCATTTTTCACGTCGTTGGTAACAGTGCGCTTGGGTTCATTTGGAACTGAGACTAAGCACCAGAGATACGCGCAACATCACTCGAAGAAAAAATGGTTTGAATTAGCGTCGTCATTTGAGTCAGACGAATTAATATACAGTGGGTAACAAGAACTGAACATTTTTGTTTCGCATGGTAGTTTTGCGGGACAGGCAGTGAACAGACGCAGCAGCTTCTCAGTCAACTGCATTCAACGTAGCTGCGGCTATCGTTTTTGCCCCACAAAACAGTCAAAGGAATGAAATGTAATTTCCGAAAGTTAAACTCCTGTCATACGCGTACGCGCGAAATCTGTTTAAAACGATCATGAAAAGCATCGCTTTTCATCGACAAGTTAGAAAAATTATTTTTCTCGAGAATAATTTGTAGTAAAAATTCTTTCAATCAATTGCACCGCCCGTTCATTTTTTAGGTAAATTACCTAGTCTTAGTTTGCAATCGTTTTTTTCATCGAGTTTTGTCACCTTCTCGTTGTCAACAAACAACAAAGATAGACAAAAAAAAGTTGCCAGAAAAATGCCGTTATCTGGATTTGTTCGCCGTCCAACCGTCATAATTATATATGTTAAATTAACATACGCGGAATGGTGGTTGTGCATAACAGATAAAATGAGCAAACAAAAATTATAAAAAAACTATTTCGTCGGTAAAAAATTGGCTAAGAACGTAGTGTGACGACTGTAAAGTGAGTCATTTGGTCAAAGTATTCCGTCTGAAACTTGAGACTCGCTGGGTAGCAAAAATCCGTGGCGTGCGTAACGCGACGCGCGACGAATGAAAAAGCTACGATCGTCGATGTTCGACACGTCGAGTTCTACCGTAAACTCGTCTCCTTGATTTATGATCATCTTTAGAGCGATCGCACCATAACGAGGCTCAGCGCCGAGCCGAACGCCAGCCCTAAGCCGAGGAAAGCTCCCATCATGGCCGAGGCGACTTCTTTGTCGTGTCCCTCGACGACCCTGCGAAAATATCCGATGTTTATTCTCACGAATGGAAAAACGAAACACAGCTCAGGGTGAATCATCGGACGATTCATTTAAATCCCGCGCATACTTACGTCGGTGCCAGGATAAATGCCATGTTGCAGAGATAACCGTTCGTAATCGCGAAACCAATTGTCAGCAGAATGTAATAGAGATCGTTGGTTATATAAACAGGCAGATGGTGTCTCGGCTGGGCGTTGCATACCATTAAAGCCGGAATGAACAGAACTCGTAAAACACAAAGCAATACGAGTTTCCACGGTTTTCCACTTGGCTAAAAACAGAGAAGACACGATAGAAATTGTAGCTTAAGTTTTGTCGAAAAATGACTGTATAAAAATGTTACAAACCCATATAACGAGTCCGGATAGCAAGCGGCCAGCGTAATCACCCATACTGAATATCAAGTACGCGACCACCGGTACGAAGTAGATATCTATGGTAATGGATTTTTTTTTAGTCATTGCTATTATCGAGTCTAGTCGTCGTTCCCTGGTTAAAAGATCCGATTCGAACCAATGAAACGGACAAAAATCCGATTGAAACCTGTTGGAACTGACTATTTTTCAATCGGAATTTTGTCTGTTTGATCGGTTTCTATCAGGGTCAATCGGAATTACTAAGCAGGGTTGTTACGTCGAGTCGAGTGAGAGAGAAAGGTACGAACCATTCCACGCGTAGCCGTGTCCCTTATACTGACTCTCGACCAGCACGGTGACCGCGGGATAGATCGACAACGAGACGAAGAACACGAGGAATATGCTGAGACCGTAGGGCCAGACCCTCTTGAAGATTCGCGTGTAGGACACCGCCGGGCCCTCCACGAAGCTCACCTCGCCGTTCACAGAATAATTCGATTCCACTGGCACTCGTGATTGCTCCGCCATGTGATGCTTGAAAAATGCCTTGAAACACGGAATTAACGTTATATTTCGTGGAATCCCTGGTTAAAAAATCCGATTAGACTCAATAAAACGGACAAAAATCCGATTGAAAAACCTGTTTTAACCGATTATTTTTCAATTGGAATTTCGTCTATTTGATCGGTTTCTATCAGTGTCAATGGGAATTACTAAGCAGGGATGTATTTGACGATACGCAGTTGCTCGACTCTGCCCTAAGTTCGTGATCTTGCACGTGGCGGTCCATGACGATATCAATTAGAGAAGCAGCTGGGAATTACCGTAAGCCGATCGACGTGTAATTGTTATGTACGGCATTTGGCGACGCGCCGAGTCACCTTCACTTTTGTGACTGACTCACGATTAATCGGATCGTCCGGATAAAATTTCGGTTTTTTGCGTTCAATTTTAAATTGCTCAAAGTCCACGGGCGAGAACTCACCATCTTCTCGAGGACGACGTAGGATATGAGGGATATCAGCAGCACGACGTCCCCGATGACGAAATAAACGAGACCCGAAACCACGGGACTGGCACCGATCCACAGAGCGCAGACCTCGGTCAACGCGGTGAATATTCCGCCCAGCGCTTGTCCACCCGACATGGCGGTTATGTACCGCGGGGAAAAACGGCCCACGATGCCCATCAGACTTCCTCCGAAAATGGCACTGATCGCTGCAAAGCAAATTCAATTGTTAAAACAATCGTCCGGGCGACTTCGATTTATCGCGCATCCACGTACTTTCACGTACCGTTCACGAATCCGACCGTCGTCAGGGTCGTTATTAAAAAACTGTTCTGCCCTGCAAGTAATTTTAGTTCAGTACAAGTCGGTAGTTTGAAAAAGAGTGAGAAAATAAAAGTTTTTTTTTTATCTTACATTCGTCGGTGTTCACGGTTACCAGCGACGTCGTCAGAATAAATAACAGCAATATCATAACTTGAGATCCGACCATCCTAGTTCTAAGTGATATTCTGGTGGACAAAAAAATACCGAGGATCAGCGTATTTTTCTCTGGAAATTCCGGATTCTTGTTGACAAACAAAGCTTACCTCTTGCTGAGAAAAGTGTTCAATATTAAAAATAATGTATTTGGCAAAGCGCTGGCTACATTGAGGTACGAAGTAAAATTGGCCTGGAGATCTGTCCTCTTCTCCAGAATCTGTGTGTGCGTGTAGTTGTGATGGCCCGTGTTGTTTGGATGAATATCTCGGAATTTGTACATCCAGTACTTTAAGAGAAAAAAAACAGCAACAATAACAATTATCTCAGATTCCTCTACTGTTATGTAAGAGGTGTTAAGGCAAGAGACTCACATCGTCGGCGGTCATGAAGAAGCTCCAGGGTATCAGCGTGTTCATTCCCAGCAGATAGAACACTATGTAGGCCAGATGATATTTATCCCTGGGGTCGTGAGACTTGAAGAACGGCTTCTGATCCGGCACTGAGACACTGGCATCATCAACCTCAGTTTCGAATTCATCTTCAAAATCACTGTCGCTGCCAGCTCCCAGCAAGGGTCTTCTATTTATCGAGTACTCCATGGTTGAACCTGTCGGTATTTCATATTAACAAAATTGTATCCACAATCTCAGAGATTTCTGATTCAATTTATTATTATTATTATTATTATTATTATTATTATTATTATTATTATTATTATTATTATTATTATTATTATTCAAGTACACAACTGAAGGTCAGTGCAGTGAAAGTATGCCAGAAAAACATTCATCTGGTTAAAAAATTGCACAGCCCGGAGTTCTCACTGTACAGAGCTACAAAAAAGTCTCACAGGCTGTTTAACTCACTGCCGAGAATTCTCGACTTCTCAACTGAGGTATTATCGACTTCTTCAATCTATCCGCCTATCACACTTATTTTCATCTCGATAATTGATTCACAGAATGATTCAGGTGCTCAGTGCATAAGAAATCGTCGTCGTCGTCGAGTCACCCGAGTCCGACGCATCCGCGTCCGCGAGATAAACGATAAAACACGCGAAACAGCTTGGAGCAATAAACACAGTGTGCATCACTTACACGAATTTTTCGGCGGGCGTTATCGGCGTTGGACCGCGGAGATTTGTGCGCGGTGCACAAACAACGGAGTCTCTGTCAGTTTCAGCACCGAGGAATCGAAGTACCGAGAGTCCAAGGGTTCGTCTAGCCTCTGTCGACAGTCGTAGCGACCCACATCTCGTCGCGCACAGCTTCCATTCGCGACTGAGATAAATCCACGGCGCGCAGACAGCGAGACAGCTGCGGAGTCGCGTCTGACGTCGAGTGCCGCACGAAAAAGGTGCTGGGAATAAAATGTAATTACCCGCCTCTCGTTAATCCTCAAATCCCCGCCTCTCCGAGATGGCTCGAAGGGACGGACGCTCGCTCCGCCGTACGATTCACCCGCATGTGTTATTGTGTCGCGCGCTGTTTTGACAGGCAGCAGCGACGAGCAGACCGCACGACACACCACCGCACGCGATCGACGACGCTCCGTGACTAACACCAACGAGCGCGGAATGCAGCGCTGCCACTGTGCACTCGTCGTTTATGTGGGTGAGTGACGAATAGCGCACCACCGAGCGTCGCGGCGCTCATCGCAAGCATCGTAAATCACCTGCTTATGGTGTCACGAAATGTCCCAGTTTCTGGACACTCCGCTGTACTTTCGAGCTCACTCTATTTAGGCCCGTTTTTATTTTTTTTATTGTTGTTTATTTGTAGCTTCAGTAGTTTGTTAACCTACATTCGCACGAAAATTTATGCATTTTTTATTAACGAGGAGATAAGGCTTTTCCATAAATGTGCATTTCAAAATATGTCGCCGTGTTAATCAAAGTTATGCCAAAAGCGGAAGAGAGATTGTCATGATCTATACCTATGTCTATGATGCGTATGAAGCATATGGTGTGTCTCAGCATCGATTCGAATCCAAGGATTCCGATGTATCCCGATTGCTCGGAATTACGACGTATGCACTATAGATTTTTTAAATGTCAGCACGACCTATCGCGTCTCACGTCAGAGTGTAGTGACCGCCAAAACAAAGAGCATAACAACAAACACTCGATGCAACTGATCATCGCGATAGCGGCGATGTAATCGCCGCAGATCTACCGCGCATGCGCAGTCGTGAATCAGCTGTGGCGCCGAGAGTAACCGCGAACGTACTGTACAGTGTACACAGCGCTCGTTCCCCCACCCTAGCATCCACCTCGCGACCTTCGTCATCCATGTATTGTTTGTATATGCAAATCCCCAGCGCACTTTCGTCTGTTTTTCCTGCCAAGAGACTCGGTTACTCGCGGTCGTTGAAGTAGTGGAAACTATCGGTGACGCAAATAACTGGCGACGATTGGCATTTTATTTCAGCGATATTGTCGCCGCGCTCGCGTCTCGCGGTATCACGCGAGGAGGTGCATATAAGCACCGAGGATGCGCGGCTCTGATATTACGGGATGGCCGAGCCACGAGGAGCCTGCGTTCAGCTTTCGCTGATCGGCCGCTGACAGTGCGGAGCTGACGCGCGGGCCATCGTCGTCGTCGTCGTCGACGTCGTTGTCGTCGTCGTCGTTTCCCTCTCTCTCGCTCGCATTTTCGTTGTTCTGGCGCGTTGTGCATTCGACCGATTTGTCATAAGTCCGAAACTACGACCGACGCAGTTGCGCGGCCGCACGTGTGTCGTGTGGTTCTCGCTCGGTGAATTTTATGTTCTTCCACTTATCCGCGAATCTTTCATTGTTATGACATTCGAGCGTCCCCCGATGTCGGGGAACTGACACGTCGAGAATGATGTATTGTTCACTGAAAAGATGGTAAAATACGACTTTGACTCTTTTGTTTTTCACGACGTTCACCCGCGATGACGTTGCGTCTTGTATTTATGTCGCCTCTTCTGTCGTTGACAGCTTCTGCAGGAAGGAAGCTGTGAGGGCCCTCAGCACCGGGGAAATCTCCACGGCCCTGAGACCCTTCTACTTCACTGTGCATCCGGATCTCTTTGGACAGTTTCCCACCCAAAGGGTAACAAACAACTCTTATTTTTTGTCCTGCATGGAATTGCTTAACTCGGCATATCGCAATAATAGTTTGCAGTTCACAATTTCTCTGGGTCTATTTATAGACTCGCCGTGCAGTTATTTTTCATACGCTGCAGATGTTCTCAACCTTCCACTCAAGGCTACTCCAATGTGTTTACCGCATTGCATTTGGAGGAATGCAGATATGATAATGGCGCTGGCCAATCTTATCTCACACATTTATAATCACTTTGAGAATGATGAAGCATTAGTTAGTGGGGATAGATACACCATGGGTGGTGTGTTTGAGAAAGGATTACATTATCAACAATGTTTTTATATACATTTATTTTTAGACTAAAACGATTGTAGTGTTTGACATTTTTCTTACAAGATGTAGGGAAGTAATAACACATTTAATTACATTAAATTGTGCTAATTTCTGAAAAAGTAGATTTTTTAATTTAATCAAATGTATACTATTCATTGAATGCTTTTTGAAAGATTTACCATGAAACTTGGAACATTTCCATTGGAACCAAACAGCTTTAGAATCAGAAAAAAATCAGTGATTTCTCAGTCATATCAGTTTTTTCTCTATTCATAGAGAGATTAAAAAAAAAAAAAATATTTCATAGAAAATTAATAAACATAATATAATTCCTTTAAAAAAACGGACCCGTTTTGGAGCAATTCCAAAGAATTCTTAAAGTATTGTGATAAAAAAAAGTATGTTCAACTTTTCGTTCTTTGATTTACAGACGGTAAACGAAAATTCATTGAAGCAGCTGAGTTCGGTGATCGAAACGCTGCAGCAACGTAGGCCAATAATGCCGACGACGCTTCCGTTCTACTTGCGATCGAAGGACGAGAAGGAGGTGAAAGCCGGAAAGTTCACGCTGGTGAAGATTCAGCTGAACGACGTCGACCTGCGAAAGACCATACTGTCGATCCTGAAGACGTGCAACCTCCCGACGAAATTCGTGGACGAGATCGAGGAGGAGAAACCCCAGAGCGCCAACGGCAGAGCGAGGTTCTGGCAGACGCACAGAAATTCCGGGGACCGAGGAGATTTCTCCGAGTTTGAGGATGACCCGATCTATCAGTCGATCCTGATGAAGCGAAAAATCAACTCGGAACCCGACACATTTAAGTAAATCCGCAATTAATGTTTTTCACATACTTTGCACATTTTTTCATAGTTATTTCGAACAGTAGAGAGTTATTTTTCGTCGTCACGCGTGAGAAAATTAATTCCTATCCCGATCCAGAGCGTACCTGGACAAACACGTGAACGAGGCGCACATAAAACTCGAGGCCTGCAGGCCGATGCGGGAGGAGGTGAAGAAACTGGAGAAGATTCTCTGCCACGATTTGGGCCTGAAGAGCATCGTCTGGGACTGCGGCTGGAACATCGCTCACTACCGAGGCTGCTTGCTGGCCTTTCAGGCTCTGGCGCGGCATCATCCGGACCCGATGAACGTGCTGAAAAATCGCGCCCTCGTGTTCGCCAACGACACGGGCATAAGTCTGGAAGGCAGCGTGATGCTCAACTCGGGCGAAGTCAGGCACAACTGGCTCGACGTGAGATTGAGGATTTTTCTCGCGCGTTATCACCCGGCGTATCTTGGCACCCGATCGGTCCGATAATAATTTTCGTTTGTTACAAACAGCTGATAAAGAACGTGCAGAAACACGACGTTGTGCTGCTGCGGCTGCCGGCGTTCGAGAAGGCCGTGTCGCGGGTACTCCTCGACATCAAAGTCGGCCGACGGTGCGTAAACACGAAAAAATCAATCGAGTGACCGTAAGGCTCAGGGTATCCTATATGTGCAGGAAGTTCATGCCCAAGGTGATGGTCGGCCAGTACGAGCGACAACTCCGGCAGCTCACCACGACGCTCTCGGATTATCGCGGACGACGGCATTACCCGAAAGTCTGGCCGGACGATCTCTCGGCCTACGAGATTGTCATAGAGGCGTTAGTACAATTATTCAGTTCTTCTTTTTGTTTTATTCGACTACAAGAATTTTCAGTCGTCGGAAGTCGAAACAAACGCATGAATTTTTGCAAAAAAAAAAAAATTACACGCTAATTTTGTTATCAGTGAGGCGGGCCCATTGATGTTGTCTCCCACGGGACAGTTCATCGTGCCTTCCTCCTGTCCGGGATTTCTCTTGGTGACGTTCATCACCGAGAACTTGGAGGAAGCTACGAAGAGATTACACCACTACAACAAGTGAGTACGACGCCCGCCCGATGTTTGCGTTGCCGTTGCTCCTGCTTATCGTCGAGTGTTATGTTATTGTATCGCAGTATCAAGCACGTCGAGCGGGAGATACACGAGAGGACGATCAGAGAGCTCACTCTGGCCGGGCTCAATAAAGACGACAGCATCACGCCGGACCTCATGATACAATGCTGCGAGCGACTTCTCGCGCACAAAACCGCCTTGGCGCCGATGCTGGACGGCGTCATGCTCTGGGTGACGCATTATTATTCAGTAATGAGCGACGGCGTACTCTGCGTACCTTGGGACTGGAAATTCAAGTAGAGCGATGAAGATCGGACAGACGGTAGAAAAAGAAGAAGAAAAGCAAAAATATCGCCATAGAATTAGTCAACGCCGATAAATACACACAAAATGCGCGATAACTATAGAGTATGTCGATGACGAATGCGGTGTCTCATAGTCGTTGCCCGCTGGAAACGATTGCCATAATTGTCGCGAGGCGTAACGTCTGTTAAAGTTATATTTTTATCACAAAGCTTTATAAGAAATTGTAAATAGGCTGTAAGTAGGATACACGAAACTGATAACCGAGATATTAATTCGCGCACACACGCGAGTCTTGGACAGAGCTGGACGAATCCGCGGAAGCAGCGCGCGAAGAGCGCGGCTGTGTGATATATTCAGTCGGACTATTTTACCATGCGAGATTTATCGAACGTTTGTACATAAACCATAATTATATACTGTTTTAGATTAATTTCAATCGAGAAACCATCGAGATAGTTAAGCTAACTTTAGTCGAGACACCAACAGGAAAATTAGACTAATTTTTAATCAAGAAACCATCGAGAAAATGCAACTATTTTTCTCGTCGAACGACGTTTTTGTAATTGCGCGTCGAATAACAACCGATATTAAGAGACGCGGTGGCGTCTCGACGCCAAGTATAAAAACAAATGAATAATATGCCTCTCGAGACGAGGCGCTACCGCTACTCTTATTTACCCGAAGTCGGAACTTTTTCCGTTACTTTCGAATGTAACTCGAATTATTTCTGTAAACATCACCCGACGAAGCGATTGTGCGATTGTTTTCATTGAATAAATCAATGTTGGAGGGAGATTTCAAACCCGAGCGAATTGTTGTTTATTGTCTCTTATCGTTTCTTCGGGCTCTACCTTGCCGACCGAGCGAACAACAATGGCAACCAGCGAGAGAGGCGGCGGCTGCAGGATTGTCGCCCATCCCAGCAGCCAGCCTGAGAAGTGCATGGTAGTCGACGACGCCTGTTTATCATGGCTGTCACGTTATCATGACAGCCGTTCCCTGCTAAAACGCTCGAACAAGCGACCAGTGCTCGACACGCAGCGGATATCCACGGCACCGGGTCGCTCGCCCGAATTTCCGTCTAGCCATTGATGTACACGCAGACAATTAAGATGCCGGTCCAAAAGGATTCCAACATCGTGAAAATCGCGGTGGAAATGCCCCCCCAAGTGCCACAGCTCATCGAGTTCAATCAGAAGCAACCGTTGACCGGGATTATACAGGTATTTTTTTCCCGGATTTCCACACCCGCTGGATGATTTTTCAAATATCATCGTTATTTTCCAGCTAAATTTTTTTTCATCTGACAGACTGATTTTTTTTTAATCGCTGCAATTTTTTAGCCTGTTTCATCTCTTTGTTTGTTTTTCTCCTTTTTAAGGAACTGTGCAATGGCTGGGGACTCGCTGAGCCGGACACGTATGCACTCCAATTCTCCGAGAACAACAATCAAAATTACATCACCGAGAAGAACAGGAACGAAGTCAAGAATGGCAGTGTTCTCAGATTGGAGCATTCGCCGTCGAAGACAGCGGGCGATATTCTGAGTAAACTGAATAACGGGAGTACGGAGGAGAAGGTCAAGGCGTTGCAGAAATTGAGCACGCTGAGTCGGGACATAACGTTTGCGCTGGAATTTATCAACAAGCAGGGATTGGCGCTCATCGTATCTCAGGTGAATCGATCGGAGATGTCGAGATGGGAAGATTGGCAGAAAGTTATGAGAAATACATTGATTCCTGATGTCAAGAATAATTTAGTAATAAGAAAAATGTGTGATTGTTACTTTACAGATAGAAGGTGGCAAATACAAAGGCAGCGTTTTGGCCTACTCGCTGCAGTCCTTCGTCGAGCTGATGGATCACGGGATAGTCTCGTGGGACATTCTGGAGCCGCCGTTCATCAACAAAGTCGCGAGTTACGTGAACAATCAGGCGGTGATCCAGGACGCGAACGTGATCGAGGCCTCGCTCAGCATCCTCGAGAACATCGTCTTGAATTCGTCCGGGAAATACGGCTTGGTCGAGAAGGAGGTCACGCTGCCGAATCTCGTGATGCATCTGCAAAGTATGAGCCCGCAGATTCAGCAGAACGCGATCGCGCTGATAAACGCGCTTTTTCAGAAAGCCGATCCGACCAAGAGGCGACTCGTTTCCATGGCTCTGCAGTCGAAGCAGGTCAGGAACGTCTTTCTGACGAACGTCATCCAGTCCACCGGCCAGGTAAACGAAGACTCTTCGTCGTGAGTTTTCTCGTCTTCGAACGCGTCGTCGCTGAATTGTCGTCGGCAAATTGAATTAGACCGCGACGATCGTTCGTTAGCGCGTTAGCGAGGTGGCGTAATTTCGTAACGCGACGGTTGCAGGTCGGCACGGAGATGGCACATCAGCTGTACGTGCTGCAGACGCTGATGCTGAGTCTCCTCGAGCAGCGAATGATGACGAAGATGGATCCCCAGGATCAGGACGCTCACGACAAGATCAAGGAGCTCCGACGAATCGCGTTCGACACCGAGGGCTCGAACAGCGGAGACGTGGCCGCGCGCAAGCAGGGTCTCTTCGCCAAGGATTACAAGAAACTCGGCTTCAAGTACGACATCAATCCGGCGCAGGATTTCACCGGTGCGCCGCCGGGAATGCTCGCGCTCGATTGCATGGTTTACTTTGCGCGGAATCACACGGAAGCCTACACGAAAGTCGTCCTGGAAAACTCCTGTCGGGCCGACGAGCACGAATGTCCCTTCGGCAGAACGAGCGTGGAACTCGTCAAATTACTCTGCGAAGTGAGTCTTATTTTTTCCATGGAAGTCGTGAAAAAAACATTTTAAAATTAAAAAATGGTAAATAAATGTTTTTCTCAGGTTTTGCGAATCGGCGAGGCGCCCAGCGAGCAGGGTCAGTCCTACCATCCGATGTTCTTCACGCACGATCATCCGTTCGAGGAATTCTACTGCGTTTGCATAGTTCTGCTGAATAAAACGTGGAAGGAGATGCGAGCGACGACCGAGGATTTCGTCAAGGTGTTCTCGGTGGTTCGGGAGCAGATAACGCGCGCGCTTCAGTGCAAACCCACGGGGCTCGACAAGTTCAAGAACAAGTTGCAGCAATTGACCTACTCGACGATCACGAATCTCTGGCAGCAGGAGCGAACGAGTCGCGAGGAATGGGAGAGTCACGCGCGGCCGATAGTCGAGCTTCGCGAGCAGACGAAGCCGGAGATACTCGAGCTCATTCAGCAGCAGCGGTTGGGCTTTCTCGTGGAAGGCACGAGATTCACCAAGTACAGCGCGAGGGGACAGAGGATCAAGGACAAATTTTGGTACGTTCGCCTGTCGCCGAATCACAAACTCTTCCACTATGGCGACTGCGACGAGAAATCCGTGCCAACGATAGACGAACTTCCGACGAAACTCGCGGTTGTCGAAATTCGCGGGCTTCTCGTGGGTCGCGATTGTCCGCACATGAAGGATCTGCAGCGACGAAAGACGACTCATCAATTTGCGTTCTCGCTGGCTTTGGATTCCGTCGAAGTGACGAGTCTCGATTTCGTTGCGCCCGACGAGCAGGTGTTCGATTATTGGACCGACGGAATCAACGCGTTGCTCGGTAAAATATTTCATCTTTTCAGCGCACCTTCAGGAAAAATTCCGATTTTTCGTATTGTTCATTTCTTTTTCTATTTACAAAAAAAGTAACGAAATCCCTGTGATTTTCAGGTCACGAAATGACGAGCAAAGAGACCGAGAACGATCTCGAGACTCTCCTGTCGATGGACATAAAGCTGCGACTTCTCGACGCCGAGGGAATCGACATTCCGCAAGACCCCCCGCCAATACCGGAGCCGCCACCGAACTACGATTTTTGTTACGAGCTGAAGTAGAAACTAGGGCAGTAAGAGATTCGCGGATAAGACTAAGCCGCGCGCAACTGCCAACGCCGATTGATCAGGTCAAACATTTTTCGATCATATTTGTACGTTTAAAACCGCGATTTTTCAAGAAACGCGTCAGCGTCCCGACGCCAAATTTCAGACAAAGACATTAGCAAGAGTTTAAGGCTACATTCTACGCAGACATAGGACATACACATATAGATATATATAGATATATATTTTACACTGAGAATTAAATTTCCCTCGCGGAAACAGCTTCCATCGACTCAATTTACGAGTCGAGTAAATCGACTTTACCGATCTAAACGCGATCAAATTGCTCCAGATCGTGAACACAGGCTGGAAAAAATTTGCTTCTTTCAATCATGGGATGATGCAGTATATTTTTTACCAAAGATATTCGTTAACATTTCTTATACACAGATTTTACACGCGCTCTAATGTTTTTCTTTTGTAATTTTTAGTAGATTCTCTATTTATACTGCTAACAATTCAGCACCGGATCCAACAGCAGATCCATTTCGTTCCGGGTTTTATTTATATTTATTTTTTATCGTTTCTTTTTCTGTTAATCGTATAGCTCGTAAGATTTATCCAGTGTAATTATTGCGTTTGCGTACGTGACTTCCGATCGATCGCAAGTCGACTCGTGTCTCTTTTTTTGTTCTCGTCAGTATTTTGTAATAATCGACTTACCGAGATAGGTGTAATAAATTATAAATACAGTAAACGTGTCGCGACGACTCGTCGGTGACGCGAAAAATTATTCACTCCGAGTGACCAAGCGACGGACTGTGCGTGCGTGCGTGCGTGAAGAGCGAGAAAAATCAATATTCCCCGGCGATCAAACAAGTCGCGAGGACTTTTCGTGAAACAAATACATTGAAAATGTCTCAGAAGGAATTCGTTAGATTTCGGTATTTATCTTTGGAAATCGATCGAGCCTCCTTGATCCGAGTTTTCCGTGTGCGCGACGGTGCCTTCGCCCGCGAAGGAGAAGAAAATCTATTGCTCTCGGTTGCTCACATCGTCTCTTCCGAGAGAATGTGGTAATGCTGAGGGTCTGTGGCGTGGTGATCCGGCGGATAGAGGAAGAATTCGATAAAATTGAGCACTGGTCCACGGCTGAAGGGATTCAGATATCTTCCCTTCTTGTCCCTCAAGTAGGAGTACCGTTTGTAATTGAACATCTCGTTGGTCGTCAAATTCATACAGGCGTGCAAAACCTGTGTTCGGAAGAATAAATCGAATTTAAATGAGGCGAAGAAAAAAGATCACGATTCTCAAAAGATACGGGAAAGATTCTGTTAGCCACTCACCGAAGTGCAAGTGAGTATCCATCCGAGGCCGCAAAAGACCAGAGCCTCCATCAGGCCCAGCACGTACATCAATTGCAGTCCCTCGATTGTGATGCAGTAGCAAGCGAAATAAAGCGTGAACGAACAATTGATTGCGATACACATTACGAAGAGGAAAAACCACATTCTGAAAGCAAACAAAAATTTACGGTAGATGAAATTGTCCGCTGGGCAATAAGAAGAGAGTTCGACAATCGACTAATCGCGATGCTTTCTTGAACAGCGGAGTCAATTAAACGCCACACCGACCTGTTTCTCAGTCCAACGCAATTGTAAATGAAGGGGCAGTGGTGGTCGAAGTAGGTGACGCATCGATTGCAGATTCTGCAGTGCTTCGCCCGCAGCGGCCGGAAGCATCTGCAGCTGTGGCAGAGACGGGAGAGAATGACGTTTCGCTTTTTCCACTTGTCGAAGTAGGGAATCTGCTTTATGGCCCTGTAATACGTGTCACTGTTTTGCGGCACGTAGCCAGGATCCCGCCGATTCGCTACGATCCACGAGATCCACATCAGGATGTTCCAGTAGATAAAGCAGTAGTGACTCCCACGCAGGAGATTCCACGTTATCGGGATGCATTTCAGCAAGTACATCGGGTAGCCCCACAGCAGAACGGAGCCCATGAAGAGAAGAAGAGGCCCCTTGCTGTTACCTGCGCCTCCGAACAGCAACGCCCTTTGTGAAAAAGACAGACAAACAAAACAAACAAACATTTCTCAAAAAATCCGTATCGCGCCTGCAATCGCCTAGAAAATTATCGCAACCTTTTGCATTTTGTATAAGTGGGCGATTCGAAATCCGGAAGATAATTTACCAGAGTTCGTTGATCGGTGGAATCCAACGAGCCCTGCGTTTCTGCTCGCCCTGCAGTATCCGTACGACCTCCGAGTGTCGGTGACTCTTGGCGAGCTGCAGCGGCGTTTTTCCGTTCTTGTCGCGCGGACCCAGCTCGATTTTGCTCTTCTCGCAGAGAATCTTCACGCAGCTGACGTTGCCCGAGAGGCAGGCCAGGTGAAGCGGCGTCGAGCCGAAGTAATCGGGCTTCTGCAGATCGACGCCGCTGTACATGAGGAGTCTGATCAACTCGGGATGGCCCTTGTACGCCGCCCAGTGCAGCGCGGTGTCCCCGTTTATGTCGGTCAGGTGGCCGAGGGCTCCGGAGCCGAGCAGAAACGCCGCCGTGGCGAATTTTCCGAACATGCAGGCGGTCATCAAGGGCGTGAGGCCCTTAAAATCCGCGGCGTTTACCGCTACTCCAGCCTGGTGGCACAAGGAATCACTTGTATTGCTGCTAGAGTTGGGATTTTTTTCTCTCTTGATTTACGCATTTTTTTATATACCTTAAGAAGTATCTGAACTATTGCACTGTGGCCCTTCCTGCAAGCCCAATGTATCGGTCTTGGTCCTTGAGTTCCAAGGCAGGAGAGATCGACTGGTCCGTTTCTCTCAACCAGATAACGCATCACCTGACGGTTATTAATTAATTGATTCATTTAATTCTATTTTTTTTAGTAAATAAAAAATGAGTGATATTATCAAAGCGCAATTGGAGCTTTAAATGAGATCTACGTACTTCGACATTGCCATCCAGAGCTGCCCAGTGAGCTGGTGTGTAGCCCCACTCATCTCTGGAGCTCAGTATACTCAGCCCATTTTTCTCCACCAGTTCTTCAACAGTTTCTGTATCCCTGTGTAAGAAAATTAAAATTAACGCCAGATAAGATCCCGAAAAAAATCGCTATTTACCCAGCTCTGAGAAGTTCGAATATTCTCTTAGTTTCCTCGGTGGGTCCCTGTCCAGGGGTCGCCACGTCCGTGTAAATATTGTCGTCAGGTCCATTTCGTCTCTGCGTCCCGTTGCCCTTTATCATGCCCTGATTGTGATGGGCCGCTCCCGATATCGGATTGTTCGGTAGATGCCCGACCATGTCGGGATCCGGACTGAGCTCCCATACGGATTTCGCTGCGCCTGGCCCTGTTACAGGGCTCACCGGGTACACCTGCTCGCGTTATATAATAACTTAATCGTTAATTCTGCATTACAGTTTATATTTTTTTCAAGCGGAAATATAAAATCAAACGTCTTACAAAAAAAAAACGCCCGCGTATAATTACGCGGGCTTTTATAACGCTACGAATTTTATTTAAAGAATTAATTGAGATCAGAATAATAAATGCGGAATTAAAAAAATGTCTCACATTTAAAATTGATCAGAATTAATTTTGATCAGAATAACAAATGCGAGGAATTTAAAAAATGCCTCGCACTTAAATCTAATCAGACACCATAGCGTGTTTTTTAAATTTTATCTACGAAGGACGATCGTCCGCAGAAAAAATAGGCGTATCGCTCCAGGATTAAAAAAAAAAAATGTTCGCTCGCGAAATGCTTCGGAGAATTGAAATACCTTGCAAAGCGTTGCGAGTTCCGTGTTACCGCGCTCGAATTCGGAAGGCGTTCTCGCGCTGGAGGTGCTCCTGTTGGGAGCACAATTGTTTCCCTCCGGAACTGCTAGTCACAAAGACGAGCCGGGACCAACCATTGCAGCGTTATTAACGTCGTGAGCGCGAATCTTCCCGGGTCCACTAACGCGACCTATTCTCGCTGCGACCGCCGCAGCTATTTACCGCGGAGCCAGCTGATCCCGACGAAATTCGCGCAAGCCACCTCTATATCCACGTGCCACGGCCCACGGAATCAGGACGCCCGATATCCGCATCTAAAGAGCAACCACTGACCGCGCACTTCTACGTGGACTTGCGCATTCAAATCAATAATTTCGTTCGAGCAACGCGTGCGTAGAGACCTGCTGCTCCACTGCCGCGCGCGCGCTCGCGACGAAAGCGTGCGTCATGTGTGTTGTGTGCATACGCGAAGCGCATGTCGGCTGAAAGCTGCATGACAGCTCGAGTAATGAGCACACACGCGCGACCTTTTTCCGAGTATAACGCCGGCTAAGAGGCGAAAAGTCGACACTTGACGCAACCACGTTAAAGCAGATGTGTGTTAGCAGGCCGGCCCTTCGGACTCTCAAGCTCTAGAATAATATGCAATAGAGCTGTGTCTATGTTTCGTTATGTGTAGCAGGTAGCTCGAGCGATTATACACCTCTGGATATTCGCGCCGTCCCGCTTCAGCATGCGAATCAGCTGTCAGAGCTGTCAGCTGTTCGCCAATGGGTGATGTTGATACCCCGATGATCTGGGCCGGGCGGGATCCCACTTTGATTTTATTTATTTTTATTCCCACCTGCCTGGCTATTCGAATACAGCCGCGAGGCAATTCACGAATGAAACGTAGAATTCTCGCGCGACTGTCTTTCGAAATTGCGGCTACAGCTGATTTTCAGTCGCGCTATGAGGTGGTGCCGCGGACGCTGGGAATTCACGTTGGTAGCGTGCAGTCAGCTCCGCAATTATACGGCGTATTATGAAGAGTAATTGAAGAAACGTAAAAAAAAAACACGAAAAAAGTGAGGTTAGAAACCACCGACGGGAATGTTTATATCGTCTCACGAGACTTGAGACATGAGTTTCCTGTTTGACCTCGTGAAAAATGCTTTTCTGAGAATGTTGCAATTGATTTGGTTCGGAAAGCACAAGATATCGAATTCGTTGAGCATTTACGTGAAAACGAATACAGGCAACACTCTCTCGGTCGATTTGGATCCGAAATGGGATATAAAGAACGTGAAGGAGATCGTCGCCCCGAAAATGGGCATCTCGCCCGACGATATCAAGATAATATTCGCCGGGAAGGAGCTCCACAATTCGACAATCATTTCGGTGGGTTTTGAGGTTAGGTTGCGCTGTTTTCGAGCTGTATCCGTTAACTTGGTTTTTGTCATTCAGGAATGCGACTTGGGGCAACAGAGCATCCTCCATGCGGTCAGAGCGCCTCAGAAGAAGAATCGCAGAAGCAACAATTCCGCCGATACGATAGAGGAATCCATATCGGAGGGATCGGAGCTCAACGACAGTGGTGGGAAACCGATGAACGAGACCCTGACAGATCTTTCCCTGGAAGAGTTGGACGATAAAGAGACAGCAGCCAAACAAGGTTTCCAATAGATTTTATAGCTTCAGATTTTCTTAACTACCAAAGTATTTCAGTTCACAGAAGTTTAACTTATAAAAACACAACTGAAAATCAAGGCAGTGTTTAAGCTGTTTCCAGTAAAGCTGGCTGTAAACATTCTTTCTCTTATTTTTGATAGAACAGCAAGGAGCTCGTGCCCATTTCTTTGTCTACTGCTCCTCTCCCTGCAAATCCGTGGAGGCCGGAAAGCTGAGAGTCCGATGCGCAAATTGCGGAAGCGGAGCCGTCACCGTCGATCGTGATCCTCAGTCCTGGCAGGACGTGCTTCAGCCCCAGAGAATCACGGTTCACTGTGAAAACGACTTTTGCCAGCCTTCGCCCTCGTCCAACGACGAGACGGACGACGCGCGGCTCACTTACGCTAGTTTCTTCTTCAAATGCGCGAATCACGCTAGTCTCGGGGAGAACGACGAAGCGGTGGCCTTGTATCTCATCAGGCCTAATTTGCGAAAAGTGCCTTGCCTCGCCTGCACGGACGTTAGGTTGCTATGCGCTCCGGATCTGTTCGCTAGTCGTAGAATCTTCTCGCGAGATCGAATAATCATGGGTTGATTTTTTTCGCACAGGGAAACCGTGCTGGTTTTTCCCTGCGAAGCGTCGCACGTGACCTGCGTCGATTGCTTTAAGGATTATTGCGCGGTACGACTGCGCGAGCGTCAGTTCGTCTTCGACGGCACCAAGGGATACTACACATTATCCTGTCCCGCGGGATGCCCCAATTCTTATATAATGGAAGTTCATCATTTTCGTCTTCTTCCCGCCCAGCAGGTAGAGAATTTATTCGGCTCAGCTTATTTTATTTATTCTTTTCGCTCGGGTTTAATAAATGGAATAAAACGTGAGAGTAAAATCCAATGCAAACTTTCAAGTACGAGCAATATCAACGATTCGGAGCGGAAGAACACGTCTTGAGAGCCGGCGGCCTTTTGTGCCCGCAACCGGATTGCGGAATGGGCATCATACCGCCGCCTCTCGATGGGACCAACGACGAGCTGTGCCGCAGAATTCAGTGCATCGGCGGTTGCGGCGTGAGTTTTCATTCCTGCTTCTGCTTAACGAAGAAATTTTCATCCTAACCTTCATACCAAAACTTGTTTCCGGTAGTACGTGTTTTGCAGAAGATGTTTACGTGGCTATCACGTAGGAGACTGCGACACGCAAACGCCTACGGCCTCGAGCTCGGCTAATGGATCCGGTGGATACTCCGTTGATCCTCTCAAAGCTAAGGACGTAAGATTCCTCTTCTTCTCCATTCTAACATACTTTTTGTTGTTTACGTCGTGTTCGTATTTATTTATTTTATTTGATTTTTTCGAATTTTCAGGCCAAATGGGACGAGGCTAGCAAAAAAACTATCCAAATCTCCACAAAACCGTGCCCGAAATGCAGAACTCCCACCGAGCGAGATGGTGCGAAAACTCACAATTAAATCCACGGATTTCCAATTAAATTTCTCCCATCGCTAATGAAGAATTTCGTTTTTCGCAGGAGGTTGCATGCACATGGTTTGCACGAGAGCGGGCTGTGGTTTCCAGTGGTGTTGGGTGTGTCAGACACCGTGGACCAGAGACTGCATGGGAAACCACTGGTTCGGATGAGAAGGAAGCGAACAAAAAAAAACAACCGGAACCGACGAACCCAGTGTTATATATGTAACAAAAAAACTCGATAATTTATATGAAAGAAAATATTTAAATAAAAACAACTTATTGAACGTTTGAAGGAACTTGGATTTGTCGTATATTTACATAAATCAGGCAATCTACACGCGCGCATAGTATAATAATAATAATATTAATAATAATAACATTCAACTTTTATGCGTTACTTGGACGGATTCATTTCCCGAATGATTGTCGAAGAAGAGAAAAAGAAACGAACGCTCGTCGGATGATTCGAGGAATGCCCATTGGAGTTACAACTAGCAGCTATTTTGCGGCTAACTCGACGAGTGTCTCGTGTCATATAGCGGTGGTCTGAGGCGCGGGCGGTGGGGTCAGCGGGGCCAGCGGTGCCAGCGGCGTCAGCGGTGTCCACGAGGTTTGCGACTCACCGCCGTTTGGATCCTGCTGGTGATGAGCTGAGTGTCGATGATCGATGACCGAGGAGACGTAGCGTCGATCGGGATCAACCTGCGGAAAAGGATCACAGATAAAATATATTTTCCTAACGTTTTTTCCTGCATTTCCTACGACTTTCTTTTTATTTTCTTACTTCGTTATTTTCAGGATTGCTCTGATCCGGATAGCCGATCTCCTGATGATGATCCTTCGACGGATCGTACTGATGGTCGGTCACGGACTGCGGAGACCCAGCCGGGTCTCCCTGCTGTGAGTGAAGATGCATCAGCTGCGCCTGATGATGATGATGCTGCTGATGCTGCTGTTGCTGCTGCGCGGAGTTCGCCTGACTCTGCGCCTGATGATAACTCTGGGCGTAATCGTGCTGACTGGAGGAAGCGAGACCGGAATTCGCCAAATCCGAGGGATGCTGGAGACCCTGATGGAGTCCTGAGCCTCCGGAGGGATAAGAAGAGATTTGATGATGAAGGTGAAGATTGAGATTGAGATACGACTGTTGCTGGTGCTGCTGCTGTTGTTGCTGCTGCTGCTGCTGTTGCATCTGATCGGCCACCGAGGAGGGATGAAGCCAGACCGAAGTATCGGCGCAGTGGCCGTGATCGTGAGGACTAGAGTTGCAACTCGCGACGCTCTGAGCCGTGGGAACGTAGAGAGCGCAGGCTGTGGTAGTCGTGGTCGTGGTCGTCGTGCCTCCATGTCTTCCCAAAACTGTGTGAGCGTAGGGCGACACCGACGTCGACGAAGACGTGGGCGAGGGCAGAGGGGAGGACGGCCAGTCCTGGGACAACGCTGGATTGAGGGTGGTTAGTTGTTCGGGGCTCCTGGGGGCCCAGCCCGTGGCTGTCACGTAGGCCGCGGAGTGCAGAAGCGGGACTGGACTGTACGGGTCGACATGTTGATCTGGATTTGGAGTAAACGGGAAAATATAATAAGAATTATAGAGGATATGAAAATAACTAATATAAGGAAATATATCAGAAATACAGGAATGCAGGAAATATAAAAATAATTATTATACAGAAATATATAGAAATACAGGAACACAGAAAATATAAAAATAATAATTATACGGAAATATATAGAAACTAAGCAGGTTGTAGTAATGGCTCGCGCGCTGCGCGCGCTGGCTAAATGCTTGAATCGAAATTAGATCGTTAAGGAAATTAACGTGAAATTAACGTCCAAAATTTACGAAATCGAGAAATTTTTTGTTCGATTTCATAAAGTTTGAAGACCCTAGCCGATGGGAAATTTCCCGCTGTTTCTGAAAAGCACCGTTGTTTGCCCGAAAAACATCAAATTCGATGAGAAAAACTCAAAAAATGATTTTTCATTTTTTTCGAAATTTCGATACACCGCTAAAATCGAGGTTACTTTTTTTCGATCGACCAAACCTGGGTTTTCTTTTTGTGTTCGAGAGAAAACTCTATAACGAAGAGAATGCCGCAAAGCGGAACGCGATATCTTGATTTTAGAATTTTTTACAGGATGTTACATTCAGACCCTCAAAAATCGCAAATTTTTAGAAGGGGTACCCCTTTCGTTTTTTCGCGATGTTTGAGGGTCTGGCTTTAAAATTCTGTAAAAAATTTTTTGAAATCAAGATATTGTAATCCGCCTTGCGGCATTCTCTTCGTTATAGAGTTTTATCTCGAGCGAAGGAAGAAAATCCAGGTTCGATCGAGGCAAAAAAAGTAACCTCGCTTTTAGTGATGTGACAACTGTATAAGCGTGCGGAATGCACGTATGGGCGCGTTAACATAAATACAAATTTCTAATTTTGGGACAGACTTGAATTAAGGGGGAGCAAGGCTTTATTATTTAGGGCACACTTTAATTAAGGGGGCTGAGACAGACAAACGGACAAACAGACAACCAACTTTTCAAAATATATATAAGATACAGATATACAGGAAATATAAAAATATTTATTATTAAGTATCCTGTAATCTCTGCGGGGTTTTTCTCACCGTCTTGAAAATATTTGTGCCCAATCGTGTAGGGCGAAGGCCTGCAGGATCTCTTGTGACTTCCGGACGACATCGTGCAGGAATTCGAGAGACTGTTCGCGGAGTTCGAGACCTGACTCTGCGCGACGGCGATCGACGAGGACGGATTGCACTCGTAGCTCATCGCCGGTTGAGGAAGAAACCAAGCGCTTGTGTCTGCGAAAAATGTCATGAGTCCTGGCGAGAAAGAAGAATAAAAAAAAAGAATTGTCGGAGAATCGTTTACATTGAGGATAAGACTGCTGGTCGGTCGGTCGCTCCTTCGCGTCGAGAAACGCCTTGGCGAACGGATTGTACTTGATCTTCAGACTCGTCACCTCCTCGTTCTGATACGCCGTCACGGCTATAAACTGGGTCTCCGGAAATCTGTAGGTGAGCACCTGCCGAAATCGGTTTACAGGAAAATTAGTGAAAGGTCAATAAACGTTATATAAGAAATAAAAAAATAAAAATAGGTATTCAAGCAGTTTGCTATTTATCGAATCGCCGAAAAAGTAACGAATTTTTTTCTTCTTTAACGTTCCAGCTCCAAAGAAGAATAATGAGAAGAACTTTGATGGAAATCTTACCGTTCTCTGCTCCTCGGCGCCGACCCTCACCAGGTGAACCCGCGGCTCGTACTTGTGCAGCGAATTCAGCATTATCTGCCCGTTCCCGTTCGACTTGTTCGTGAGCTTCACCTTCGCGAACGACACCGCCTCCTTCATCCAGTGTGCCCCGAAATTCGGGCTCTCCGGGTGAATGTAAATCGGATTCGGCGGCGCAACCTCGGCTTTCCCACCGGGCACCCACTCGCCGTTCACGTATTTCCACCTGAGAATGGAAAAAAAAGATGTTCACCGTTCTGGCCGCTCGCAATTTTTCCTCATCAGTCAAACGCGAAAATCGCGATGCGTCACCTGTGCGGATCGACCTGGACGAATTCCAGGAGCAGCGTGTACATCGCCGCCGGCTCGAGGCCCCTCGCCACGACTTTAACGACCGGAAACATTCGCCTGCAAATCGAACAACTCAACACAATCTTTTTCTCGTGCGATCTTTTTATCGAAGACGAAAAAAACGAGAGAGAGAAAAAAAAAAGATTATTAATCGCCGCGCGCTCGGACTCGTAGCTTCAATTAAAATTAAATCATTATGCAACGCCGTGAGAATCGTTACGGACGGTATATAATACTATTTCTGAATCGTGACCTTCGCGGCTGCACATTGTAATATCGCGGAACAAAAGTTGCAATAACTCCGCAGGGGCAGAGGAATTAATGCACACGGCGATTGAATTAATAACAGACCCGACGGTTCGTCGGTTCGTAATCGCCGCATCGACGCGCGCGGTGATACACGGCACGTACCTTCCATTCTTCGTGACTATCATCTCGTTGGTGATGCACTGAAATCTCGTCCACAGCTCGCGATCCTCCAGCGACAACGAGAGCGCCTGACTGCCGCCGCACTGCTGCCCGTTGCTGCGATCCTGGTGACGATCGTCGCGATCCTCGTGATCGCGCTCGCTGTCGCAACAGTTGCCCGAGGATCGCGACGGGCTGTCGAGCTCCGTCGCCGAGGACGAGACCGCCGACTGCATCGTCGCGTCCCTGCCCGACACTTGGGCGCTTCTTTTCGACGATTAACGGCCAATTTTGCTCGTTGCACAACTGTAATTAAATCGCAGATCGAGAACTCGATGATTAACACTATTCGGTGTTGCACAATATCATTTTTCGAATTGTGTAATTGACGTTGAATCGTTAACTTTTCTTTTCTTTCACGCGCACTGGTGTAATTTATTTAAATTAATTGTTAAAGACTGTTATAGTTATTGAGATGTAAAAAATGGTACATTGTGAATGTTCACTCCAACCCGGAATTTTCAGTTGAAATAGTTACAATTGTTTGACTGACACATTTTTAAATCAATTTTATTAACACTTCATTTAACCTGTCATTTTATTATCAAAGAATTTTCATTCAGTAATCCCAAAAGTAATTGAAAAAATTACTCCAAAATCAAGAACATTAGTTTGACCCACTGCGCGTGAAGGACAAAAGAAAAAGTCAAACTACCTCGACCGATTACCCCGATTAAACCATCAAAATCTCATATTTATCTTCCCACGTCCACCACCACTGGGTCGTCCCCGATATTTTTCTTCCGCCCGGAAAATTCTGCCCAAGATAAATGCAAAACAGCCTAGTCACGCAATCATTCTCTAACGCCACTGTGCATTCCGATTCGATGAATTACAGATAAAATCGAGGCTCCAGTCCGCGGTCAGTCACTAACACTTGGCTAAACAAAGTAATTATTACGCGAGGAATCAGCGACGCCGGAGACGGAGTCAACGAGGAAAGGAAGACTATGGAGCAAGAGAGACAGAGAGAGAGAGAGAGAGAGCGTGGAGCTGCGCACGAAGATCGCCAGGATTTTCCCAAGGTATAATCGAATATTATAGCATCTCTTTATCTCTCTCTCCCGTCGTGTACTGTCCTTACTGTCACCTATGCAGATTCCGTGTACCTGTATAGTAAACTCCCTCGCTTTACAGGCAAAAAGGAGCGGGAAGCCGTCGGATATTCCTCGCGAGATTGGCGTACGCGTTAATCTCCTCGCGCGACGACCACAGGCGGAATATGCACTTGTAACACTTGGGCGCGATATTTCACACTAGACGGCGAACTATCGCCAAGGGACTCAGCACGCCGACCGCCGCGTCCACGTCGTCCACTTCTTCTTCGTCGCGGGACCCGGGAACGTCGGCTTTCCTCTCCTCGGCTTCCCCCAGCCGCGCGGCTGTCAATTGGCCGACGTGCGGCTCGCGGTACCAAGAAACGAGGGGGCTAATTACTCTTCATTAGGATCATTCGGGGAAGAAACATGGCGCTCTGGTGTTCACCATTGGCCGGCATCGTCGCGTTTTCCTCGCCCGAGCGTCATTGGACTCGGACGCCGCTTCGTTGGATCGTGGACACGCCTTTTACGCCTTTTTACGACCCGCTTGCCAATCCCTCGTGGCCCGTGGACTGATGACGAAACGCCGAAGATGCGTGGAAGGAAGGAAGGCGAATTGTCGCTCGGGCGAACCTGGAGAACGCCCATCGCTTCCTCTTCGCCCGCTGCTCGCCGGTAGCCATCCGTCCACCGCGACCGGCACCCCCGGAGCAACCGGACCGTCACCACCACCACCGTCTACTCTGCGACTCTTTTTTTTTCTTCTTTCCTTCTTTTTTCTTTCTCGTCGTTTTATTCCGCGAACCCAAAGATTCCGCCGCGCCGCTTGATTTTCTCGATTGCAGTTTTATCCTCGTGGTACCCACGAGTCGAGATCTCGACGTGTACGCGAGTTTTTATGTTCGGGGCTGTTTTTTTTTTATTTTTAGTTGCGTTCTGCCGATACAAACGAGACGGTCAAACAGTCGTTTTTGGTTTGGTGCGCGACGTGCGGCTCGTTATTTGGAATTTTTTCGGCGACGATTTTGTTACCAAGTGATGGTTTTGCGCGTAACTTTGAGAATCTTGCGCAATGGGTTGATACGGTTTGCGCGAGGAGGAGTGAAGAGGAAAATCGTTCGGGGGATTCGCGGGACGAGAATCTCGGGTTGAGACGAGCTATTGTCTCGCAATAATGACGATAATTTGTGACGAAGTTTTTTCCCCGTTTATTCATCAGTCATCACGAGTGCGGGTGGAATGTTTGCTCGCTGCAGCGGGCAACTTGTATCTGTCGAATGTATTTTTTTTCGGAGAGGATGTCACGTGTGTCTTCGACATTACTTATACTTTTTGTGATATCGCGTTCGGGTTTTGCGGTCGGCGAGAAGAAGTCATTTTCGAAAACATTTTTCTCGATTTAAATGAGAAAAATCAACAAAGTGCACGCGGGCCAGACGGACGGAGCTCTATAGCGTATTACGAATGTTTGGTCAGGGCCAGTCGGCTGTTTGCCATCTTTTTTTAGTTTCGGCTACAGTCGTACGGAGACAACGTCCACAAAGCACAAAACAGGCTGAGGGGATATTTGCTCGTGTAATTTCACGAGATTTTTCAGACTTATTTGACCGGCCGACGCTCGCGTATCGCAATCGTAGACGCTGACGTTGATTCTTCTGATCAAATACAATATTAACGGCGTCCGAGCTTTCGCGAATTGCGTTCCATATTCTTCGACTCTATTAATTTAAAAATCATGCAAATAGTAAAAAATCGACAATTGTTTCGTCGGCTTTTCCAGACTTTTACAAAGATTTCGGGTCCACAATTTTTTATTCGCACAGGAGAAGAACGACAAAAATACAGAATATCCAAAGCTCTCAACTACATTTTATTTCCACGGTGTAAAATCAAGACTGACAGAATTAAACATTATTTCTTCCAGCGACGCTCGTCGCGTATCTCGAGCAATTTAAGAAATTCGCGAAACACGGTTTTACGATAAGCGCGCCAACCGGTTGAATTTGACTTTTCTCGTGTGGGCAATAGAGTCGTCATCCTGTCTCCGGGGTCGTGGAACCGCCGCTGCCGTTCTATAAAGATGAATCGGCACCGGTTGCTGCCGCGATCGCATCGCGAAGCTTCCTGTTTCTCCTGTACAAATTGCCGGGGCCGCCTATATTGCATCTCGGTGCGTCGGTCCTGGTAGCAGCGGGTCAGCCTGGTGTGTGGACAGACCAGGCTGACCTGCCGCTGCGGCCGAGAGTTCGGCCGGCCGGGACCATAAGAGCCATAAAAATTCTTGGGTTAATCAATGTTTAATGTTGCGCTGGCGTTCGCCGAGAATTTTACAACGCCCTAAGCGAGTCCGCTGCTCCTGCGGTTGCCGGACGACGGTTTTTCGTCTCTTCGCATGCGGCTCCACCGCGTTTTACTGTAACACCCGTAGTATAATGTACTCGGTGTGGGCGTCTCGAAGACCGCGAGAGGATTTATATTATTATATTTGAGGTTCGCCGACGCCGACGGTGGAGAAAAGGAAGAGAAACACTCGGTGTCCTCAACCGACGCAAGACAAAACGCTTGTTTTGCTCGACACGCGTTCTCACTTTCGTTTTCAGTTTTTGTGGAAGTTTCATTTTATTCGGAAAGTAACAAATCGCTCGAACGTGGATTAATGTAACGTAGGAACATCCGTAAAATCTAGCGTTAGGGACTAAACTATATCACTTTGTTTTCTTTTTTTTTTAAGTTTCGGTTTTTATGAAAATGCCAATCGATTGTGGATTAAGGTAACTGGGATCGAAAAAAAATCTAGCGTTAGGGACTAAACTATATCGCTTTGTTTTCACTTTTCTTGTGGAAGTTTCAGATTTTATGGAAATGCCAATCGATTGTGGATTAGGGTAACAGGGTTCGAAAAAAACCTAGCGTTAATGGGGACTAAATAGTATTACTTTATTTTCAGTTTTTGTGGAAGTTTTAGTTTTTATGAAAATAACAATTGATTGTGGATCAATGTAACAGAAATGGAAATGATGACTAAACGATGTAAAGATTTTCGCAGTGGAAAGTTATAACGACTCGATGGTCCCTTTTGCTCCTTGGGAGTCGAGACACGATTAACGGTTGAATTGCTGGTTGAGTAAATTTGAGGTGACTAGGAATTCGATGGTTCAGTCTTGATTGCGTTTTCTGAAGCTGGATCGTCCTTGACTAGTGAGAGGTGTTGGATCGTAGATCGACGAGCCGTCAAGTTTTCGGGCTCGGTGGAGTCGTTGATGGTTCCTGCCGAGGAGCCTCGGGAATTTTCCTGGTCTCGAGCTCCTGCGCTGCAAGGGTAGCTTGGGCTATCAGAGCTGGAACTGCTGCTGCTGCTGCTGTTGCTACTGTTATTGTCATTGTCGTTGCTGCTACTGCAGCTGCTCTCACTGTCGTTGACAATGTCACGTTGGCTTTCGAGGAGAGTGCAGTGCTTTTCGCGAAAGACAAATGAGCCCACTGGCTGTTCCGTCAGAGCCGCCTGGATGTCCTGGGGAATCGAACTGCCAGGATGCAGCCAGTCTTGTTGACTAAGACGGTGCGAGTAATCCAGAAAAGCCGCGTAATTCTGAAATTCGTGGGATTCCGAATTGCGCGACATTAGTTTTTCCTCGGTGCGCCAAAAGTGCAATCGGCAAATTAGCTTTTATGAGGTGCATCAACATTTTTATCGGCGAATTATTTTTTACTCGGAGGGTCAAAAGTGAAATCGTCAAATTAGTTTTTACTCGGTGTATCAAAATTGTAATCTGCGAATCATTTTTTACTCGGTGCGTCAAAAGTGGAATCAACAAATCAGTTTTTTTTGTGTAATCAAAACTACAATGAGCTAATTATTTGTTACTCGGTGCATCAAAATTGTAATCGACAATTTAGTTTCTACTCGATGCATCATAATTGTAATCAGCAAAGTGTGTTTTACTCAGCGCATCAATAGTGCAATCGGTAAATTAGTTTCTACATGGTGTATTATAATTGTAATCAGCAAAGTATGTTTTACTCGGCGCGCTAATAGTGCAATCGACAAATTAGTTTCTACTCGGTGTATCAAAATTGTAATCAGCCAATTATTTTTTACTCGGTGCGTCAAAAGTGCAATCGGCAAATTAGTTTTTACTCTGTGCATCAAAAGTGCAATCGTCAAATTAATTTTTACTGAGTGCGACAAAAGTGCAATCGGTAAATTATTTTTTACTCTGTGCATCTAAAATGCAATCGGTAAATTATTTTTTATTCAGTGTATGAAAAGTGTAAACGGCAGATTATTTTTTGCCCAGTGCATAAAAAGTGCAATCGGCAAATTCAAAGTGAACTCGGAAAGGTGGAAACGTGCGATGTGCTAAACGCGAATGTGCGATACTAACCGACGCGCTGTCCGCCAGGCTGGAAACAGCGAGACCGGGCATCGGAGCCAGCCAGAAACAATCCTCGGGCAACATTTGCCGAACGAGCTCGTCGTCCATGGGCAGAACGTGGTGGGACATCGCGACCGGATTCCCAGGGCACAAATTCAGTTGGGAGGTCGGGGAAAATGGGAACATCGAAGCAGGTAGAAAACCCTCGGGTATCAGCTGGGAAAATTAAAGGTTGATAAATTAAACAACAAAAAAATGTATATGAAAAAGACGAATAACTTTGCTTCAACTCGATATGTTATTATAAACGTTTATTCTCGTGTTTGTTGCTGTTGCTGTTGTCGCTGTTTGCATCGCGATCATAATTAAATGACGCAACATATATCTCGCCGAGTCCCTGGATACTTCAGGCGCAGGACGAATTGGGCGAGTAGGTACTCGACTCACTCATAGTGATCTACACTAAACACCCCGCATGTCGCCAATGCGGAATTCCTCGTTTTCCTCAATTACATCGACTCTGAGTTACGCAAAAATTTGGAAGATTGTGGAAGCAACTTTGATGGTCTAATTGTTAATTGTTCAATCATTACACGTTCGGTATAATTGGAGGATTATTAATTATAAAAAAAAAGAATGTCAAGGCCCAATTCTTCCTGAACTCGAGTAACGCGGCTCACGAATTTCCGGGGAATTTCACAAAAATTCTTTCACATTACATGGAACACTGAATTTTGTTTTGTTTGTTTGTTGTTGTTCTTTAAAGATATCGCAGAAATTCGTGTTCGATTTCGTAGACTATGTAAGATTCTTATTTCGGTAAAATCGCACGCGTTTTATTTCCAACGCGTTGCAACGCGAGCGCGGAATCGAGTGACAATAATAATTCTTTTAATATTAATAATTCCTGCACGAAAAACACGATTTTGCGCTCTTCTCAGTCGACGAGATCGCGCTTAATTATTTAACCGAAACTCCGCGACTAATCCGGGAAAATCTGTCTACTTAATTTCCCTTCTCTCTTTCTCCTCTCGTTATGACAATAATTTTCTGAACTCTCTTCTCTACTTTTGTATTCTACAGTTAAAGATACTCATTCGGCTTATGCATATCTCGTGGACACAACCGTTTTTATTTATTTGGCATTTTTTTTTCATGTTTTTCGCTCACTTTCCTTTTTTACACGATTCTCGTCGGTTTGTCGCCGACGTCAACTATTTCTTTACACACTTCGTGTCGGTTTTACAGCCACGTGAATCAAGTAAATTCGGCTCTTAATTAAATGCAACCGAGCGGTTTAATCGATCGGAGCTCTCGTGAGGATTTTTGTTTCACCGAAATTTCAAAGTCAAAATCAATAGCGCGAACACCGATGATTGGAATTTGGGGATAGATTAACCGGATGACGCGACGCTCGGCACCAAATACTTTTTGTCTCCTGGAATTTTCCACGTCGTACCTCAGTCAAGGTACCTCCCGCTCTTTCTCTCTCGCCAAAATACGACTAACAGTAGAATATACAATATAATCTTTGGTTCAGTACATTCCACGTGGAACGTCGCGAAATCTTTCGAAAAATTGGAGGGCAATAAAAAATGCCTATAAAAAGTTTTTCTCGTCCGACGCGTCGAATTTTTTTTCTTTTCGTTTTTGACTATCTGGACTATTTTTTTCTCGACCGAGAGGCCGGTGATAAATAATTGGATCTTGTGTTTTCGCAAAGAGCTCGACTTTCGTGGGTTTCCCCGTTGTTACTCAAATCGACTATCGCAGAGCCGATACGTTTTGCTCGCGGCGAGGAGTCGTTGGAATTACTTAATCGCTGAGTGGACCATGTAAGTTTGATTACTTTTTTTTTTTAGAGATTGTGATAGATAGCTGTGTCTGTGTTTGTGTATACGCGACGCAATTTTCTTAGCGCCGTCTTTTGTTTTTACTATATTCTATAACACATTCGACCGACATTTATCGGATTAACTATCAAGGTATAATAATTAATAGTACGAGGGTCCGGTCGTCCCTCTCGCTATATAGATATCACTATCAGTCGTCGCACACGATCGCGGCTCTTTAATTAAATCTACCGAACGTCACGACGTTCGTTTCTTTTTCTCTTTATTAATTAAACAAGTTGGAATAAATTTTTTTTTTTTTTTCTAAAACGAGAGCCGGACGCCCTGGATCGACTTCAGTTTTTTGAGATCAGCCTGTACTGCGCGCAACGGAGACAATTTTTCATTAGGGAAACTTTTACTATATCTCGTCATCCAATTAATTACAATAAAACGTCGTCTCTAATCTATGGAAGATCTTATTATCTCCGACGAATTCTCCCTAAATCTCTGTGTGTGTCGTGTGTATTTCTTTTCCTTCTCTTTGCCATAAACGCATGCTGGACAATAGATATCCTCTTGGTTTCGTTTTAATCGTCTTTTTACACATGTTTTGGGTATAACGATGGACTTGACAGTTGATTATTTTACAGCGAGGAATGATATACCTACTTATATTAAGGGGCATTCCAGAAGTGGACGATGGTACCGCGTTTTAGTAATTCGCGAGTGGCGAGTGATAAATTGGCCGACGAAAATTCTCTATGTCGTCTGGATAAAGTCTGTGCGGGAATGGGGACAACGATGATTTCGTTTGATTGATTGATTCGTGTCTTTTCATTTTCTGCTACTGTTGTGTAAACCACATTATACTCGAGTAACATCACAACGCGTTGTACTTTGAGCTGAAATATTCGGAATAAAAGGTGATATGCCCGGAGATTGATCTTTAATTCGTGTTCGAACGAGAACTATTGTTGTTCTTGAGATTTTTTTTGCCAAAACGACAGCACAGACCCTGCGACCTTTGATCCGCTATCCGTGGCACGGACTTTATAGACTTGGTACTTTCGCATTACTTTTCTTACATTTGATTATTTGGCAAAGCAAACGTTGGATTCGCGTCGACCGATCTGTCTATCTGCTTCGAAGTGACGATAAAGTATTGATTAATTTTTTTTTTTTTTTACAAAAATGCCCCTGACAATCTGCAAAGGAAAATCGGCATTTCCTATCGATCGATCGACGGATGAGATTCGGTGGGCGTGCGATACGTAAACGAAACTAGGAAATGTTGGTCCCATTATAAAGTACAGGATGGGTTGTCCAGCGAGAGTTAATCGTAAATCAACGTTACATTATTGTAGTCGTTTTTTTTTCTTTCTTCCCTTCTCAACATCTACACGAAGTTTAATTTTTCCTGTTAATATTCAGTTAGATAGCCGTGTGTTTTAATAAAATTCCAGACGCGTACTGCACGCGCCTGTCCTCTCGTCTACGCACGTAACATTTATTTAATATTGACCTACCATCTACTAAATAATTTATATATAATATATATTTATATATATATTCATGTATATATATTTTATCACATATTTAATCTTTTGATAATAAATACTAATAACTTATTAACAATAATAAATTGTTAACATATATATTATGTAGAATGCTCCGTTCTTTTGATTATCTTATTACCGTACGTAAGAAGCATGCGTCGTTCTTTGAATTTGATTTTTTTTCCTTTTCCTTTAAAGTATCTTTTGCTTTTTTATAATATTCAATATCTTTACTCCATCCCTATACGTTTTTTTTATTCTTTTTGCTTGTTTTTTTTTTCTTTACTCCGTTTATATACTATTTATATATTTCTCTTCGTTCCACCGAGCAGATCGTCGATCTCGTCGTTCGTTCGATCGTTCGCCGAAATTCGAGTCGCGACTCGGGTCGACGATCCGTGCGACAGTTTTAGCTCTACACGACGGCAACGATGAGATAGATTTATCTGCGTGTGTCTGGGTTGCTCCGTGAGTGATATTCACTTCGTCACTTTAATAATAAATCGTAATACTTAATATATCCAGTCCATCGAAAGGCACAATTTTGATAACCAATTGAAATTTCATGTTCACGATTAAGTATCCGCTGAGACGGCTGATAATTGCAATAATCGTTACCCCTCCCCCCAACCCACCCCTAACCCCCTGCCGAAAGATCCGAGACTGGGATAACTCGCGCCCGCTGTGGTCCAGCGATCGCTAGATAATCACAAAAGAGAACATCAATATGACGTACGTGTAGATACTTGTCTAGAATTTTTTTTTCTTGCCTACTTTTTTTCTCCTCCCGCTAAGAGGAAATTGTAGACACGCCCTAAGACTCGTTGAATCACTTGAGCTATTTGAACTGTAATATGACACCAGCTCATCCACAGATTCTTCTCCCAACTTAGCTTTTCCAAATATTAACCCAAAAAATTAAGGTGGATTCCAATTAAGCTCAGCTCATTTTAATTAATTAATAAATCTCTTAATCAATAAATAGCAGAAAGAAACACAACATTTGAACATAAGAAAATAAAAAATAAAAACACAAAAATGATCCCCAGTGCAAATGGACCGTAATTACCCCAAAAAATTAAGGTGGATTCTTATGTATCGGGCCCAGCCCATTTTGATAAGTAAATAAATTTCTCAAAAAAATAAACAGCCGAAAAAACCTCAAATTTGAATAGTGCAAATGAGCCGCAATTTGAATTTGAATAGTGCAAAAAGCGGGCCCTGCCCGTTTTAATAAATAAATAAATCTCTCACTCAACCCGAAATTAAAATATTCCAACCCGAAATTTAAATATTCCAACCCAAAAAAAAATCAACCCCAGTGAAACCAGCGAACGATCCGCAAGTAGCTCAAGTGTCAACCCCGAAAAGACGCTTCTCAGTCCCCTCCGGAAAACATCTACTCGTCTATCCGTACGGAGTACAATCGGAGGTAAAACAGTCCTAACAACCGCCCCGCGGGTCCCAAGATCGCGAGTCCCGACGAGCGGTCGACTATCGCTAATTCTACTCGTACCACTAAATTTCGCTACCTATCGCGCTCACGTAAGGACTGTGCCAGCGCGGCATCGTTGTCCCGCCTAGTATTGCACCCGCACCCGCTGGTCCCGGACTCCGCGCGTCGTTGTAGTAAGCCGCGGCCGCGGCCGCCGCCGCGAGGGCGAGGCTGTTGTTGAAGCTCGGATCGCTCGCGCTCGTCGCGTCCTCGCTGCTCTCCTGGGAGCTGCTGCAGTCCGCGCCGGCCGACGAGTCGCCGCGAGGACCGTTATGACGATGACGATTGTGATGATGATGATGATGGTGATGATGATGATGATGATGACGCGAGGACGCGACCTGACGAGCGACGCCGCCCTCGACGCCGACCCCCGAGTCACCGACGTCGGTCGCGCTCGTGTCCGACGACGAGCTACACGAGTTGCGACTGTTGTTGTTGTTGTTCGTACTCACGTTGCCGCTCTCGCCGACCATGTTGGCGAAGAACTCGGACCTGGAGAACCGGCCGATCTCAGTCGAGCCGAACGCTTGGTGGAAGCCGGGAAGTGGCAATTTGCTGCTCGAGGATTTTTCGTGCTTCGAGTCGGGACCACCCGGCTGGTAATGCTGAGGCTGAGGCTGAGGCTGAGGCTGAAGCTGTTTATCTCGCTGGTGGTGCGGCTGATGCTGTCGGGAATCCCGGGATACCGATTGATCGCGCTGGTCCTGCTCCTGTTGCTTCTGCTGGTGCAGCTGCAAATCGGATTCCCGCCTCGAGTGGCCCGTTACCATAGCACCAACCATCGATCCCTCGCTCGCGCCGCCGCTTCCTCCTCCTCCTCCTCCTCCTCCTCCTCCTCCTCCTCCTCCTCCTCCTCCTCCCTCGCCGGGGGATTCCCACCTCGGCCCGTCCTCGATGCATTTTTCCGGCTCCTGCAGGTGCGACATGTTTATGGGCGACATGGAGCTCGATTGGAGCTTCGCCTGTGGATAATAGCGATTGCCATGAGGGGTGGAGATACATAGACGGTTCTTCGGAGCTGTTTTCTCTTTTAATTTCGGGGAAATTACGTCAATCGGGGAATTAAATGTTTGTAATTTGCAAAAGTCTTTTGCTTCCGGGAAATTAAATTAATCGGGGAATTAAATGTTTGTAATTTGCGAATTGTGGGATTCTGTTTTGCTTTCGGGGAAATCAAAGCGTGGTGGGGAAATTCGGGGGATTAAATCTTTGTAATTTGCGAATTGTAGGATTCGCTTTTATACGTTCGGGAAAATTAAAATCCGCGAGGAAAAATCCGTAAATTAAATATTTGTAATATGCAAATTGTAGCATTCGCTTTCACTTTCAGGAAAATCAAAGCGCGCCAGGGATATTCAGGTGATTAAATATTTGTAAGATGCAAATTGCACAGTGGAAAATCCGCGCCGGGGAATTTCTACCTGGTGCTCCTGTTGCGAGTAGCCCGGATGCAGCCTGTGACCGATCTCCATGTGCTTGTTTTGCATGTAAGCAATTTGCATCTCGTCGGGAAAGCCGCAGTGCTGCTGGCTCTGCTGCTGCTGCTGCTGCTCCTGTTGCAGGAAGACCATGTGTCGGGGCGCTCGGTTCACCACTGGGGCCGCTGGAAAATACGAATCTTTTCACCCAATCGATTGCCTCGATGCTCGAGATACCCGAGCCACCGGGTGCACTGAGAAAACGGGGCTCGGGCGATGAGTAATAAATATACTCTGCTCATTCAAAATTTGCCATTCGATACATGGAAATAGGTATTGAAAAAAAGGTGATCTTTTCTACGTCTTTTTTTCTAATTAGAACTGAAAAAATATAGATTTTACTATGCGTTATAATAATTACGAAAAAAATGTAAATACTGAATTTCTATGCTGGGATTTTTTTTTCAGTGACCGCATAAATTCTGGAATTAATCGCTACAGTCCAAACCCCTCGTTTTCTTCCTGTTTCTAGTTATCGTCAATTCACTGAGTAATACATTTTCGATAACAGCGTAAAAACAAAAAGAAAAAAAGAAAAACGAAAATCCGAGCAGCAAACACCGGAAATTGAGGCTTTTTCTATCGATACCGATAAAAGCTTACATAGTGGCATGGCGCAGAATTGATTCCAGCCTCCGTGCCCGTGGGGATTCCCCGTTTGGACTCCGGGATGCAGGGCTCCCATTTTCGTGAGTGGTCCGCCGCCCCTCGAGTGATAAGGTGCCGGGCCGTTCTGCAATCGACAAATATGCTGTGCTTAAAAATGTCAGGTCTTTAATTTTTTTAATTCACCTGTATCGCTAATTAATTAATTAATTGTGGGCATTATTCATTCCGCAACCGGCAAAAATGCTGTGCTCAACAATTTTCAGGCCTTCAATTCTTTAATTCATCTGTGTCGCTTATTAATTAAATAATTGTAGGAATTATTTATTCCGCAGTCAACAAAAATGCTGTGCTTAACATTTTCAGGTCTCCAATTTTTCTTAAATTCATTTGTATCGTTTATTAATGAATTAATTGTGAGAATTATTCGAACGCTTCATTGCAAAAAAAAACGTACTTGATAAGGATGCCACTTTTGACCGTCGGAGAATTCGGCGATGACGCAGTAGTCGTTGCCCTCGTGACCCGACGACGGGTGTCCCTGGCCCTGGACATTTCCGGGTGCCCCGTGGCCGGCAAAATCCGAGGGGTAGCCGGAAGCCGAGGGTCCCGAGAATCCGGCGCCCGCGGAGCACTCGGCCTGTTTTCTCAAAACCTCTTTGGTCTTATCGAACGTCCGCTGCTGTTGCTGCTGCTGCTGCTGCTGCTGTTGGTGCTGGGCCACCGTCATGACCTGGAATCGATAATCTAATATTAAACCGGCGAGGCTGCGAACGCGAGGCTCGTAGGTCCCCGATACACTTGGATTTTCAGCGAAAGGGACGAGCGAAAATGCGAGGGGGCAGAGTGGTGGGAGCGGAAGAGGAAAATAACGTGACAACGGGTCAAGCGAGGAGGCGTCCTGAGTGGGGAAATGGATTTTTTTTTCTCCGAGCAAACGTAGCTCGCGTGTCGTCGTGAGTAAATAAAAATAGCCGGAAAAAAGGTCGTAGACCGATTGGGAGGTGCAATCGATGTACATGAAAAGCTAGGTGAAAATTTAAAGCGTTTTGAGTCGAGAAATGGATTTTGTTCTTTTTTTTTTAGTAAAGGTAGCTCGCGTGACTTGGCGAATAACTAAAAATAGCCTGGTAAAAGGTTAGTAGACCGATTGGGAGGTGCGATCGATGGAAATAAAAAGGTGAAAGATTTGAAGCGTTTTGAGTCGAATTTTTTTTTTTTTCCATGTAAACGTAGTTCGCGCGTCTTCCAAATTAATTAAGACTAACATGAAGGCCATTTTTTTAAATCATCAGAAAAAAAATTACCGCTATTAGATAATCGTAAAACGAATAAATCTGCCGTGGAGAAAAAAATTATGACCCCCGCGTTACATTATAACAGCTGGCACAAATATGAAATTTGCAGATGCAGACATTTTCAGGGAGATAAAAATATCCTGGTCAAAGATTCGTGGAGCGATTGGGAGGTGCGATCGATGGACGTGAAAAGGTGAAAAATTCGTGGCGCGCTAGACAATCGGTCGAATTTCAGGGAGAACTCACCCTCGGCGAGAGAATTGGCTTCAGATGATTGGCGCTCGGTGGATGACCCCCCGGAAACCAGGGATTGATTATCCGGCTGCCGGAATTGTAGGAAGGGCTGCCGGGCAACGAGGAAACGGCTGCAGCGGCCACGGACGCCGCGGCAACGGCGGACGTTGGACAGTTTAGCGGATGATTCAGAAAGTTCGTCGATCCTGTTGCCGTCGGAGGCGGAGCGTTTCCGGCGCCGCCGCCACCGCCGCCGCCGCCGTTCGCACTCCCGGACACCGAGGCGATCGTCGTTTGCAGGATAGACTGTCTCGATAATTCGCGACTCTGCTCTCTCATCGCCTTTCGCAGTCTCGCCTCCTTTGGATTGTACACGTAATCTGGGGGAAAAAGTACAATGACGAAGCGTTAATATTGAAACATTTTCGAAATGGAATTTTCTTTCAGTAAATTAATTTTAATTCAAATTTTTTATTCACAGCAAAATTCACAGTATTCATTTTTCTTGCTAGTGATTCCCCCTTGCATTTTTTTTAAATTTCTTTTGCGTTCCCGGGAAGTTTGAAAACCCTATCCGATAGGAAATTTCCCGCCGGTTCCAAAAAGCATCGTTGTTTGCCGGAAAAGTAGAAAATTCGATGGGAATAACGCGAAAAATGATTTTTTTCCTCTGCAGACATATAAAAATCGAAAATAAACAAGTTTTATAAGTTTTTCGTGAAAATTATCGCGTTTAGAAAAATCGAATGGCCAATTCGTTGTGTATGAGCCAAAATACACCGAAATAAGGTGTGAAGAAAAATTTTAAAAAGTATTTTCGAACTTTTTTCAAAATTTCGTCATTTCACTGTAATCGAGGTTATTTTCTTTTAGATTGAGCGAACCTGGATTTTTTCTTAGTTCGAAAGAAAACTCAATAGCGAAGAGAATGCCGCAAGGTGGCACGCGATGTCTTGATTTCTGAGATCTTCCCTGTATCTCAAAACCGAACTCTCCAAAATTAAAAATTTGTTCCTCGTGTTTCCAACGATTTTTTTTCCAATTTCGTAAAGTTTGACAATCCTATCCTACAGGAAATCGCCCGCTGATTCCGAAAAGCCCCGTTGTTAACCCGCAAAATAGAAAATTCGACGTGAAAAATGCGAAAAACGATTTTTTTTCTCTGCAAATCTAGCAATTATATCGAAAATGCGAAACATTTCACCCACACATTTTTTAAAGAAGGGCGACGATCGTGCATTAGATTTAATATATTGGTTCATGAATAAAATTGTCGGAAACGCAAATTAGCAAATATTCTTAACTGTCTTTAATGTAATTACAAAGTAGGCAAAGCGGACATTATAAAGTAGCCTTCAGTGGATGCTCTCAAACATATTCAATGCCACAATTGCAATGCACGTATAATACGTCCAAGAGTCAAAGAGCATTCAGCATATTCGCGTTTTCCATGCAGCCAACACACATGAGCGAGGGACAGCGCATTGTAGGGTCCACATAGCGTAATATATGCGCTATATCACTCGGTTAAGACTCGTGTGTCTGACTAACAGGAAGCATATTGATTTTAGCTTTGCCAACGAGCGGAGAAGCGGCAACTCGTTCGCGTCGTGCACCTGCAGAAACACACGACGCGGCCGCCGAGTTATTTTTCCCCCGGCGCGAGAAGCCGCGAGCCGTAATCAGCCCCGTCGGTGTGTGCAACAGATGGAACGCGAGCCGATCGATGCTCGTTAGTAATCGCGGGTCAATTGCGAGGAGTGGAACGGCGATGACGTGGGCGGCAAACATCCGGAGTGGGAGAGGAGACAATGTTGCGAAAATACGCTTAACAATTCATACAAGCTGCAGCGATGCAACGCGCGGCTCACGCTGTGCGAGTCTAATTTCCAAAAGCACACGCAACGTGTCGGTGCACATGCACCGATGCACCGACAGCCCTCGTAATAAAAGTGCATCCGTACTCTGTACGGACCACCGGACTGTATCGATGCTCGGTAATCACCGTGACGTACGTGCAGCGCGGATGTGCACGGATTAATTTGCTTTCAATCGAGACGCGTCGTGAGAAAAATGTCATTGATTTCATTTGCAACGTCAAAAGGAAATCAATTCAATGATTTCTTTTTCAGTGCGCTGCGATGCAACGAGCTTGCACTACGAGTCTATTCAAAATACGCAGAAGGGTAAGAAAAATATCATTGAATCAGTGACTCTTTTTTGTCATTAAATCAGTGATATTTTTTATCATCGAATCGGTGATATTTTTTATCATTCATTCAGTTATATATTTTTATCATTGAATCAGTTATACTTTTATCATTGAATTGGTAATATTTGTTTATCATTGACTCAGTGATATTTTTTATCATTCATTCAATTATATATTTTTATCATTGAATTGGTAATACTTGTTTATCATTGCCTCAGTGATATTTTTTATCATCGAATCGGTGATATTTTTTATCATTCATTCAGTTATATATTTTTATCATTCAATCAGTGATATTTTTATCATTGAATTGGTAATATTTGTTTATCATTGACTCGGTGATATTTTTTTGTCATTGAAGCAGTTTTATTTTTTTACCACTGAGTAAGTGATACATTTTTACATTCAATCAGTTATATTTAGTTATCATTGCATCTGTCGTATTTGTTTATAATTGAATCAGTGATACTTTTTATCATTGAATCAGTTTTATTTTTTTATCACTGAATCAGTGATATATTTTCTTATCACCGAATCAATGATATTTCTTCCGGTCTGCACCGCTGCAACGAGCCTAACATCCAAAATCCCACGCGGCGCGCGAGTGCACATGCACCGGGCGGCCCTCGCACAAAAGTGCATCCGCACAGCGCAGCGATCACACCGTGCTCGGTATATAATCACCGTGACGTAGGTACGTGAACCCCGATATGCGACACAAATTGCCTATAGACGCGAGCGGACCTACGGGCAACACAACAAGAAGCGACGACGTGTACTACCTGTCGGATAGGCAGGTGGCAGTCTGTTGTATCGCGCAGCGGTGGCTTCGATCGCCTCGGCGACCGGAGTCCCGCCGGCCCCGCCGCCGTACGCACCGGCCCCGTACACGTTCGTGTTGTCATAACAGAAGTGATGCTGCTGCTGCTGCTGCTGCTGCTGCTGGTAAAAGTGTCTGTGGGCCGGGTACGGTTGGACGTAATTGCAGCAATCCATTTTACGCGCGCCTCAATTTTCCTCTATCCACAAATTTTTTCTTTTCTTGTTTTTCTCTTTTTTTCGCGCCGCACGCCGTTCGTATCACACCCGGAGCCGAACTATCGATTTGTTTATCTTTCGATTCCTCCCGCGTCTCCCGCCACGGTCGCACTCAGTAAATCATTACGCGACTCGCACAACACACTCCTCCTCTTTTCTCGTATACTTCGCCTCCCTCTCTCTCTCTCTCGATCCCACGATTTCCGCACTCACGACTCACGTGTTCCCCCTTGTATCGATTCACGGCAGAGATACGCGAGACGGTGTCGACTAAAATTTAACAATGAAAATTGGCCACTTTTTGCACACCGATTCGCGAGTCGCGACGAAACCGAGACTCTGTGGCGAGCGACGCGGATGACGTCTCGGCCGCGAAATTCATCCGACGACCGGGCGTCCCGGTCGTCCCGAGACCGCCGACGGGAGGACGACCGCTCGGCTCTTGGGGTCAGCCGGGGTGCGAGAAATCGTCGCGGCACTGTCGAGCATGGGAGCACCGCGGTTGCGACGGGCGCGGAGGATCCCGAGTGCCGGCGTCCCGGGTGACGCGGCGACGACGTCGAGGAGCTGCGGGGTCGACTCGGAATTGGCCCACCACCAGGAGGTCAGCGATTTGCGGTTCACGACGGCTTCGAAGGAGCCCGGCGCGCTTATCATCGACGTGCCCAACGACGACGACGACGACGACGACGACGTCCTCGAGGAACGACCGGAGACTGACGACTCGATCAAGGAAGAAGAAGAAGAAGAAGAAGAGGACGAGTGACGTCTCGACGCCCGGCGAGGAGCATCAGCGACGACGACGACGTGTTGCCTCATCCTCGTGCTGGCTGTCAGGGAAGAAGAAGAAGAACGTCATCGACCCGGGGACGACGCTGCCGCTGGTGATGGGGGATGCTGGCGCCGCCGCTGCCGCTGCCGCTGCTCGACGCTTCTGAGCCGTGTCCGCCTGGCTCTTCGCCTCCGCGACTCTTCCCTTCTTTTATCTCGCGCTTTCGCCTCTCTCACCCCCTCAGCCTCTCCCGCGTCGACGCGACTGCGGCTGCCTCGACTGGCGTTCGCGTTGGCGCGCGTCGCGCGCGTTCGCCGCGCGGCGCCGGCGACGGCGGTGGAGGTGGTGGAGGTGGTGGTGGTGGTGGTGGTGGTGACGACGGAGGCGGTGGTGGTGGTGGCAGCGAGAGAGCGGCCGAAGGTCGAACTCTCGCACCCTCGTGAACTCGCAGCGACGAGCGGCGCGTCCTCGAGGGTGTTGCCCGCGCGCGCTCCTCGTTACTCTTCCTCCGCACCTCGCGGGCGCGCAGCGCGCTGCAGCTGCAGCTGCTCGCGTAATCGCGAGGTCAGGTCGACGACGCGCAACGCGCGCGCCAGCGGTGGACCCGCCGCGCGCTCGACGATCGATTCTCGACGAATCGCGCGACAGCCGCGACGGGGTATAACCGATGAGCCGCCGCCGCCGCCGCCGCCGGCGATGCTGATGCAGCCCGCGGGAAATCGCTGCAGTTTCGAGCGGGGAGCACGCGACGCGCCGACGGGAAAACGCAGGTTTTTTTTGTTTTGCGGTTCGGGATTCGCGCGCGCGCGGCGGGGATTACGGGGAAAAGCTGCAGCTGCGCGGGCGAATTACCGGCGGAGATTCCCCCGGGGGGTCGGAAACTTCGGTAATTTTGTTTTGTAAATGAATTACGAAATACCATCGCGTTTTTTGCGATTTTTTTTAGAATTTACAGTATTTTCTTGATTGATGATGAAATGTTGCAGCTGCGCTGGCGAATTGTTGATGGAAATTCCCGCGTGGTCGCGGAAATTTCGGTAATTCTGTTTTGTAAATAAATTACAAAATGCCATCGCGCTTTTTGCGGTTGTTTGCAATTTACATTTTTTTTTATCGATGACGAAATTCCCGCGTGGTCGCGGAAACTTCGGTAATTCTGTTTTGTAAATAAATTACAAAATGCCATCGCGCTTTTTGCGGTTGTTTGCAATTTACATTTTTTTTTATCGATGACGAAACGTTGCAGGTGTGGTCGCAAATTCGGTGGAAATTCCCGCAGGGTTAGAAACCTCTGTAATTTTGTTTTGTAAATAAATTACAAAATACCATCGCCTTTTATGCGTTTTGTTTACAATTTACTTTTTTTTATCGATGTATTTTCACATCTTTTGATGTGTTTTGATCGATCGTATTTTGCAACTTCAATTTTTTTTTAACCGATGCCATTTTTTAAACCTTGTCATAATTCCTACAATTATTTGTTATTAAAATTAGAGGCTCACGACTCTTCTGCTTCGGTGTCAGTCGTGAGAAGTATTTGGGATATGTATGCGACAATAGTTGGAATGCGATTTGAGAGTCTCGCGCCCGATGCAACGGGACGTTAAACTGCAAGTGACGAGCGGATGGCTGGGGTGGGGGGTAGGGACAGGGGTCGAAGTCGCAGTGACACGTATATTATTATCACTCGAGGGTGCGCGAGGGAGGAGAAAGAGGAGGAGGTGGCGGCGGCGACGGCGACGGCGCCACTGCACGCCAGTCACTATAGTTTCGCCTCGACATTTCGGTGGCTTCCCGGCTCTCGGCCGCGCTATTACCGCGAGCGTCTCGCGACCCTGCGGTGCGCGTCCGCCGCCGGGAATACGCCGAGCGTTTACCGCGCGTATTTCGAAACTCGAGGCCGAGCTTTATAGTACCTGATCCCCTGGTAAAAATCGGTGATTTTTCATACTGCTCGGGCCCTGGTCAGGCCCTGGTCGGGCCCACGTTTTCCCAGCCAGGGCTCGACTTGGGCCGGATTTTTAAAGCTATGGATTTTCCACTAGGGTAGATACAGATGTGGGTACAGAGCAGACTGAATGTCGTATAGTGTCGTACTGTACAAGTCTGTCGTTGACCCTCTATCTGTCTCCCTCTCTGTCCGACGCGTTCGCTATGCTCTCGGCTTTGCGCTGACTTTTTCACCGCGCGCCGCTCGATTTCTCTGTCGCCCTTTGCAATCCCCGAACACCGAGACGGAATCCGGCTAGACGCTCACCCGTCGTGACGACCACGGGACGATGTATAGATCGAGCTGTCTGTGTGCACTACGACTGTACAGACTGTTAATAATTGTTTACGAATTTGTGTTACCCGAAAATGGTGGTTCGTCAGCTGGTACATTAAATTTAATACTTGAGTGCGGTAAATTTACAATTTTTTGTGTTAAACTTCCTAATTTAAGGATCAATAAATATTCCTCTTTTAAAAAGTTCATGAGTAACGGAAAGCATTGTCAGCAAACTATTAGAGCTGTGATTGGTTGCCAGGAAAGTCCGTGATAAACAACATCAGTTTGGTGTCAAATTTGAAAAATTTGATAAGAGGACAGGCGGGGCAGCAACCGTAACCTTTTAAAACTTTATAAGAGTGCAGCAGCGCAAAATTGATTAACTTATTATAGGTGATATTTTGAAATGAAAATTTCCGACGTTTTGACGATTTTGGCGATTTTCGGTCCGCAGCCGGACATTTTTCAAAAACGCAAAAAAAATATTTTTTTCAAAATCGATGAAAAAAGGTTAGTAACCAGTGTTATTAGGGGTAGAATATGCGACTTGAGAATAATGGTATAGGTTACAAGTCGATATTTTGAAAAGAAAAAATTGGGGTTGATTTTGGCGATTTTCGGTTCGGAGCCGGATCTACGATTTCTGACAAAAAAAAAATCGCCAAAAAATATTTTTTTCAAAATCGATTTAAAAAGGTTAATAACCAGTGTTTTTAGGGGTAGAATATACGACTTGAGAATAATGGTATAGGTTCTAAGTCGATATTCTGAAAAGAAAAAAAATTGGGGTCGATTTTGGCGATTTTCGGTCCGGAGCCGGATCTACGATTTCTTACAGAAAAAAAATCGCCAAAAAAATATTTTTTTCAAAATCGATTAAAAAAGGTTAGTAACCAGTGTTTTTAGGGGTATAATATGCGACTTGAGAATAATGGTATAGGTTAAAAGTCGATATTAAAAAAAATATATATTTTTGAGGTCGATTTCGGCAAAAAAAATCCACGCACGCGCGCCAGCGCGTCTGACTACCCTAGTATATAAAATTTCGCATACCAGTTTATGTAAAAGAACACTTTTAACTGCGATAGACGCTAATTTCATCTGTAGTATATTATGATTATTTCGTGTCATTGAAACTTGGAAGAAAAAGAATTTGTAAAAAAAAAAATCTTAATCACCGAGTAAGAAACACGAACTTTCTACTTTGATTATAGTTTGGAGATCATTGGCAGCGAGTCGAACCCGGAATCCCTCTAAAGGTCCGAGGGAGACAGCGGACGATCGGGTGATAACAGAGCGAACGAGACGTCCGCGCCGCCGCCGCCACGTTTCTCGCTCGATCGTAGGTATATCGTATCGAGAAACGTCGTATAGCGTCGAGACGTCGAGTTGAAATATACCTGTATCTATCGCGCCTCGACGGGCGCACTGAGCACGGACACTCGCGGTGCACACCTGACCGAACACGTCGCTATAGCTAATCCTTCCTTAGCTCATGAGCCGCGCTCCGCCTTTCCTCTCCTTTCGCCCCCTAAACCCATCTGCTCTCTCGTCTCGCCCGATACCCGGTAGCTTCTTCGCGTGTTCACCTTTTACCCACTTCGCGACCCCCGGCTGCAGCCCCCGCTAAGTAGTCTCGTTACCCTTTACCCCGAGAATTTCCGAGCACTCGGAATAGATCGACGAAAATACAGAAACTGCCCAAAACGACGAAGAATGAACAAAAAAAGTAAACATTGAACTTTTTTTTATCCACCTTCCACCCTCCATTATTCTGCTTCCCATAAAAAAAGTTTTTCGATAAATTCGAATAGGCTACATTTTCCGTTTTTTTTATCCACAAATTTATTCGTCCCAACCTTCAGTATCATAGAAAAATACAAAAATATATCCTCGATAAAACAGGACGTGCCATATTTTTCGCAATTATTTTTTTTATCCACGAATTTATTCCTCCCAACCTTCGGATTGATAAAAATAAAAAATAAAAAGTTTTTCGATAAAACAGGATGAGCCACATATTTCGTAATCATTTTTTCCACAAATTTATTCCTACCAACCTTCGGTACGATAAAAAAAAATAAAAAAAATGAAGGAACCAGTGTTCAGCATTTTTAGCATCCCTATTGATTTTTCCAAAACAGCTAGCAAACGTTTTCTACCGAAACGGTGAAAAACCCTAATACATAGTCACCCGCAGGTTGACCGCTCTTTGGGGCAGGGCACCTACCGCGTCTACTTAGCGCACGTGTGGCGTTTAGGTGGGCAATAGGTACATCGGTGGCTCCATTTTTAGTTTTTTTTTTTTTTTTTTTTTTCATCCACAAATTTATTCGTCCCAACCTTCGGCTCGATCAAAATACATTTAAATAAAGTTTCTCGATAAAATAGGAGGTGCCACATTTTCTGCAATTATTTTTTTTATCCACGAATTTATTCCTCCCAACCTTCGATTTGATAAAAATAAATAAAAAAAAAGTTTCTCGATAAAAGAGGACGGTTCACGTTTTTCGTAATTATTTTTTTCCACAAATTTATTCCTCCCAACCTTCGACACGATAAAAAATGTTTTTTTAAATAATAAACGAACCAGCGTTCAGCATTTTCAATTGATTTTTCCAAAACGTCAAGAAAACGTTTTCTACCCAAACGGTGGAAGACCCTAATACAGTCACCCGCAGGTTGATCCCACTTTGGGGCAGGATGAGGGACAGAGCGGCCCAACCCTCCCGGTGCCGTCGATGCACCTACCGCGTCTACCCCGCGCACACGTGTGGCGGTTAGGTGGGCAATAGGTACGTCGGTGGCTCGGTGTCTGTGCCGGTGGGCTGCGGACGTACAGGAGGCGGATAACATGGCCGTAGAGTCGCGTCGCGCAATCAATACCTCTGGTCCCCGACCCCCGTCACTCACCCGGCAACCTCCGCGAGAGAATATTTCCCCCCCTCGCCGCGTCTCGCTCTCTCGCGCCCTCTTTGCACCCACGCGACGCGCCGCGCGCGCGGGACGCCCCGTTCGATCTCTCGCCGTCGTCGGCCTCGTCGTCGACGTCGACGTCGCTCGTCTCTCGGCCACCGACTCTTTTCCCTCTTCTCCTGTTTCCATCCTCCACGGGGCGAACGACATCCTTTCCTCGTGACATCCGCGTCCACTCGGTTTTCTCAACCCGGATGTATATTTTTCTTGTTTTTTTTTTTCGCTCTTGCGTTCCGCGCGCCGAGAGCTGAATGCATTTCCCGTTTCTTACTGCTTCCTTCCTTCCCGCGCGCGTTATAATATGCGAGGTTCGCGAGATACATTCGCGCGTATTCTCCGTGCAGCTTTGACGGCGACGCGTCCTTCGCATTGTGTCAGGGCTTGGGGCATCCCCCGTGGAAATAAATTCCATTGAAATGTCAGGGATGTGTGTGATACATTTTTAAGGGAAATTCTGACAGCTGTGTCAGAAATGCTACTTGTTAATAAATTTCCAAAGTATCGATTCATTCCATGTGTTACGTAAACACTGGCGGGAAAGTTAGATAATTCAGATATATTTTATCCATGAGTTCAGGACCGAAAGAAAGACGACAAAAACTTGAAAAAATGTCGGAAAAAAAAAATACTTTGGGTAAAAAACTTTTTAAAAACCTACATCATTTTTCAGCAAAGTTTAGGCGCGCAAAAAGCTCGTGTAAATCCAGGCCGTTCATTCCGACAGTGACGTCTTCGTCTCTTCCTCTCCGTAGGTCCAGTTCTCTTATTTCTATCCCCACATCCGGAAACCTCAATTTATTTTACCCACGTGGGAAGGGAGCAAAAAAAATAAAATCTCGAAAAAAACTAGCAAAATATTGCAAAAAGAAAAAAAAATCGTTGCAAAACTAAAAAAAGAATCTACATCATTTCCCCGCAAAGTTTAGGCTCGCGAAAATCCAGGTCTCTCGCTCCGGCAGCGACGTCCAATTTAGCCTCTTCCTTCCCGTAGCTCCGATTCTCTTATATTTTTATCCATATAGGTCGCAGTCGGGTGAGGCGCGGGCGACTCGTCGTCCTTCGGCCCCGTGGGGGGTGAGGGGCGCGCGCGAGCGCGGAGGGTGGTGCAACGAGCCGAGCGGATCGAGCGGACGGGGTGGAATCGACTCCGGAGAGCAACCCCGCAAGTCCGGCGACATCGATGCAACGCGACGCGACGGGCGACGCGACGGGCGCGGAGTCAACGGGGGCCGAGAAGGGGGAGACACCCGCTGGGTCAGGGTTGGCAATTCGAAGGGACGACGGGGGCGACCTGTGTCGTCCCTATTGTCGATTAGACATTGGAAGCAGCCGCCGTCGCAATCGGTGATGGGAAAATAACGTCTGAACAGAGACTCGTCGAAAGTGCGAGGCTTCGTTATAGCGATTCGGCCTCCTCGATCGATCAGCCGCGATTAAATTCCCCACGATGGCATCATATAGAGATATAGCATTTTACGGAAATGTCACCCTGGTAGAAAATCTGTGGCGTTACACATTGAGAGAAAAACATATGGTTGAAACAACAATACTATATTTTTACTATACAGTATAATTCCAAGCGGGAACGTTTATATTTTATAGTTACGACAATGAGAAAAAATAATAGCTGTAATAATAGCTGAACTAATCAAATACATAGTATCCGGTACCAATCGATATGATTGTTCGTCCTGCGAATTATATCGGTTCGACCAACTATTCTACTATATTTTTCTCTGAGTGCACGCGAACCTGGTCAGGGCCTAGTCAGGGCCTGGCCAGGGCCTCGGCCGGGCCCGACTCGGGCCGGATGTAACGCTACAGGTTTTCTACTGTACATACGACGATTCTCCTCGTCGTCCGACGGAAGACGCGGTTTCTCGGTTCTCTCGGCTCTCTTAGCAACGCCCGAGCCGCGCAGGCATCGCGCGTGCTGACCCAGTTTCGTCGCACCGGGAGAGACCAGCGAGAATTTCGAAAGAACCCGGCGCCGGTGTGTTTTAACTGAGCGAAAGCTGCTGCGGCTCTCGCGCGCGTTGCGGGCGAGAGCTACACTCGGTGTGTGCGAGCGAGCCGAGGCGCGGGGGCTGATAGGAGAGCGAGAGGTGGCAGCCGGCCTATCGATTTTCGTCGCGCATTGGTCCGAGGCAAAGGGTTGAAAATAATATAATAAAGAAGTGACGGGGTGGGAGAGCCCGCCGGATCGACGTGATGCGCGGGGTTAAATTTGCGGGTCGATCGCCGCGCGGCCGCAGGACCTCACCCGATTTTTGTGGCCACGCTGTATACGCGCGGAAAATCCGCGTTATACGGACCGACCGTCGAACGTCCCGACGATCCGGGGGACACCGATGGATTTGTTTTTCACTGGGATATTTTCACTGGGAGATTATCGACGAATCGCGGGCAATGGTTTATTTTTATTGTTTTAGATACAAGGGTAAAAAATTGAAATAAAAAAAATTCAAATGACAAAAAAAAACGTTTTATTTTATTTTTATGAACCAAGAAAATCTCACCGGGATATTTTCTCTGATAATATAGGTAAATAAAATAATTAAAAATAATTTAAAAAATTCAAATTATAGAAAAAAAAACGTTTTTTTATTTTTAAGAATGAATAAATCTCACCGGGATATTTTCTCTTGTGCTCGGCGTCGACCTCCCTCGCGAGGGAGAAATACTTCTCCTTTATGTCCTTCGCCATGTTCTTCCACAGAACGCCCAACCTGTCCTAACATTGTCGTACAATTAATGATCAATGTATTAGACGATTATCGGGACGATAATCGTCGTCGCGTGTTTTGCACAGGGTAAGAAATCCCTGGTAATTTCGCGGTGACCATATAGGTTTAGGAACCCATATTTTTTACATATTGTTATTTTTTTATGAATTGTAGATTTAACTATGGATTTAGCACCGATTTTTCATCGTGCGTTAATTTCTGAAAACTAGCCTGACGCTTATGTCCTTGTTGGACTCCCTCGGATTTTCCACCGCCAATTTCTTCCTCCACTCGTTCGCGAACAGCATAAAGGCATTCGCAGGCCTCGGGATCTTCTGCTTCCCCGGCGCCGGGTCGCCGCCCCCAGCGATGCTGGATCTGCTGCTACCGATCGTGGCTCCCGCTATCGATGCCGCTCGGTGCTGCTGCTGCTGCTGCTGCTGCAGCTGCACCTGCACCACGTTACCCAGGCCGCCTCGATGAAGCTTCGGCTCCATGCAGATCGTCTTCTTCCTCGGCCCCGCCGACCCGGCAACATCGATTTTCTTATTCGCATTGCTTTCCGTCAGAATACCGATCAATTGATTTCTGCTCGATTGATGAATCCGAGTCCCGGCGAGCGACTCGCTGCGCGTCTGGTGCAACGTCACGATCGCCGAAATCGCCGAGGCTGAACCAGCTGACACTGAGGTTAACGCGCTTCTTCGCTTCGCGGCTTTGGGACCTTCGAAAAAATGATTAGAAAAAAATTATAATTGACATTCAATCACTAGTTAACGATATTAAATTTTCCTTGTCGTTACCTTGATCGTCGAGCTCGGCGAGAAGATCGTAGTTCTCCATATCGATCGAAATCGTCGATCGAGGGATTCAAGATATTTCCACAGAGAAAAAAATGTGTGTCGCTTATTTATTTATTCGCTTTCGAGCTGAGATTTTTTTGTGGCTGAGAGACTCAACGATTGTTGGGCGAAATTGCGGACATTATTAAGCACGAATCGGTAACAGACGGACGTATTATTAGTGGCCTAAGAGTGTCGCGTTGTTGAAAGCTCGTGCTCGTTGTTGAAAACCCGTTGTCACGCGCTGTTTTCACGAGACGATCGTTTTTTGCTTTTCCGATTTTTTCCTCCCCTCCTCGCGCTTTTCTCAGCGACCGTGCGCGACAGAAGCATCGATAGTGGGACAAAAGACGGGCGCTCGCACCGTGACTGTCGCCGAGTTCAGCGTCTTCAGGCTTCACGGTGACGTTTACGACACCCACGTTCCATTCGTCACATTTCCGTTGATTATCATTTTTGCAATTTTTACAATTTCCCGCCTGTCAGTGTTTTTACTTTTCGAAGCGATGCAGGATAAAAATACCGGAATACCATGCGACGATCTGTGCGAATGCGAAAAATTCGGCGTCGACTATTACGGCGTTTTGGGGATTAAAAAGGACTCGACGGACTTGGAGATCAAGAAGGCGTGAGTGGGGGTGGAACGATGATCGACGATCGCGAGGCCGAGGCGACGCTCGACGCTCTGATCGAGCTCCCTGCTTAATTTTAATTAGTCCCAAGTTACCGCGGGTCACACGGCGAATGATAAACGGGAATTTAACGCGAAAAATTTGTCATCGCGACTATCACACGGCGTTTTGGGAATTAAAAAAAAAAATGCGCTCCGCGGACTCGGAGATCGAAAAGGCGCGAGTAGGGAGGACGATAATCGATGATCGCGAGGCCGAAGCAACGCTCGGATCGAGCTCCCTGTCTTCGGTTAATTAGTCCCAAGTTACCGCGAGACACGCTCGTGCGATGATAAACGGAAATTTAATTAAAACGCGATGAACGCCGAGTGTCCCGTAATTAATTAAGCACCGAGGATACAGTAAATACTCGACGGTGTTTGCGGGGAATTCGCGTGGGCTCTTAAAAAAAAAAAATCATATTTCGGACGCGACCCCCTCGCGGGCCCCCAGATAAGATAGCGCGAGGGGGGGGGGGGGGGGGTGACCGCGAGGATTAATTAATTGTTATTAAACTTTTTGTCCTCCAGCTTTCGTCGTCTGGCCGTGGATTATAATCCCGGGAGGAAGGAGAACCGCCTCGGCTGTGCGCTGGCCACTTTTTCCCTCGTCGCCGAGGCGTACGACGTTCTCTCGGATCCCCTTAAGCGGGCTGTTTACGACCAGTACGGCGAGGAGGGATTAAAGAGAGGCGCACCCGGGCCCGCGGATTATCTTCAGCCCTACGTTTACCATGGCGAGCCGATGCGGACCTACAGGTAACGAAAAAAGAAAAATCGCCGCGTAATACCTGATTATAGAAAAAACGATTTTGTGAATAACGATTTTTGTCTTATTTCTTATTTTTTCTGTAACACTTTTCGTTTTTTCTGTTAATTTTAAACCTTTTATTTTTCCGTAACTTTTTTATTTTTTATTTTCCCCATTACTTCTCTTTTTTATATTTTTTTCTTCCTCTGTTTTTTTTTTTTCGGTTGCCTTATCCGTGTATTATTTCGTTTGTTCAGGGAATTCTTCGGCACTGAGAGTCCTTACGCCGATTTACTGGACGTCACGTCGTGGAAGCCCGCGGACTTGGCCAAGTGCGCCGAAGGCCGAGGAACGAGACGCAGCAAGGAGGAAGCGCTCGTGCAGCCTCTACCGCTGACACTGTCCGAGGCAATATCGATCGCACCGAGACGACTCTCCATTCCGCACCCACTTTCATCCAATTATCGTCAACAGTTGTGTCTCGTAGGTTTTCTTCGGTGGCATTAAAAAGATGAAAATCCAGCGACTCGTGTTCGCGAACGCGGAAGAAACCGAGACGGCGCTCGGCGAGAGCGTGCTGACGATTCCCATCGCGCCGGGCGTTCCGACGGGAACGGAAATCGTGTTTACCGAGGCGGGCGATCAGGGTCCGAGCAAGATACCCGGTGAGCGGCCTCGCGGTTCCCTTGAAATTGAAACATTTCCGCAGCTATTACAGCAGCTTAGCCGCCGTCTAAAAAAAAAAAAAAAAAAAAAAAACAATTCGTTTGTCGGGCTGCCGAAAACAATTTTTTTTATTTAATTCCCGTTCTTATTCTTACAGTCCCATTTAATATAGAGACGATAAAGTATTTTTAACAAAAGAAAAGTTGATTAAGAAAATACGCTTGTCCAGCTGCTAACAAGAAGTGTTACAAAATTAAATCCAGTTCTAATTCCTACAGCCGCATTTAACATTAAAACGATAAAATATTCTTGCGCCGATTCAAGACTTATTGTTTCATGTTTGAATGTCACGTGAAACTGCAGGAATTAGAAGTAAAATTAAATTGACAACCGCTTGTTTTTGGCAGCCCACCAGCGAATTGTTTTTTAATCAATGACAATTTTTTCAGTTTACTGCTCCACGAACGTTAACTCTATGTTCATTGCGTCCCGTCACAACAGCTGATATCGTATTCGTGACGGAGGACCGACCGCACGAGACGTTCGAGAGAGAAGGCAGCTCTGCTAATCTCTCGATGATGGTCAGGATATTTCTGCGTGAAGCGCTCGTAGGAACTGTCGTCACGATAAATACCCTCGACGAGCGAACTCTTCGCGTGCCAATTACATCCATCGTCACGTAAGTTTCAATCGGTATAGTTTTGCCTGTAAAAAAAAATATGTTGTCACTGAATTTTACAGCTGTGATATTTATTACATTATTTATTACAATAAATTATTAATCCTATTATTATTGTATAAATTCTATCAATTCTGAAATCATTGTATAAATAATGATGGAATTAATTATACAATTCATTATATAATTAATTAATTGTATAAATTCGTGTAGGAGGATTAATTATATTTCAATAAATTGTCGATTGCACTATGCAACAGGCCGGACTACGAGAAGTTGGTGGTGGGCGAAGGGCTGCCCTTTCCCGACGATCCGGAGCGGCGCGGAAACCTCATTATCAAGTTCGACGTCGAGTTCCCAGTGTATCTCCCGCCGGCCAGCAAGATTTACGTCAAAAAGGCTTTCAAGGTCCATCGAACGGACGGAAAAGCCACGGAGCGTCGCGGAAAATTGCGGCGAAACGTCGACGAGGATATTCCACTCAGGCGCGAACGGGACGACGAGTTCGAGAAGCTGAAATTATTGTGTACGAATTAGCTTTCGAAAAACTTTATTTTTCTACAAAAAATAATCGATTTTTACAAACACTTTTCGTGACTGCGAATTATTTTGCTTAAAATATGAATATCGGATTTGTATAAACCCGAGAAAAAGTTGATTACCACTGGAACTACCTTGTGTAGCGCAAGTGAATAAGTTAATCGAATTAGAAAATAATTATAACAGTGTCACCACATCCAGCGCGCAAATTCGACTACTACTTCAGTCGATAATGCAGGAATCGCGAACGGAAAGGGAAATTCCCGAATGTTTCATTCACTCGCGAGCCGAGTGCGCCACAGTAGCCACTTGACCATCCTTCGATCCTTCGCTTCGATTCAATTAAACTAGCTTACACACATTGAAGCGCGCGCGCGGCGATCGTCGTCAGCAACCACTTTAGTCGGTAATGCAGGGATCGCGGACGAGAATGAAAATTTTCGTAGCACGACGCCAGATAACACCAACGGCTCGTTTAGGATTCATTCACGAGCCGCGCTCGCCGCGCCACACAGCAGCCACTTGACCATCCTTCCGCCCTGCATCCTTCGATTTTTTGTCATCTTGACGCTGTGCAAATACACACAGACGGCACTGTAGTACCGGGACAGCGGGGCTGACGTCACCGTGCAGATAATCTGGCGTGCCAGATGACTCGCCCGCCGTCGCCGTCGTCGTCGTCATCTGGAAGGAAGAGCGCGCAGCGGGCGGCGGTCACGAGAGTCGCGACTCGCGACTCGCGCGCGCGCACGCACCTTTATCTCCTCGCAATTATCTCGCAAGAATCATATGACTCCGCCGCACGTGACTTTATTTACAGTTGGCTTACAAGTCGCGAATATGTATGGTGCAGTCGCGCTCCGTCACTCGTGAGATGATAGGCCGTAAATCGACATCAACGTACGCGGAGATGCGGGAATCGTAGTCTCCTCGATCGCGGTCGAGCTTATGATGCCTTTGCTCGATAAGCTTATATCCTCGAGAAACAGTTCGAAAAGCAATTCCGAGTGCCGATTGCTGTTGAATATTGGAATTGGGGCCAACGACGACAGGTGAGCCGAGTGCCAGATTCGAAAGAAATTTACAATTAAAAAAGAAAGAAGAAGAAGAAATGTAAAAGAAACGAAAAAAGGGAGACGCGAAGGGGGCAATACCGCAATTTGCATCCGTTCGCTCGGTTTTGTGTGTTCGGGTCAGCAAACGATTTTTCTCGATCTTTCTTCTCCTTCGTCTTGTGCCTCCAGTTATCGTATTCAACGACCGTATATCTGACATTTCACCCGTTTACGCTCTAGTTCGACTTGTGTAAACAAAACTCCGCGAAATAATATATCGCGTCTCGTGACTCGCGGTTATCAGTGCTCGCGCGGCGGCACGCGAATCACGAGACCCGCGAATTCGAGTTTTGTGAAAGTTTTAATATGAAAGTCCCGGCGCAGTGGATAACGTCGTGTATTGTTCGCGATATTCGGAACGATTCTAACCTACTCGTGAAGGCGTATTTTTCGTCGATAAATGTAAGACTTTCGATATTTTTCACGATTGAATTGCAAGCTGAAGATTTTTTTTTTTTTTTTTTTTTCAAAATGTCGAAATTGACCTCAATAATCGTTGAATTTATTTCACTTTGTATCTCAATTTGTGTCACTCTGCAACTCCAATTCTTCTGCCTTGATAATAATAATTAGTAACATTGGTGCTTCTCATTTTTTTTTTCTTTTTAATTGGTGACAAAAAAAAAAAAATTGTATGCAGGACTGGGTCATACTTTGGCGCGGATCAAGTGAGGATTCTGTTGTTTCGGGAGTGCGAGTGGCGAGGCAGGAAGCTCCTCTTCGATTCGGTTGCCGCCAGGAAGGCAAGCAACACAGCTGCCGCTGCCCCTGCTGGCAGTGATGTTCCTCAAAATCTTCCAAAGCAGGGAAATGGCTCGTGCACCAGAAACGGAGCTGGGCTCATCTCTGAGGTACGTCTTAATTATTTCAGGGGAAGAAAATCGATGCACAGACTCATTTTCATTCAAACGCAATTCTTGCAGCCCGAACGAGTGGCCTGCGACGACGTCAGCTTACTCAGTGAGATGGTGTTTGGAACTGTGGCTATGACGTACCGAGGGCCGTTATTCAAAGTTCATGCGCTGAGCGCTCCAAGATGTATTATGTGCACAAAAGTCTTTCCTGCTCCTGACCACACCGCTCACAGGCCTAGGTAATTTTTATTTTAAGGATAATCCCAAACAGCAAAATGTTTCATTGAATACATAGAAAGATTTTCTAATTATATCTAATTAATTTTTTAATTTTTTTTTTCTCATTTTAGTGACAGACCGTCCGACGATAATTTGCCACACTCAATAAACTTTGACTCCACTTCCAGTGTCGGAAGCTTGAGAAATACAAGTGAGTGGGATGGAATTCTGTGTTTGCCAGTCTGATGATTGAAAAAAAAAAATTTGGCTAAAGAGAAGAGAATTAGAGTTGTTAAGAGACATTAAATAATTTCAGTATCTCATCTAAGCTCCGGAAACTTTTCCGGCAACAGTCTCAGCCCGGATTTGCGAAAGAATTCAACGTGTTCAAGTAACAGCAGCGGATGGGACATAGACATACCGTTGTTAAGCAGTAAGTATCGAGGAGACTATTCGTGCGAATGCTCGTGGAGTCGATGACAAACTTCTATCTCATAGGTTCCCAGTCGCTGGAGAGTAATGGCTCGTCGGGGTTTGGCAGCTCGACGAGTTTACGTCGCAGATGGTTGCGAGCGGTTTCCACGACTCTCAGTCATGCGGAGCTCGATGAGATATTCGGTATTCAGGCGTACAACGCAGACAGCGTCGGAAGCGAAGGAGGCAGCCATCGGCGGCATAAAACGAGATTGGGCTTGGCAGTTCTGATTCAACTGACGCCTGGCCATGAACGGTAAAATTTCACGAAAAGAACATTTAATCGAAAAAAGCGGACAGTTTTCGTTTATCGTTTATCGCAATCGCTGCAGGCAGATGGAAGCTCGTTTACTGGAGCACGCGGCCCAGATGGAAGGAATGCTCAATCGGCTGTGCTACGCGTGCATAGAATCCTGTCGAAGTCACGGGAAGAGCAACGGCGAGTGCAAGAGTCTGACCCTGCGAATGCGCCGAGCGTCCACCAGGTGTATCGCCTGGCTGGTGCGATTGTTGGCGAGCGCCGACAGCGCGACAATTCCCTCGCTGTGGCACGAAGTCATCATGAACTCGGCGACTCCGGTTGTCCAGAGAACGCACTCGTTGCACCGAAATCTTCAGCAGATGTGCCACTTGGTCAACGGCGTCGACACGAAATCGACTAACTTGTGAGTAGCGACGAAAAATATGCGACAAGCCGCAATCGTTCGTGAAATTTGTCAGCAGAGTCAGCAAGGCTTTTCGATTATTTTCAGCTTCCTCAGCACAATTGTAACAGCGGTATTAACGCACCACCTCGGCTGGGTGCAAACGGTCATGTCGTCGCCCGACAAGCAATTGGTATCTATTTAGGGTAGATTTGCGACGAAACTTTACTTTATTCCCAAGTCAATCGCTCGCTAACGTTGACATTGATTTTCCATCGGATATTTTCAGATGGAGAACGCGGGAAAAAGGTATCCGTGGAATCCGCTGTGGGCGCAACTGGGCGATCTGTACGGCGCGCTGGGCAACCCGCCGAAATTAGTGCACACGGTGATCGCGGGCGACGCGGAGAAAACGGCGCTGATAAACGCGGTCCTCAGCTTCCTCTCGTACTTCATACGCAGCGCGATAGTCGAGAAGCGCCGCGAGAGTCGCTGCCCCCTGCAGCAGGACGTTCAGGAGGCGATCGTAATTCTCGAGCGGCTGAAGAGAAAAAACGGCTCGAGCCCGATGAAGCCGAGCAGGAGCCGCGACGCCGGGACGCCGACCCGCGGCGAGGAAGGCTCATCGGGCGAACATGGAGGAGGCGATGAGAAACCCTCGTCGAACTTCATTCGCCGCGTGTCCCCGAAAAGCCCTCATTTATCACCCAAAATCGTTTGCGCGGAGCAGCCAAGCGGCGCCCTCGACGGATGCAAAATCGAAGAGCCTCAAATCGTTCCAAATCGAATGAAACGCACGCGAAGCGCGCAGAAGAATCTCGACACGCAGCCGCCGAGTAGCCCAAAGCCGCAATTCAAATATCCCGTGAAAATCGAAGCCTGCGACGACGACGACGACGACGACGAGGACGAAGCGGTGGTCAGTGGCGGCGCCTTACTGACGCCAAACCTACTGGCGGAGAAAGACAGCCCCACGAGTACGGTGAAGATAATCGTGAGCGAATCGACGACGACGACGACGACGACGGACGCGGGAGGAACGAAAAAGCGATTTCCTCGCAGCGTTCCGGCGTACAATCTCGAGGAGAAGATGATGGAATCGCGGGCATCGGAGCTGCAGGAACTGACGATGGACGCGAAGTTGACGCCGCTCGGGAGACGCGCGGATAGCGGCTTCGACTCGCGCAAATTTTGCCCCACCGGGATGGAGGAGACCGAAGCGTATTTCGCGCGTCTCGAGCTCCCGAAGGACGGCCATCCGTCGCAGGTGATGTTCACCCTCGGCGAGGAGGAGAAGCTGCTGCACGAGGAGCAGCCGCAGCGAGCAACGCTCGACTGCAACTGCCAGTGCTCGTTCGCGTTCAACCGCGTGCCAAGCACGTCGGCCGAGCTGCCCGAGGGAGTCTTGCGAAAGATCATTCAGCGAAACTTTCCCGAGTCGTCGAAGAGCATCGAGCGGCCGGACGGCTCGTCGCTGCGGAACGATCGCTTCGGCGCCTCGTGTCCCAAGTGCAACGGCGCCGGCTACTCGGCGCCGCCGCAGACCTTCGAGGGCCGGAAGTTGCTGCTCGAGACACCGACGAACGCCACCGAGGTTCTGCGCACTTGCGCCAATTCCGTCGGCAGCCGCGCCACGAGATTGTTGCGCTCCAACAGTCTCGAGGCGCTGATGGAGGCCAGCGGGGTCGTTGAATTGCCGATGCCGAGGTTCGTAGCACACGAAAAAAATACAACCAATTTATTATTTAATCGAATTCAATCAAATGCCGATCGGATGAGATTGAAAAACGAACGGATCTGTTTTTTTTAAAGCAACAAATTTTCGCGCACTCGCGATTCCTTTTTTTTGGTATCGATGTCGAATTTCACTCGTACGAACAGACTCGTTTTATTCGTACGTTTAACAGTCTATCGTCTTGCCTGTAGATCGAAGGTGGTGCCGGGCAAGAAGGAGGCGAACGAGGTGTCGGGATTCACGAAGACGCTTCTTCAACGAAGAGTCACAAACACCGGTGGCAAGTCCGACGCAGATCCGACGATCTACGACTCGGGCTACACCTCCGGCCTAGTCATTCAGGGCTTGACGAAGAAGAAGCGACGAAGAAAGGACAAAGCCGCGGAGACCGAGAGTGAGAGGGATTGGCTGTCGCAGTTGCGCGAGGAAGTCAATATAAACGCCCGATTTCCGGTAATCGACCAGCCGGTCTCCGAGGCTCTGTGCATTCTCGCGGATCTCGACAACTGGCAAGTCGGAATTCTCTCCAACACGTCGCCGGCTCAAAGTCCGTTGTTGCCGATCGGCATGTCGCGGCTCGTCGCGACGATGCTCGAGTCCTTCGCCTATCTGTGGACGAAATATCGTTCGCCGAGACACGTGAGTGGATCGATCAATTATCGCCAATTTCTACAGCCTCGTCCGAAGACGATCGCTTAATCTAATCTGACATTAGATTGGGCGACCTCTGTCCGCTTTTTTCTTCAGCTAATCTTTGTCTGTATTTTTTTTGCAGTGCATCGGAATCTTCGAGAGCAAACTCCGCGAAATGTCGCTGCGCAGCGAGGCCCTGGCGGAGATGCTGCTTGCGGTGGACGTTTGCGACGTGACGATAGCGAGTCTGACGAAAGCGCTGGATCTCGACGCGGCGGATATACCGCTGCTGCTCGCGGTCGCGACCACGCACTCGCCCCAAATAGCCCAGCGATTCGGGCTCAGTCTTGCCTGAGACGCAAGCGAACGATTCTTACCTTGCGAACCGTCAAGTTAGTAGTCATTTACCGATTAACGTTACGCACGTGCGCTAAGGGTTGCAGGTAGAAAATTGCCTCTCGGACATTTTTCCTTTTTTTTTCTTCCTTTTTTTCCCCTCTTTTTATCCTCCGAGAGACGTAGCGCAATACATCGTCTAGAACGTCGCTAGTTCGCGGGAATCGTAGAGGCCGCAACGAGACGAGAATTTTCGATGCTTCCCGAGTATGGAGAAAGTATACTTATCGTACCGTCTTATAGTTTATACGTATTTATGAGTAACGACGTCTAGGTACCGCGTGGTATTCGAATTCTTTACCCCCCGTTTGCTCTCTCTCGTTACTCCTCCGTTCGCTGTTACGTGCGCTTGGCGTGTTTTGCAAAGCGCACCGTTTTATCCGGAACAGAGGGAGAGAACTGAGAGCTGTTTTTTTTCGTTATAAAGTTTATTATATCAATTGGACGATTTGTCTAGGGGTGGCAAAAGTGTCGACGACGATACCACTCGTACCTACTAGCTGTATATAAACGAATGTTGAATTTCGTAACCAAATACTCGTAAGGAGACACGCACCGCGCCGCATTGTGCCGCCTCGCTTAGACCTCTAAGTTTTCGAAGTATATAATCCGACAATGTTTTTTTTCTACGCTAGACGCGGTTTTATCGATATATACATTACCCGAGGCAAAGAAACGAATAAAGAACTACGTTAGTTTTGTAATCGCTTACTCTCTATTTTTTCTCCTCTCTTTCCACATATCATCGTTTTCAAATCGTACATTCTCATCGTCTCATAGAGACCAAGAGTATAAATCTCATCTTCTCCAACTTTCATTTTTTTCTTCTCGACAGTCTACCACAGTCGCTTGACGCCTAAAAATTTCTAAGGGCCGCCTAAATTCCGTCATATTTTAACATTATTTCACGGCAACGTTTGAGTCTTTCTTTTCTATACAGCGGTTTAAATCATGCAGATCTGTCCAGCATCACCGTGAGTCGCTGCCGCATGTTTTCAGCTCTTTCGATTTCAGGAGAATACGTGATTTTTTTTAATTGATGGGTTATGAACTTAAATCTTTTCGCGAACGTTATCGCCCCGCATTTCTCCCTGCAGTATCCAACGCGTTCAACCGCAGTCGATTATCGAGGCGAAGAATAAAATTCGGGTAAGTGACGATGACGACGATGATGATGTTAGGAGCCAACCGATGCGGCGTGACATTCCTATGATTCATTCATAGACGCTGTTACGCGGCGTCTATTCGTTGCAACACGAGCTTACTTTATATGATAATCCGATGCTCAATCATTTATCGTCTAGTTGGGTCACGATGAGTGTTGTAACTGTTGTTGCTGCTGCACACCCCAACCTGCCTGTTACGTACGTTACACACGACAATTTCCCACGTAATTCGTTGATACTCCAATACGCAAATGACAAAGGAACCCGCGCGATTCTTTCAGAAATATGTTCAACCGGACGTGCCCAAGTCGTACGCGCCGATGCGCGTAAGCATTTCTATAAAAAGAAATACGCGCTATTCTTCCCCTGCAAATATTCCGAAACGTCAATTTCATCAATATTGTCATATTGTAGTATTACTGGAAATCGGGGATTCCAATGGAAGACAACACGACCTACAGACTCTCCTACTGGGACGGACCACTCGCGAATTGTGGTGAACAGATTATTTATCCCGAGAATAATTTGACCGTGGGGGACGGTCTAATTTCGGATGAAACGACTCACAAAGTAAGTTGAAATCACCATCGACAATTCTGTGTAAATGATATTTTTTTAATATGAAATATTGATCTTTCCACAGATGAGTTATTTGGGAAATTGGTGCGTGAAACCCGAGACACCGTGCACGCCGTGTTCGAAGCAATGGCTCGGACGAGGTCCGATGCAGGACCTAACGACGCAGAAACACGATTTCACGTGGAAATCAACCGAGCGAGAGAAACCCTACAAGCTCCAACCGAACTTGTACTGTCCTTGCGCGAATATGTCCGGTGAGTCGTCGCTTGAGGATTTCGCGGCGCTGCAGCATTAAAACCGGATAATCGCGCGAGATAACGAAATTTATGAATTCCGCTGCATCGTCGCGCGTCTCGAGTTGCATTAATATTGATTTATTGTAATTGGACAGACGACACGACCTACAGGATGAGCTATTACAACTCCGCTTGTCGGATACCGGCGCAGCCTTTCAAGCCGTATCGACGATACGAAAAGTCGGATGTGCCGATGGAAGGCTGCACCACTTACAGACTCAGCTATTGGCCCACCGAGGCACCCGTTAAGGTGAATTCCGAATTTCAAATCGAGCAAACAAATAATTCGCACAAATCAAATTTTCTCGGACTGCGAAAACGAAAACGTCGATGTCAACACGACTATTTTTCAGGAACCGCAACCGTGGAACCAAAAATTGCAGTACGTCCCTCCGGCAACACCGATGGAAGGCTGCACGACCTACAAACTCAGTTTCTGGCCCAACAACGAGCCGCCTAGAAAGCCGTTCACCCAGCAGGTCAACGAAAACATACTAAACGCCAAATGCTGCTTCGACGAAAACACGACGTACAAATTGAGTTACTTCGGCTGCGGAGGCGAGAGACCGGAGCCGATTAAACGCCAGTCGGAAGCCGAATTTTTCTCCGATTGCCCGCTATCTCACGACACGACTAATCGAGTAATTACGGCGAAACTCCTGAACCCGGATATTCGCACCCAAATTTTTCTTCTTTCAAAAATCCATAGTAACCATGTGATAAAAATAACGACCGATGAAACCTTTATGGTGGTAAAATCTCTCTTCTCAGCTGAGCTACCTGGGCAACTGGTGCGTGAAACCGGAAAGTCCGTGCACCCCCTGCACGAAGAATTTCCTGGGACGAGGACCGATGCAGGACGTGACGACGCAGAAGCACGACTACACGTGGACGAATCAGCCATCGACGCGAGAGAACATTCGACCGGAGGACAATCTCGAATTTTCGTCTCTTCCTCTGGAGTGTGAGTGGAGAATCGGCCCGCGCCTTCGTCGCGACGAATTCGCAATTGTGTCCCAGCCGTGTATCGCGAATATTCTCAACTTTCGCAATCGGGGAAACAAAACGTGTCGCAACGACGGCATCGGCGTCGCTCGCGAGGAATAAGCGCAATTCACCGCCGAGCGTTGCGAGCATTAAAACGCTAACGCCGCGCTCGAGTCTCGCCGGTTTAATTGCGCTCTCGCCTCGCGCGGCGGCGACTCGTCGCTCTTACTTTGTCCACGTAGGCTGCTATTATATCTCTGCTTTGTTAATTCACGATAAGCGCGTGTTTCGCCCTCGGGCGCGCGCAGGTTGCACGACTCACAGGCTCTCGTACTTCCCGAACAATCTGCCGGGCCTGGTGGAGAACAAGTCGTACAAACCCGCGAAGAAGTACTGCCCCTCGGGCGTGCCGATGGAGGGCGAGACCACGATGAGGCTCAGCTATCAACCCGTGGAAGCTCCTGTGCCGATTGAGAAACCTTGGGCTGCGACGATCGCCTATCATCCGCCGGTCAACTCGATGGAGGATCACACGACTTACAACACGAGGTTCACTTTTCTTTTAGTAGCAGCCTTACGCGTTTTCTATGCAAATTTTGTATACAGCGCAGAGAGTTTTTTTTTTTTTTTGCGGATACCGCAGAATTCAGTATATAAACATAATGTAGTAATTTAATACACAAGACACTGAACACTTTATAAAAAGTGTGTGTTATAATATAATTATTGAAATTTTGCGGCAAATTAGATGGAATTTAAAGTACGGTATCTGCAAAAGAATTTCCGTTACATATATCAATTTTTAATATTTTTAACCGTGCACTACCTACTTTTATCGAAATACTATATGGTTAGGATTAAGTTAAAATAGTTTCATTATAAGTACAGGTATTATTGAATTTTCGTAAATAATTTTTTTAGCAGCGAATTTCTAGTCGCAATCGCGAATTTATCGTGGCGCCCGATCTTCCAATTGTTTTTGCCGAATGTTTATTCTCTTTTTGCCCGCCCGTAGCTATATTCCACCCGGTTGCCTCGTGCCGCTGGATCCCAGCAGCTCACATGTCTGCCCGGCCTCGGACACTTGCGCAGGTTCGGTATCGCGAAAATCTCCCTCGCTTCTCACGACCATATATTCGGTGTTTCTCGCGGGTATCATCAACGGCTTTTTACCGTTATTATTGCAGCTCCTCGGTGTCCCCCTTGTCCACCGGCCGTGACAATGCCCGGCTCCTGCGATCGTCAGTGACGTCTTCTATCCTCGACGAGTTACGAAAATTCACGAGTTCGGTACATGCGATCGATGAGAAAATATGCAATAATTTCTCGTCATTCGTATAAAACGAGATCGCGCGATTTTTCTTTAGTATTTTTAATTACATTGTATATCGTCCGTCCTGTTTCGTCCCGTCAAGTCCAACTATTTTTAATAAATCTCTATAACTTTTTACATCCCCTGCGACTCATTTCCTGCAAAATATTTCAAGTTATTGTCTTTTACAACAGTCAGCGGAAGATCATAAAGAACACACATTTTGAGGACGATTCCCCGGCTAAACTCCACAATTGTCGATTTCGCGGAAGACAATTTTGCGGATAATGCGAGAGGATAAAATTCGTTGATTGCTGGTTTGAAGCGATGCGCATTGCGCAGTGCTGGTCCTGATATATATTTTTTTTAAGCAAGACCTCAATTATCCCGCTTCCACTTGCGCTGGAGAAAGGGCGAACCAAAAGAAAGAGGAAAATAACAGGCATTACAAAGCTTTGCAGATGGATTTACGGAGCTCTGATGCTCACGATGCGATGCGGTTGCCGATTTATAGAGGCCTCGATGACTACACAGGAGCCACAGAAGCAGCACGCGGCAGAGACGAACTGCCTACGCGGGCGCCTCCTGCGATTGAATACCGAGAGGACTGCGGGAAGGATCGGCCGTCGCCGCCGCGGATTTTTATGTTTCGAGGATGTTGCCGCGGATTCCTCGGATCCATATTTGCGAAGGCCAAGAAGCTGGCCAAGCTGGCATGTGAAAGTAACGGTCGCTTCCTCGCACTCCCGTAACTATTACGAAATCGAATTACATACGGTATATAGGTACCTTATACCTACCACTATAGTCGTATAGCACCGATATCGGCTTTGAGTACACGAGACACTCGAGTCGTCGGCGCATTTGCATCTTTTTTTTACGTTTAAATCTACATCGCTGATTTTTCTTCAATCTCTTTTGATCCAATCTCTTAATTTTTGCGAGAAACATCTGCCTTTTTTGCTAACCGTTCAGCGTTTGAAGATCATCAGATCATCAAACAGTGAAATTCAAGTCCTCGCTCTGTTAATTAAATAACATTTTCTTTACGCTACGTACATTTCAGAAGGCGCAGCATTTAGCTTATCGGTACACCGAGAAAATTTTCTACAAATGATTGCCACATTCCTTTTAGTGTAAATTCGGTTTATTCTGCCAGTCTAGCGATTTTTCTAATATCAACACCAATGATTTATGTTTACCTCGTAAAAAAAACAAACAAACAAAAGTAATAATAATAAAAACGCAATGCCTATTTGCTCGGTTGGAACCCGATGCGTCTGTTGCGTACAGCCAGCGCATAATTTCGCGCACGCTATTATTGAATTTCAATTTTGCGACGAAATGTCATGAAGCAAAACGCCGCGCGGGTGCAGCGAGGCCTCGTTGTGCGAGGGATTTCTAAAATTCGCCTTGTAAGGTCCGTACCGCGTCAAGCATAACGCGCGCGTCTATAACCCGCCCGATATGCGCCGCGGCCTCATCTGCTCCATTCGTGTAGATTATCTACATCCAAAGGAAAATTGTGCCGGAAAATACGAGCGTACGTGCCGCGCGGATACCGCGAGGATGCGTCGACGATACGAGTACTGGGCCCTCGCGCGCTCGCTGTGCTCGGGATATGAGTTGCTAAATCGCGCGAGAGGCGCAACGCACCGTTGGCGTCGCACACACGAGCGATTTTCTTCTCGCTGCTGCTTCTCGTGTGTCGCTGCGGGAACGTCATTTCGTCGGGAATCGAGGCCGTGTAAGTGTAACTTTCGCCCTCGTTGAACTATCGATGGTTATCGGAAAGCGTCTGCCTAACAATGTGCGCGCGAAATCCCAGCAACCGCGATTCTGCTATAATAGGTATAGGCGGATCTATGTGGCAAACGCGTGGGATGAACATTTTGACTGTCAGCATAAGACGCGAGCGACTCCTGAGAACTGCGACGTCTGCGGTAAAAAAAAATTTATTCGGAATCAATTCGTTGGCGGAATGACAAAAAGGCTTTAAATTAAGTTTAATTCTGATTTTTACTATTCCATTTACATTGAAGCAATAACATATTTTTTGAATATTTTGTGCAATAAAATATTTTTTTGAATATTTTAGGCAATAAAATATTCTTTTGAATGTTTTAAGCGATCAAATATGTTTTTAAATATTATAAGCGACCAAACATTTAAAAAAATATGTTGTGCAATAACATTTTGGTTATATTCCAAGCAATAAAGTATTCAAAAGAATATTTTGTTGAATATTTTATTTTAATATTCAAAAGAATAATTTATTGCTCCGAAATAAAATTGTTTCTGGCAGCCTGCAAACGAATTGTTTTCGAATCAATGACATTTTTTTCTGAGTTTAGCCGGTGCTGCTGGTACTGCTGCTGCTGACCTTTAGCACGTACTTAGATCCATTGCGGTGAAAAGCGCCGCGGCGCGTTACCGCCGTGAGGCGTGATCCTTTATTTCCTCATCGCATTAACGCATGATGCGGCGCTCTTGCCGCTCTCTCGAACTTCAATATCACCGGCAGACTCTCCGAGATTGGAGCGTCTTTATTTCAAATAACATCTGGTGTACGTGTCGTTGCGCAGTCGCACGTGCTGCCAGCTTTTCATTTCCTCGGCCGCGACACAACAAAAATATTTAAGTGATTCGACGGTGGGTAATTGCTGTGCAGTGAGATGCACAAACTGCTGTTACAGTTGTGAATTATTTGCATTTGCTGTCGGTGATTTCCGCTAATTTCTCGAGACACTTATTTCCAGTTTTTTTTGCATACAATGTTGTTTATGTAACCACTGCTAAATTGTGTACACCAGCCACAGCATCTTTCAAATTGTTAATTGTGACTTCTGATTTTCGAAAGTTTGAACGAAGTTAATTTTCTATGTATTGCCAATATTTGCATTATTATTATAGTCTGACGGTGCTGTACCAACGACAAATGAAGTAGGAAGAAGAAGATGAAGAAGATGATGTGATGTATTGTATAGCCGCAGAGAGCACGAGAAAGTTAGAGACTGGCAGAAGAAATGTCGGATGCTATTGATCGACACTTACGTCAACGCCTATTTAGCAACGTCCAGCGGCAACGGCTTCGAGATTTCGATTGAAAACGATTGAAACCGCTGCCGCGTGTTTTTCGTGCCGTTCGCTCCACCCGTACCCACTTTATTAGGATTCTCAATGACGCGCGGCAGGTCCTAGAGCGAGCGAGTTTTTATTCACGTCCACAGCTAAAAATGTTTGCAAATTTGCATTCCCCAAAATTTAATTCGTCGGCTGATATATTAAATTTAATATACGTGTAATAAAATTACAATTTATATTAAACTTCCTAATTTTCGTAGAAGTCAGTCAAGATTGCATTCATTTTATATCTCACTTGTGTAGTAAATTTAAAATACCAGTTTATGTAAAAAAGCTTCCTCTGCTCGTAATGTTAGCTCATACTAAACATTTTTAACAGCGTTGGCGCGATATTAAAAACCGCGTGGACTACAGTAAGACGACTTTTAGTCAAGCGATAGCTGAGGCTCCTAATATCTGCCAGTCAGCCAACCAGTAGCCCAGCCAGAGCAGAGCGTGTACAGCAGATGTAGGTGTAGGTACCACACGGCTTCTCATCCTCCTCCTCTCCCCCCTCCCGGGTGCTGGGCCAGCAGCGCGCACCTTCGTGTAATCGCATGTAGACCGACGTTCATAATTCATGAATAGCCACGCGAGTAGGGGTAAAGTGAGAGTACGTATAAAAGCAGGATTCTTTCCTCTCCTCAGGACACAGAGTTCGTGGTGCTCTTCTCCGATCGTTTGAATCCTTCGTCTGTAACGTTAAAGCTTGGGTCATTTTACACATACTCAGTGATACAACTTTTTTTTCATTTCCTTTGACACGGATACAAAATGAAAGTCCTGGTAAGTGAAAAAATTCATTCGCTATCCACTTGTAATTTTTTTTTATACCGTAAGATTTATCATTGTTAAGGAAAAACGTCTAAAATAGACTTGACTTACATTCAGATTTTAATTTTTTTTAACGTCATTTCATTATTTTTTTAATCCTTCTTTTTGTAATAAATTTAGTTTTTCGTTTGCAACTTAGGCGAATAAGTAAACTGCATGCGAAACAAAAGCCCAGTGTATCCGGTGGCTCGCGGGGCCGCTGCGACTTCCTCGCATTGTGCCGGTGGCCTGGAAGAATGAATGAAAATAATGAGGAAAGAGGGACGGCGATTGCGTTACGCGAGTCGCATTCATCGCGAAACTACCCACGCGATTCTCGCGGGAGATTAATTGCGACGTTTTCGCACGCGCGCGGAGGCCTACACGTTGGCTTGTAATATGTGGAAACGCGGCGGTTCGTTCACACCTCGAGCGAACTGCGACGAACAGAAGCCCTGCGTGATTAATGAGCTGATATCTTCGACGATAACTAAACAAAGTTCTCAAAATTCGATTCAACAATTAATCGGCTTAATGTGGTGCGTATTTATTTCGGCACCTCTCTTTCTCTCTCATCAATTTTGCGATAATATTGCGATCCTTGTTGCACTCAAGTCCGACGATCTGTACTCTAAGTCTGTGCTCTAACGTAGAGCTTAATAACTAAGTAGTTATTAAGCCGTACATCTAGTATTTTACACGTTGCCCTTAAGTTTAACCTGGGCATAATAAACATCATCGTAAATTTCGAATCAAATCTCGTCCGACCGGACTGGTTTGTTTGCCACCAAAAAGGAACGAAGGAGGACGCCGGGGCACCGGGTTAGCGGGTCAAGAGTTAAATGACCCACGTTGGCATTTACTTTTCACTTTCACTCATCTCCGCGCCGCCGACGCCGGAGCGCCGGAGCGTCGGAGGAGAGTGAAGAGCAGCGGCGCGGCGGCCCGAGGCGTAACGACAACCGGGAAGTGAGAGATGCGCGAAACGCGACGCGACCCCGAGCATCATCAGCATCTCTCGCTTCTCTTTCTCCGTTCTCGCTCTCTCCTTCTCCGTCTCCTCGCGGTAGCACCTTTTATACAACATTCGATCGTCTCGTCCCCACGTCCAACGTTGTGCCCCGAGATGATTGCGTAATGGGCTTTCGCTTTTGCCTTTTTGTCCCATCCAGCGAGAGCGACGAATATCTTCGCCGACCGGCGATCGAGATTGCTGACGGAGCGAATGAGATTGACGGGAGAAACCTGCGAATAAATAAAATATATGTTAGATAAAAAGTGTATTTAAATTAATTTAATTTAATTTAATTTAAATGATCGATTTAAAAAATAGATCATTTTATCATTTCAAAATGATTTTTTTAAATCATACAGATCATTTAAAAAAATATTTAAATAAAAAATGATACATAAAATATTTTTTAAAACAATAAATTAGCAATCGTTAAATAATGAAATGAAAAAAATAAAATAAAATAAAATATTAAAAAATTGCAGATCTTAGCAGCAATTTTGGGTGTGGCGTTCGCCCAGCAGGACGGTAGGAATTACCGTGACCCGAACGAACAGGAGCAGAGGCAGGTGAGAAACGACGAGAGGCACCCGTCCACCACGGTGATTCCCATAATCCAGTGGAACAAGGAACAGGAGCACGATGGAACCTACAGAACAAGGTGAGCTGCTCCTTCGAGTCCCACGCGCAGTCTCGGTGTCGTTTATCAAGCGACGATTTACTATTGCATTACGGAGATGTAAGCAAGTACCCGGGACTTCGAGGCGCGCTCGTCTCCTCTCGTGTCTCCCTGATATAGGTGCGGTTCGAATCTATCTGCTTCACAGCATAAACGTTCGGAGCCCCAACGACCGCGGCACGTTGTGCGAAAGCCTTGAACTATCCTCGCGGGCTGTCGAGCGTGTTTACGTGCCGGTTACTCAATTCTCGCGAGCTGCGCTTCTTGCCCTTTGCAAATTGCCACCGCAACATCTTCGCCTCGTTCCGTCTCGCTCTAAACGCGATTTGTGCTGCCTCCACTATATTTTTATTTCTCTGTATTTTTTTATTGCCATTATTTTTTTATCTACCACCTTTTTTATGCTTGCCTATTATTATGCTGTAATTCGTACTATGTTTTGCTCGATTCCTTTAGCTTCAAGATACAAAATAAACGATAATTTCTATCTCTCTCTGTATTTCGCGCCGATTTATACTGCCTACATTATATTTTATTTCTCTGTATTTTTTATTGCTATTATTTTTTTGATCTACCACCTTTTTTATACTTGTCTATTATTATGCTGTAATTCGTACTATGTTTTGCTCGATGCCCTTAGCTTCAGGATACGAAATAAACGACAATTCCTCCCTCTCTCTCTCTCTCTCTCTGTCTGCAATTAGCAATTGCAATTTCATTAATTCATTGGTTTTCATAGCTACGAGACGGGCAACAACATCATCGCGGAAGAGAGCGGCTATATCAAGACCTTCGGCGAGGGCGACGACAAGACCGAAGGCCTCGTGCAACAGGGCAGCTACTCCTACACGAGCCCCGACGGTCAGCTAATTTCCGTCCAGTACACCGCCGACGAGACCGGCTTCCACGTGTCCGGCGATCACCTTCCCACGCCCCCACCAGTCAGCGAGGAGATTCAGAAAGGACTCGACCTCATCTACGCCGGTATCCGGCAGCAAGAGGTGAGAGCGACTTAACTTCGCGCTGCGCGATTTATCATCCACGTATCTCGTTTTGCTATAACGAGTCACGCTGGCTGCTGTAATGTAATAATTATACATTTTTTTTTACGAATCGCAGGAGGCTGACGCGCGCGATGCTGCCCTGAAGGTCAATCAGCCGCACAACCAACAGATCGACAGGAATGACGACAAGAAATTCAGATACTAAGGATCGTCCGCTATTGTTCGTCGAATACCAAATTATTTTTGTACGTGAAGAGTCCCCGTCGAGTCGGATCCCACGGGGGTCCGGGATGATGCATTATTTTTATACCTGTACTATACGTTCTAATCGCAACGCTTTTACGTCATCCGAGCGCTGTAAAATCGCTAGCACTGAATTATAAATTTAGTACGCCGATCGTTGTCGATCGGTTAAATATGGAATTCATACTCTTTTTCTTCCCGCCGCCTTCTCCTTTTTGTCGTTATCTATTTTTCATATTTCCAAACCGTACTCAGAATTATCGCTGAATCGTCGTTTCACTCTTTTTCATGACATAACAATTTTGCAGTGTCCATCTTATGATGGAAACTCGCCAAACTAGATGAATCGTTGTCCAAGGGAAGGAACAAAGTGGAGCTGATTGTGAGTCGAAGTAACACAAATGGATTAAAAAATTCTATTTCATTTATTCAAAAGTATTGTTAACCGGCGAAGCTCATAGAGCCTCAAAGATCTTAATCAGTGTACAAGTAGAGTCAATCGATAATAATTATGGCGGGGGTCCACGAGTCGGGGGGAGCGATACGTACTGATCGTTGCTAATTGTCCATTATTGGCTGGTGGGCGGTGACCCCGCGTTGTCGTACTGTGCCTTGTTTTTGAGAAGATATCCGGCGAGAAAGCTTATCGGATCGGCCGGTCGTTCTTTGGCGAGGCTGGACAGTGCCTGCAGCAGTATCGGCACTACAGTCTGATCCAGGTACTGTCTTGTTGGGAGCGATTGAACTTCGACGCGAGACTTCTTTGGAGGAACGCCCGAGAGGTCTGCGTCTTTATCCATACCTATGACTTTCTGAAATAACAACAAACATTTTATCGATACCCTAGTGGATCCAGTGACCAACTGAACAACCAAAAATATGGCCAGTCGTTAAATGCAAGAAAAAACCACTGAAAACAGCCAAATGACTAAAAATAACCATTGAATGGTTTTTTTTTTTTTCGATTGACCCAGGAAAATAACCTTCAAATTACTACTAGTTGGTGATTTTCGCAGTCATTCGGCGTTTTCAATGGTTTTTTTTCTCTCAGTTGACGAGTCATTTTTTTAGTCGTTACACGGTCGTTTTTCAGTCGTTTTCGAGGTCGCAGTTAGCTAAGGTAGCGACGTGAAATTCTCTCGTCTCGGATGTTTATCATCCCGGTCGACCGATCGAAGGTCGTTGGATTTGTCTCTAGTTAACCGACATCGTATTTTCAACGCAGGTGATCGATTTATCGCGCAATTTCGAGACGTTACCGATTGACAGATGGAAGTCGCTCCGTGTGTTTTGCCGGGAGGCGCGAGACGACGAGAAATTTCGAGGTTACACGTGGACTTACGTGGGCAGCCTCTGACACGACATTGACTATCGGTTGCACCGGTGCTGCTTCCGTTCGCTCTTCCGCCGAATTTTCTGCCATAAAAATCAATTATTCGATCAGTCGGTGGTGAACAGTAGTGGGAATCCGATGATCGGCGTTTGCGACGGATCGACGGTACGCGCGAGCCCGAATTACGAATTGAAATAAAGTTCCTCACCACCGCCAGACGCCATCGTGTAAACAATCGGCCCATCGCCGACTGAGCGCCGTGACTACAGCGACTCGGCTCGCTCGGCCGCCCGCCCGCCGAGAGACCTTGGCGAAAAGCTGTCACGATGGCGCTTCATGTACGTTTTTACGGCGTAGAAGGCGGTTGGGAAACGAGCTTGAAAAAAAAAGCACCGAAAAATTAACTTCACCGTAGTTAACTAGTTTTAAAAAATATTTATTTCTCATTATTTTGCAATTCATCACTTAGTTCTTTATAATAAATTGTTTCTTTATTTGATACAATTATAGTTTTAATAGTCTTTACAAAGTTCCTAGTTAGAATTATACAAAATTCAAGAAGTTACAAAAACTTGATGGGGAGCGAAATAAAAATCTCGATTTACGTTGCAATTTTTTTTTTTTTTCCAAGCGCTCCGGAACGAGAGAAGCAGAACGACTGTTTAATTTTACTCGAGTTCGCGCACGAAGTAGACGGGCAGTACAAAATTCTAATTAGTTTTAGAACGATGATCTGCCGAAGATTGTTTGGCGAATAAAAAATAAAAATAAAAAATGACCTAATTTCCCGGCCGGGTGGGGCGCGGAGCTCGGTTAATTGATGGAAAGAGCCCGAACGACTACGCCCAGCGATGGAAGCACGGGAAATGGTTTTCCGCAATTTCATACGGGGTCGGATAAGTGGAGACTTGGAAACTCGGGCGAGAAAGCCAATAGCGCTCTAATTATCGATCATAATGCCAAGCTGTCTTCGAAACTATTGGGACCTTATACCTTGGATAAACTTAGTTCCAGCGATCGACCGATATACACACAACTCGCTTTCGCCCCTCGTAGCACGGGAGATCCGCGCGGCTCGAGTGTCCTAATTGAAATACCTATAGAGATCTTCAAAGTTCAAGCGCTGTAAAGTCGAGCATCAGAAAATAATGAGACACCGGACAGCGGCTCAAGACGATGTAATCCATTCGACGATGCTACCACAATCACCTCGAACGAGTCTCCCGCAAATTCAGGTTACAGTGTCATCTTACACAACACAGAGACAAACAACCTCCGAGCTGCGAAGGTCAAATCGGGGTCACAAATAAGAATTTACATCTCGTATTTATTCCAAAGAAAACTCAGACGCTCGTATTGCCCCAACCGATATATTTCCATCTCCTCTCGAGGATTAACAAAAGCAAGACGCGAGAGAGATTTCACCGCAGCAATAATCCCCGATAAATCGTAATCCCAATCACTGTCATATTTATTATTATTCACGAGCCGAGAAGCGAAACGCCGCGGAGCGTTCTTTTCGTTCTCGCTTTTTTTTATTGTGCTGCCTTTGCATTTCTCTCCAATCGTTATTAAACAATAGCTCGTTGATTTTTCAACTCTCGCTGCGGACTCCGCGCGCACTTGAGCGAAATACTCGAGGTTGTTATTTAAAGCATAGTTGGTTATACGATTATTAAGGGTCCACGAGTGGCGGCAAGAGCGCACTCTTGAATTTCAACGGCTCGGGAAACAGCGGTAATTAGAATTGGGGAAATACGGCAGCGGCGGAGAGGGAAGGGGGGGGGGGGGGGGGGGTTAGCCTTGGTATGCGTTGTGCGTTGGTGGCGCTCGCGTCTCGTGTGTTCAACCACATGAAAATACAACATACCAACATCAACACAATCGCCTATGCGCATATGACCTCTGCCTCCCTCCCCCCCTCTCCCCGTGCGCCATCGCGCCGCGCGTTGAGTGCAGAAGCGAAACCTCCGAGGTAGAATCCACAACGGCAGCACAATTCCTCGTGTACAGACAGTTTGTAGAACTTTATTGGCAACATTGAGTATATATACGCGCGCGGTGATGCATCAGGAAGCAACGATTCAACTTGCAACGTAATTCCGTTCGCGAAGCTCTCTAATGGCTGCGCACAAGTTTTCGCTTAATGGCCAACTTGCTCCAGACCCCGCGCGCCGCGCGCTCGCGCGCGACGCGCTTCGTCATAAGGTTAATCCGATAATCCGATTACGTCAATCCTTTGGCTTTAATAAACACATATTGAGTGTTGCCGGCGAAGGCGCATTATTTAAGCTCGACGAGGTCAGCGGCGTGTGAATATTAGCCTGCGGCGGTCGCGAACCGGACCGGCCGCCGCGGTTTTCAGAGAACACGTCGGTCGCGTCGGATATTTATGCGAAGTACACGCGAGATTTCACCGCTTGGATATTTCGCGTGTATTTTTTCCCCGTATCTTATACGCTGTATAGTTCTACACGTGTTACGCGAATATTTTAATTTTTGATTCCTACGTACGCACCTTCTTCAGGATTTTTTATTTCTCCCCATTATTCTTATTCACACCTTTCATTCCTAGAGTTCCTTTCCCACCGGAGTCATTCGTTGATCGATCCCCCGAGAGTGTTACCTGCAGCCACTCTTTTCTAATGCACTCTACTGTATCCCATAAGCTCGAGGATACAGGGAAACCGCGGGAAACCTGTGTTGATACAGGCGGCTATGTTTCACTGTTTCTGCTGTTAGAGAATACACCAGAAACTCAGAAAATTACCTCCCGCTGAACAGTTGACGCGCAAAGCAGGGCATGGCTCAGCGGTCACCCATCCAACTACTGGCCGCGAGTCGAGCTGCTTAACATGGGAAATCACCGAAGCAATACACAGAGCTCGCGCTCACTGCTGCTTATCTTCTTACTGTTTATTGCGACGGTGAAATATGGTAAAAATAAAACTGAAATAGAAAAAACACTATTAAAATTAATTAATGGGAAATAAGAGAACTAAGGCCTATGTGTCCACTGCTGTCGGTTATTATGCGAATATTTTTTTATTAGCATTTGTTTTTTTTCCCCTCCGGATATTATACACCCACGTAAATTCTTGAAATATCTGCGACCCTCCGAATGCGATACACAAATGAGGCGAAGGGATCGCGACGATTTGACGCAATTTCTCCTGCGCGACGTCAACCCCGATGTTGAAATTACAGTTTTCCGTTATCGACGGAGCGCCGGGCGCCTCGAGAACCCGCGCGTTCGCTTTGCCAGAGGGCCGACAGCGTTCGTAACGCAGTTTAATAATTCCGTATGGTAATTAGAAAATACAACGATCAACCGCGCGCGCCCATCGATGCCAAACAAATTACATTTATAACGTACAATTGGCTTCCGTGCGCGCGATCCCGCGATTGAATTTCCAATTTGATATTGGTTGAAAATCAACGGGTAATTGAATTTGTAGCCCTTGCGGCTTAATTAAATAACCATTCGGGCAAAGCGAGAGATATAACGTAACATTAAGTACGCTATATGTGCGACGCGCGGGGGCCGTGCGTGGGGAAAACGCCGGGGCTTCGGCGCGCGCTGCGCCCTCTCGCGGAGTCAGCAAAATCATGGGGGATTATTGCGAAATTTTCGTGCCGGCGTGGGGCGAAGCAGCTACGACGCTTCTCGCTCGCCGGTGTCGTTCTCGCTCGCTCTCACCGCGCCGCGCGGCAGTCGACGACGACGACGACGACAGGGCGGACGAGTTATCGAGGCAATTTCGTGGCCAACGACTCGCGTTCCTTTCCTCCATTCCCCGGACTCGTCCGCGCTGAGATCCTCCGCTGTTTGCAGCGTCGCGCCCCTCCGTTCAATTAACGGCTACGATCCCGCAGTTTCCTACTCGACCGTTCCCGCCGCGTATACCCCGTGTGTACACTATACACATAACCGTCCTTCCTGCGATATACCGCGCCACTTGTGTCGTCCGTACCTCCGCCGCTTGTTCCTCTCCGCCGCGCCGTCGGCGGTCGAAAAATATTTTATTTACACTTTTTCTCTGCAACCCACAGTCGTCCAGTTGTTGTCCACCGGGGCCGTAAGGTCGTTGCTGTCGCTTTGATTGAATAATCTCGCGAGCGTGTTATTAACGCTATCAGCTCATCGATACCTAAAACGCATTTTTCGATGTATGTCATAAATCGTCCATCCCGACGTCGTCTCGATGCTCAACGGCAATTAAACCCGATACGCGCCGCTCCGTCGGAATACAAACGTCAATGATTCATAGTCGTAACGACAGCATTATACTGGGACAGATGATTCTATTAAATTTCGAATAATCCCTGACGGGACGTAATACCTGCACTATCAGTTTTACCGGGTCCCGATAGGTTCGACGTTGGCAGGGAAGCCCGAAGTGGAAGTGGAAGCGGAAGAAAGGGTGAGAGCAATCCGTCAACGCTGATATGCCACCTAACTCACATACACGTTTGTTTGGCCTAACGTCAGCTGGCAGCACTCTCGCTTCCTCCCTCGAGAGGGGCAGAGGCAGAGACAGAGAAAGAGCCTTCGGCCGTAGCCACGCTCAGTTGCGTACTCGTACTTATATCATCGCGTCCAGCTGTCTCCCTCCCTCCCGGCCACCCCGCGCCGCTTCCTCTCGCGCTCTCATCCCCCGTGTATCACGTCCGATACCGTTGCGCCGCGGCAAAACGAAGCCCGGGGTCCGGCTAATGGCAAAATCGTGTCACGGCTTTCGGTATTCGCACACGATCCGGAGCTCTCTCGCGCCCTCGTGTATGCCGGCCGCGCGCGACCGTGAACGTACGCAGAGAGAGAGAGAGAGAGAAAGCTTTCCCTCTCCCTCTCTCTCTCTCTCTGCGTGAGGGAGAGAGAGCCCGAAGGTACGACTATAACGTAGAGTCGTAGCTCTTGCCGTAGTGCCGTACGTTGCCCGGCCCCCGGTTCAATTGGCACGCATATTGGAATTCTATTAGTCGGATTACGGGTCCGGTAATTGCTCGGCTTAGCAATAGCAATATCACACGCCCGAGCTTATACTCATCGCTGTAGTGTGTAGCTTACCTGGGAAGCCGCACACACACACACACAGACCACGCACGCGAATTAGGTCTCGCACTTTGCATTTTCACGATTACGCCTACAGCGCGGCTTATATAACGCGCTTAGCCTTCCCCCTCCCGCTTTTTCCTTGTTGCCGTGCTTTCATAACAAAGCGGCGCACCCGTGCGCCATCTGCATGCCCCTCCGACCCTAAGACAAAGCCCGGCGCGCGCGGGGAGCGCGCGTTGCGATGGTGAAAAATAGAGGAAAAAACGCGAGCGAGCGAGAAAGAGAAAAAAAAATGTTTACACGAGAACGGGCGCGCCGATCCGGCTCGCATCTTCCCTTTAGCGTCGGCTTCGTCGCAGAGAGGCTACCGCAGCGGCGGCGGCGGCGGCGGCGGCAGCGGCTTTGATAAACGAGACGCGATGCGCCTGGGTCGTGAAAGACAAAGCGCCCTCGAGCGACCGTACACAGTCGACGGGTTCGCGCGTCTCCTCCTCGTCTTTTCTCGGCGGCGCTGGAGGTGAGCCGCGGGATAATAGCGCCGCGCGCGAGGCGCGCCTCGAGTTTCGCTGGAAGCTCCTCGCCTGTGCCGAGCGAGAGAGACGGCCCGTGGGCAGGGGGAGCGGGGGAAAAGAGAGCGAGGGAAAATGGCGCGCGCGCGCGCGCGGGTTGCGCTATAACAAATCATGAAACACAGGAGTGCGCGTGCCACCGACAGCTTTTCTTCGCCGCGAATTCTCTCCCTGCCTCTTTTCCCTCGCTTTCCGCGGAGAGCGAGGGACGCCGCAGATTTTCATTTCAGATCTGGCTTCGGTTGCACACGAGAAGCGCGCGAGGCGGGAGGGAGGGTATGGGGAGAGGGGGGAGGGGGGGGGGTCGGCAGGCAAAGAGGGCGCAGCGCGCGTCGCGACGCGTTCGGACTCGCAGCGACGGAAGAACGAAGAAGTTGCTCCTCACTGCGGGCCGTGCGAATCGCGAGCTCTCCTTGATTTCAATCTGTTTGACGGTCTTGTTCCTCCTCTCTCGCGGTGAAATATGCGCGTGTATCCCGTACTCCCGTCTGGCCCGCCGCCGCCGCGACCGTCGCGTTGTATATATGCCGAGTTAGTTTCTTGCGAAGTTGGCGAAAGCCGGGAACGCAGAACGCGGGGACGAGGAATTGTATAGAGCAGAAAACAAGCAATATAGTCGCGGCGTATCAGCGTTTACGGTGCGCCATGACTCGCGGTGACGTCGGTTATCGCGCAGTGGCATCGCGAGCGCGCGCGCTTGTTTTACTTTGTTTCTCGGAATCCGAGCGGCTAAGTATATTCAGAATCGAAACGCGCAGCGACGCGCGAACGGGATTCTTTTTCTTCGTAACCCGCGGCAGGTATAACCTGGTTTTTTCATTACTAATTAATGTATTTTCCGAGAACGAGATAATGGTAATTATTTTTAATTAAATCACAGAGCCCGGATCAGTCGCGTCGTAATAATAATACGTTGGAATAATCGCCGGAGCGATTATCGATTTTTCAGATATAATTAAATATCAGTTCGAGATATATCGGGAGACTCGGAAACGTTTCGATTGAGCCTTCGGGGTCACCGAGCGGAAATACCAATCAAAACTAATTAATTATTATAAATAAGCATACACACATTTATTCAACTATTTCCACCCGCGAAAATGTGAATATTGTCGGATTCACCCGCCGCACATTCTCACAGAGACCCCGCAGGTTCTACTCGCGCATAATCCACTCCCCGGACGCTTCGCGGCGACCGCGCGTCTTTCGCGGCGGCGCCATTGGAAGATTTTTCAGAATTAGCGCGGCGGGCGAGCGTTAAGGCGAACGCCAACGGAGCCCGGCGGTGATTAAATTAATCCCCGGAAATATAGCTCAATAAAATTAGCGCGCGGGGCACCGAGGCGAGTGCGAGCTTCTTTCCGCAAGATGTGCAGCGTGAGAAAGGCACGATTGCGATTAAGCGCTGCGGTACAGACAAAGACAGACTGAGGAGGAACGAGGAAAGCGAGCGAGAGAGAAAGAGAAAGAGATAGAGAGAGCGAAAAAAAAAGCGAGAAGCTTAGCTCGGTGCGATCGGTGCGAGTGATTTGATAGAGGAAGAGATAACTTCAGGCGGGGGGGATGAACGGGGGAAAAGAAAAAGGAGAAAAAGGAAGGAAAAGATGAAGGCCAGTTTGCAAGAGCGCAGGTGGCTCGGCTGTATAGCGCCGAGGATCCAAAGAAGATCTTCCTCCTTCTTCTTCGTCTTCTCTTTACACCTGGCTAAAGAAGATCTTCCTAGTGAGCAGTGAGAGTGTATAGGCCAGCCGGTGGGTCGCGCGGGCCGGCGCCGTATACTATCGCACAGGGAGCAGCACGCGTCGTGTGTTCTATAGACTTGGCCGAGCTGGCCTAAGCTTTCTTTCCCCCTCCCTGCTGCCCCGCCCGAGTCTCTGGGGCTCTCTTGGGCCGCTTCCCTCTCTTTTTTTCCTTCTGCTCCGCCGTTCCCCGCTCTCTATCTCTCGCTCGCTCGCACTCACCTCGCCCGTGGGGGGAAAGCCGAGCGCCACGGGCCACGGGGCGAGGAGAGCGCTTAATCCGCGAGCATCCCCGGCGAACCGGGTGCGAAAGGCGCGCGCGGGAGCGCACCGGGAATTACGGCAAACGTTGATTTGTGGTCGCGGTGTTCCTCGTACCGGCATTACTTATAATTTGCGACCATTAAGCAGCTCTGCGGCAAATATACTATACGTATAGACTGTGCCCGGGCTCTGCGCGCGGCTGGAGCTGGGTTTGTGTGTTGTGCTGTCTGTTGTGTGTGCGGAGAGGCTTCGGGCGTCCACCCGCCCGATCCCTCCTGAGTTATAGCGCGGCTCTAATAAACGATACGACGGGTCTCTCGCGGTCGCGCGTTACTTTGGAATATGATGCTTGCCACTGTTCCGGCATCGCGGATACAGATAACGGGATGTGTCGAACATTCGCTTACAAATTGGAAGGTGAATGTCATAGGGTTTCGCCTCGCACGCGGGAAAAAAAATTAATCTGTTCCGCGGGAGAGGCGCGAACTATTAACGGGGCGACATTTGGCAAGAGTGCAGGACCCCCATGGAAATTTATTTCTTATCCCTCTTTTAAAAAGTTCATGAGTAACGGAAAGCATTGTTAGCAAACTATTGGAGCTGTGATTGGTTGCCAGGAAAGTCCGTGATAAACAAAATCAGTTTGGTGTCAAATTTGAAAAATGTCATAAGAGGACAGGCGGGGCAGCACCCGTTAGCTTTTAAAGCTTTATAAGAGCGCAGCAGCGCAAAATTGATTAACCTATTATAGGTGATATTTTGAAATAAAAATGTTCGAGGTCGATTTTGGCGATTTTCGGTCCGGAGCCGGATCTACGATTTCTGACAGAAAAAATATTTTTTAATTTTTCTTTAAAAAATATCGAAAAATATCGAATCAATTTTGCGCTGCTGCACAATAGTAAAGCTTTAAACGGTTACGGGTACTGCCGCACCCGTTGTCTTATGTCAAATTTGACATCAAACTGACTTTGTTTAAAACGGGCTTTTGTGGCAACCAATCGCAGCTCGAATAGTTTGCTAATAATGTTTTCCGTTACTCATGAACTTTTTAAAAGAGGGATATAACTTATATAACTTGAATATACTTTATTTCCATAGAGGGACGCAGTTGCTAATCGCTAATAAACAATTTGATTTGACAAAAAATTCGACAAGATTTATAGATCTGACCTTTGGAAAAAGGTCAGATTATTTGTCAAAACTCAAATAGGTATTTTCACAAGTGATTGGAAATAGCGATGGGAATCGAGAGGTGGAGAATTTTCGGAAGCCAATATTGATGAAATTACTTGGGATTTATATGTGCCCGCGTGAGGGTTGAAATTACGTTGATAGAGCGTGAGCTGTATCAACCTGAGGTCCGGAGAAAATTTCACTATCGCAGAATTCGCTACCGAATGGGTTGACGTCCATCCCCGGCAGCAGAAGCAGCAGTGCACGAGGGAATAATATACCTTTCGCGGCCGGGTGCATAACTCACGTTCTCCAGACTAATATTTTCGAGAGAGATCAACTATCCTTGGCTCGCCCTCGCGTCTGCCCGGATAACCGCCGACGAGTGCCCGGAATTCCGAGGGGGGACATGCTCTTTTTTCCCCCCTCTCTCTCACCCTCCCCGTTCGGTCTGGAGTATCATATGGTACACGGTTATTTATCAAATAATGAGGAAGGAAAAGGGTCGTTCCGAGATTCGACGCAGTCATTTATTTCCGTGAGTCGCCTATCAATCTGCGAGGAGCAACTCGGGTGATGCATATCGGATGACGCGTTACTCGGACGCTAGTTATATCGAGAGTAGTCACCGTGTTGTCAACTCTCTGGCTATTATCATTTCAGGACCCGGGCGGAAAGTTCCGCAGGGGGAGAGAGACGGAGATGGGAATAGGACTATTTGTTTGCAAGATATTCACGGGATCTGGGACACACGGTTTTACCCGGAGGAGGAACACACGGCGGCCCGGAATCCGCGCGCGGCAGCTTCTATTCCTAGGGGAATTAGCGCGGGGAAACCCGGGAGCCACCGGACCAGCTTGAGAAGTGTTTAGCCGTGGTGGCCCACTTCGCGCCCACTTCCTAACAATAAGTGACATCATTTGCGTAATCCCCGCTCACCGAGTCACTTCCACCGTGTAACTTCTCGACAAACTTGCGGCTGACGTATAACCCAACCGGCGTGCATTACTTGCGTCTATCACCGGGCGTTACCTTCACGCCGAAAACTCCGTATCTGACGCGCAGTCAATGTGCGGGAGTAACAAAGCCGCGTTCACGTTAGGTACAAAAATGTCGTGAGACAGCTTTGAATATGGATCGAGCCTTCATACTTAGACAGCGTCGCTTCAGCCGCCTCCCTTAGATTTTTAAAACTTAAGTAGTCCATAGCAAACTCTATAACGAAGAGAATGTCGCAAGGCGGAAGGCGATATCTTGATTTCTGAATTTTTCACAGAATTTTGAAGACGAAAGTTACTTGCGTTTTTCGCGAAAAAAAAAACAATTCAGTTTCGTAAAGTTTGAAAAGCCTATCAGATGGGAAATTTCACGCTGATTCCGAAAAGTACCGTTGTTTGCCTGAAAAATAGAAAATTCGACGAAAAAGACGCTAAAAACTTTTGTTTACCTCCGGAAGTATCAGGAAATACGCTTCGCCCGAACACCCTTCCTGAAATAACGTTAACAAACTTGAAACCTCGCAGGCGCTCTTCGAACTATCAAAAACTATCAATAACACGATTGAATCTGCTCGTTGGTTAGCAACGAGTTGCAGGCAACCCGACAGCCAATCAGAGAACGAATAACACAACAACAATACTTATATCGAAAATGCGAGATATTTTACCCACTGATTTTTTAAGAGCGATTTTTCAGGAATGACTCGCTAGATCGGGCTCGGATTTTCAGGCCACGTGTGGAAGTAAATGGTTTGAATGATTCGCACATGCTGCCGAATTCCCACCGAAGTATCACTGCCTCTTAATATTCGTCGTGATCCAACGTGTAACAAGAAGTTATACCTTTTTCTTTTTTTTCCCCTCCTACTTTTACCTTCTTCTCGCTGAATATTTCTCTCGGTAGGAAACGTACCAATTTATGCATTCGGCTATGCATAAAACGTAAAAACGTCGCACTGACTCGACTGCCGAGCGGGGGCGCGCGCGCGCCGGCGGTAGTTGCCCCAAGTTTGCGAACCCTTGACCCCCCGGAGAGCGCGGCCGAAGAAAATTTATTTTCCATATTTCAAACGTTTTTGACATTATCTGCAGTCGTGTTATTCATAAATGTACGTGTAACCGATGCAAATGACCCTCGGATCAGAAGGCTCCGCTCCTCGTCTTTGCGAGAGGCGAGGAAAGAGGCGAAGAAGCCGCGGCGCGGCCGTGCCCCGTGGCTACACGTATAGGGTATTTTGCATATTGTGCGATCGGGTCGTTGCCTGGGCTCGTGCACAGTGGGCGTGAGAGTGAAGCTTCTGGCGGCGCTCTGTAGACGATAAAGATGTACATGTAGTACACTTATACGCTTAGCGCTTTGCATAACAGTCGAAGTCACTTTGAGAGAGGAGCTAACCGGGGTGACATCGAACGGGGAACGAGGGATGAGGTACGAGGTCGGCGGGACGTGCGCCGAGGTGGGGCGACGGGCAGGAAGACGGGAGGTAAAAGCCGTCCGATGTTATTCGGTTCGAGTGCTCGCAACTGGCACACACGGCTCGTCGATCATAGCCGCACTGCAGCGCGAGCTCTCTCTCGCGCCCATCGAAACGTAGAATACAAGTTCAAACTTCCTTCGTCCGCAGTCACCGCCACACCGGGTCCATCCTTGGACGCGACAAAGTGTACTTCACGTTGGTGCATAAATAAAATGCCAAAGGAGATTTCCACGCGTTTATATACCCGGGACGTCGTGAGCCCGCGGCGTGTACTACAGTGGAATCTATCGTCGCGATTTCGCCGGGTATACGGGATACGGCGATATTTATTGCACGGCGGAGAGGAATCCACTTTCTGATCGAGGATAATATACTAGTTTGAATGAAAAAAAGTTTTAAGGTTTTTTAAAAATAAATCGTTGTGATTAATTAAACTCACAATTCAAGGTGTCGATGTACAGGATTCTCCCCTCAGTCGAATAACACATGTTCGCACATAAGTCTCAGTGACTCTATACCCATTTAACTCGTGGTATATGATAGACTTAACGCACCACGAAAAAGCATATAATGTTATGAGGGAATAATCTGTGCATGCGGTTTTCACCGTTTCGAATTATTGTTTTGCATGATGACGCTATGGTCCTGTAAATGGGTTTTGCCCGTGAAAAGTGAATAAATAAATAAGTCAATTATCGGGCAGCATTTAAACGAAAAAATGTTTCGCATTAATTACAGATAACATGGAGTTATTCACTTACAGTGAAGAATTATATTTTCACGGATAATTTGTGAAACGATATTTAACAACGATTTCGCGGTAATCACAAAATGATCTCATATCCGCTTTTTAGAATCATTTATTAATTATCGTCCAATGACGATAGTAATTGTAATGGATTTCCATTAAAGCGACGCATGTTTATCGCGGCTACTTTGTGGACTCCGCATCGCGGCGGTAAATAACCGGAAGCAATTGATATTATGGACTGAAAATGATGGAAACATCGATTAAATTAATTAAACAGCCGTGAATTAATTTATCGCGCGCTAATCCGTAACTAAATACACGCAAGTATGCGACGCGGCCGAATGTTGCGAATTGATAACAACGCGCAACTCCTTAAGTGGCCGAGCACTGTGCGCCTCTTGCCGCGAGCGATCGCGGAGCTCGGCCGCAGCATCGGAATTCCGATTCGAATCGAGCGTTAGCTGCTGTTGGCGCTGCGGCGCAGGGAAATTGAAGATATTTACGCGATTCGCCGGCTCGTAAATCAATGGCGAATTGGAATTCGCCGCACCTGATAAATCACCATTATATCTGGCATTACTGTATAGGGCTGTAACCGGCTTACGATATGCGCGCGTTGTGTATACAGAACGCGGATACCCCTGGGACGCGCTCGTTCCACCCCCTGAGATGATGTAAACCGACTTCTTCCCCGTACCAACTCGAATCTCTCGCACGCGATTCTTTTATCTTATACAGCGATCGCACTGAGCTTCGCTGATTCTGCATTGATACTATAATTTCCCACAATAGGCAGGCAGACAGACACTTTCTCTGAATTAATACGTTCATTTTATTTTAACTATCGTAGGAACTAAATTTGGGAAACGTTGAATGTGGAATAATTTTATGAATTCACTGTTAATTTTGACTTTCTTTTTTTCTTTCAGTTGCTCTCCGCAGAGGATGATTTTCGTCTTTCGTCGGGTCTCGCGAGTGGTGAGGAAAAAAGCAACGAAATGCGCTCTGAGGGTTCGTGACTTCTTTTCGCCTCTCATCGGGAAGCACAACGTTTCGCTTCCCAGACGAGATTTGAATTCACCGTTAAACACGACTAGCCCTATCTTAATGGACATCTTCCTTGGCCTCCGCTCTACTGCAGATTCGAGAATGTTCCGCCGTGTACGCGGCCGCGATGCCTCTTTCTCCTGACCCCCCCCCCCCCCCCCCCGACCGCCCCTTTCTCTCTTTCTTTCTTTCTGGAGTTCCTCTGGGTCTCACCCATTTTATCGTTATACTCTTCCCTTTTGCCCGCCTGCACTCTCGTTTCTTTTGGCCATCCCGTGAGATTGGTAGGTCCAAGGGCTATGTGCAACGGCGTGCACAAAGAAGAAGAAGAAGAAGAAGAAGGTGAAGAAGAAGAAGAAGAAGCAGAAGAAGAGAAAGAAGAAGACGACCTCACGACGGAAATGGTTATTTTCCATTTGTTCGATAACGATCAGTGTGCACAACTCACGACGAACGAACTTCTAGCGATAAAGACATTCGTGTATTAACGGCTGCAGACATATTTTTCCATTTCTCCGCGGAGTTAGGACGCCAAAAACCTAGTTCCAACTGCGTTCCATCAATTTCAAAGTTGCCCCATTTTTTCAACACCCACAGGATTTAAAACACTTCGTCAAATGCCAAAAATCGCAATGTTCACTTCTCGAAAAAAGGCAAAAAGAAAACCCAGTTGTATCAATACGAAGCGCGCGATATTTTTCTTTTACATCGTAACCACGAATATTTCTGTTTGAACCTTTGTTATCAGTCATACGTGTCGGCCGGCATTTTTCAAGTAATAAAATATATTCACGAAAAACTAACAAACACGAACTAATGGGCAATGTGAATCTCGCAAAATCTCACGGAATGTGACGATTAAAAAGTAGCTCACGAAAAAAAGAAAAAAAAAAAAAAAATGTTTCGCTTGTGTGACGGAGGCGCGGATGCTGATGTAGCAGTAACAGCCGTTTCGAACAAGGGACCCGAACTACAGGTTTCCTCGTGGAAAGCGAGATGTTCCTTTTCGCCCCTGTAGAGGGCGCCACGGGCTCGGGGCGACCGTTCCCGGTGGATGGAGCCGGGCGTTGAGACGCCACGTTCCGCTGTGCGGAGCGCTCGCCGTATTAAAATGTAAATCGCGACGCTAGGCAGTGGCGGTAGCTAGTTATTATACGGACCGGTCTCGTGTGCCTCGTCCTGGCGGGTCCCTCGCCGTCGTAAACACCCGATAATGGGTAAACCGTGTCGCTTTCTGCCATCCGTCCACCCGCGACCTGCTACGCTCTGTTCTGCACCGCGCGCTCCACTGTTTCGTCGCTGCCCGGTTGACGCTCTCCGGTCTCCCCCGAGCTGACCTTTTTCTTTTTTTTTTTTCGCCGTCGTTGCGCCACATCCCCGCGGGCGCTTTCCTCTTTCTCTCTATCGCTCTCGATCACGTAGCCAAACATTTCGCCCCGTAAAACGTTTAAACTCGTTACAGGACTCCCTCGCATATCTGTCCGCTGTGTATAGTGCGCATCAACTTCGCTCGAAGTGCTTTTCTTTTTTCGCTCTACGACGGGAACAGCTTCCACAGTTCCGCGGGTGCGTCCGAGCGCCCTGGAACGGGGAAAATATCGTTTCCGGCTGTTCCTACGGGGTCAAGTTTCGAGTCTCGAATGTTCGGATACGTTGAAACTCAGTCTCGTGTTTTATTCAGCCCCATATTTTTTTTAGTGAGCTTGAAAGAAAAATCAGTGGAAAGTCAAAGATATTTTCGACGATCGCGTCGACATTATCCAACGTGATCAGGGTAGCTGTCGACCGTCAAAGTAGACGACCCAGTGTGCATACATTCGGTTAATTCCGATCGTATCCGGCCATCTGGACGTTACATAATCGTTCCATCCATCCCGGTTCCATTGCTCCCGCAGTAACATCCATTAATCCTAATCCAGGAACAACAAACCGAAGATCGTATAATCTTGGCGTGATTTCCGAGTGCGGAAATTTCCCCCGCTAACAAACTCGTAGCCGGTGCTGTGCCACGGCTATGCAACGATAGCGCGGTTAACGACGAGCGGGACGGGGAGGTGGGGGGCGAGCTCTCTTCGAGTTTCACTCGTCAAGGCGTTTTCGTTCGGCGGCGCGCACGTCAAGACCGCAGAAACTTGACGACGTCGAGTGTCCCCATCCCGGCGTCGAGTGTCTCGAGCCCGGCGAGATACTCCACCGTAATACCACGGGGGCCGGGCGGACGAGTGCGCGGGGGAGTGGAGTAACGGCGAAAGAGACGGTTGAGGAACGAGGGGACGCGTCTAGGTACCCAGAACGTATGCGCTCCGGTGCGCTCTCTCGAGCTAGTTGCAGATGTCTCTGATGCGTCGTACACGTCGCCGGTACAACCGGCGAAAACGGTCTATAAACAGGCGAGTTCCGCCCGGCTCCTTCTTATCAAGTGTCTTACTCTTCTTCGGTTCCGCTCGCGAGCGCCACCTACTGGCCCTGCCAAGCTTCACTACTGCTTCCCCCACCACTTCCCTCGCTCAATTTTCGTCTCTCTTGCTCATCGTAGTTTTTCTTTCTGTCGCTGAGTTCTTGCAGCCTCGTACTTCTCGTGTAAGTCACTCGTTGCTGTTCGTTCGCCTGCCCGTCATTCGCAACCCTTTGACTGACATTGATGTCAATGGGAAACCGACACAACGCACGGCCGAATATAGAAAATGGTCTATAAACAGGCGAGTTCCGCACGGCTCCTTATGAAATGTGTTACCCTTCTTTGGTTCCGCTGGCGAGCGCCACCTACTGGCCCTGCCACGCTTCACTGCTGTTTCCCCCGCCACTTATCCCTCTCTCAATCTCCGTCTCTCTTTCTCATCGTACTCTTTTCTTCTGCCGCTGAATTTTCATAGCCTCGTATTTCTTGCCTAAGTCACTCCTCGCTCGTTCGCTCGTCCGTCCGTCATCCCCAACCCTTTGGCTTGCATTGATGTCGACGAGAATGACGAAACCGACACGACGCACGGCCGAATAGAGGATATAGAAAATGGTCTATAAACAGGCGAGTTCCGCCTGCCTCCATCTTATCAACTGTCTTACCCTTACTCGGTTCCGCTCGCGAGCGCCACCTACCGGCCCTGCCACGCTTCACTGCTTCTTCCCCCGCCACATCATTTTCCGTCTCTCTCACTCACAGTTCTTCCTTGTGCCGCTGAGATCCCGCAGTCTCGTGCTTCTCGTCTAAGTCACTCCACGCTTGCTCGGCGCTCGCTCGCTCGCTCGTCCGTCCGTCCCAACCAACCCTTTGGCTGCCATTGATGTCGACGGGAATGACGAAACCGACACGATGCACAACCCAGCCGCGGAGTAAACCCGAGCAACTACCAACGGCAACCGCCGATGTAGGACGGTAATAGCGATACGCACACACAGGCAAAGCTGCAGTGTACCTCGTGCACCGACGCGGACTGTTCGCGGAAAGCCCGACAGGGGGAGCCGCAACGCAGCGGCGGCAGTGAGCAGAGGACCGACGCCTGAGTAACTGCAAATAGCTAATACGCGGAGTGTCGTCGTGCACTCGCGGACGGTGTATAAACACAAAGTCCCCGCTGCAATCCGTGCGCCGAGTGTGAGATGTCGCTGCGGGGGAAGCAGGGAGAGACGCTGACGGTCTCTGGTTGGCTGGCCGAGATATAGGCAGAAGGTATAGGACTACCAATGCTGTACACGCTACACGAACGACTCTATGTGCTATTCCAATGGTGGTGCTGCTGCTGCTACTGCTGCTACTGCTGCTGTGTTATTGCCGTCCTCGTCGTGCGCGTAGACGCGGATACGTCACCTATCTCGCTGTTGTACCTCTTGCCACCTCGGTGGATATAACCGAAGCGATTTTCCAGCTTTCGGGACTATATTTACCGACTGTCTTCGAGGCGTGTGATTTCGTTACCGGTGGAGAGAGAGAGAAAGAGAGAGAGAGAGAGAGGGAGAGGAGGACGCCCGCCACTTTCTACACCGCCTCGCGATCGGTTTGGCACACAAGTTCGAGGGAGTTTCTGGTGGATGTTTTTGTCGCGGTGACAGGAAAAAAAGGGTTTATTGTTGGCTAATTTGGGAACAGTAAATTAATATTTTTGTTTTCTTTTATGGGAGCTTAGCGTCTCGTCTTGATCGAGAGACTTTCGAGGGATCGATTTTGGTACTTTTTGTCCGGCAAACGAATCTATGAAAGAGATGATCAGAATTTTAAGTGCCTATTTAAAAAAGGAAAAAAACTATGATTTCTTGTTTTATTTTAATGGATTTTTTTGTCAGGATAACAAAAAAAAGAAACCAGCGTAATCATATTATTTTTTAGAGAAGTCTAAATAATAGCAAAAATAATAAATAAAAAGATGAAACTTGATCTAAGAATATTACAACTAAGATTAAAACTTCGACATCCCACACTCTATGTACCTATTATGGTTCAAGCCAAAAGTTGTTCCCTCTTCACAAAAATCGAGTTATTCGTTCTCTGATTGGCTGTCGGGTTGCCTGCAACTCATTGCTAATCCCGGAGCAGTTTCAGTCGCGTTATTGAAGTTTGACACTTCTCGAGCGTACGTGATGTATTTTCCTCTCTTAGAAAGGACATGGCACATCGAAGTCGAAATAGTGAAGCCGACTTTCGAGCGTTCCTATTGGTCGGCGGCGGCTTCGATATAAATCGATTCGGACTGTCATGCCCGCTGCAGTCACGCGCGCGTTTTGAATGGCAGTATTGGCCACAAGAAAAGATAAATGAAAAGCAAGGAGTGCGAGCGAAGCGATCACGTAGTTGCTAGTGGCAGTATAAAACGCGGATAATAATCGTTCCAGAAATCGATCAACGGAGTATAAGCGCGCGAAACGCGCGTATAGACCATTACTTCAAAAAAGAAGTCGGTCCTGATAATTCGAGTGCAACTGCGAGCGGCATCCGAGCCTCGCGAACAATCCCAACCGAAGAGACTCGATCCGCGTCTCCAGTTCCGAGTTGGCGCGACGCGACCTCTTAACGAAACGACCGCGGCGAAATATCTGTTGCAAAGAAAAATTCGCACCAACTTCCGCGCGCGAGCATATTGCGAACTCGATGTGCGCGCGTGGTTCAACTTCGACGATGAACTCCGATCGCTTTTCCGAACTATGGAAATCCGGAGAATACGGTTTTCTTCGCGAGTTCAGCCGATCGCGACGAGGGGGCAGGGAAGGGGGGAGGCGAAGGGTATGGACATAGATTCGGGAAATCGTGTGGCACGATAGTTGATAATCGGAATGCGGGCGGTCGGGCGGAGTTATAACAGTACGTCGTCCGCTGGGAGCTTCGCGACTGCAGTGCGGCCGCCCCACCGAGAGTCCGGTTCGCGGGGGCCGTTCATGGTGCTTCAAACTTTTGGATTCATGCACTTCCTGCGCCGCTATTTGGGGACTCAGAGAGCCGTGGCCAGGGCGACCACCGAGTTCTGGATTCGCGCCTCGCGCTTTTTCTCATTGTCACTCAGCGCGATTTTGGTGTGCGGCCTGGATATATCTTTTTTTTCCCCCGTCTCTTCTTTTTCTCTCTTTTTCCTCCTCGGTATTACAAAGGAGCCCATTCTTCGCTCTGTGTGGCAATCGTCGTTGTGTCGCCGAAGAACGGGGTAAATCGGAACGGGGGAAATGGCTCTTTTTTTGAGCGTAGACCGCCTGGAGGATCCGCCCGCCCGCGCTCTATTTCGCCGGGCTGGATTCTCTTTAATCTTTTTCTCGCGCTTTCTGGCTGTCTCGTCTCCCTACGGCGAAACGCTGCGCTCGTCCGCGCGCTTTGTGGCTCCGGCGATTTAATCCGCGACGAGAATGGGACGTCTGTGTCCGCGTGTTTGTCGGGAATATATATTTGGATTACAAGCGCTCGGCAAATAACTGACGGATTAATCGCGGCGAAATGATGCAACCCCCGGGGGAACCGAATCACCTAGAAAGGGTATTAGAAAATGTTTTTCACGTCACTCGGGGAGACAAATTTTGCATAATACTCGTTGGACATTTTTTTATTAACTCGTGTGATTGCAACACTCGCCTACGGCACATACAGCAAATTTACACTCGTCGGAAAAATTCTTACTGCGAACTTGTATAAAAATATACGATTTTCGGGGCTTGGAAAAAAATGCAGTCCATCCTCTGCGACATTTACACCACTGGAATTGCAATTTACTGCGCTCAATGTACGTCCATTTATTTTATTGGAAGGTTCTTTAAAGCATCGTCCGCATAAAATGTGGTAGCGATAATTAAGAGGGGCAAAGGAAAAAGAATGGTTGTAAAAATCTTAAAGGGTTATAAAAGAATACTTCACCGGTGTTTATACATATATAGCTATATATGCGTCAGAGGGATAAAGCGTGATTCCGTAGAAGAATACGTTCGAGTGAAGAGGCCGCAGGACGGGGGCCAAAGGGAGTGAAAGCAGCGAGGCATGGAAAATGAAACTCCAGAGAGGCCATTTTAAATGGAGCCTGTACTCCATTTCAAAGTGCATTCTCCACATCCTCTCACGACGTAAGCCACACTGGCTGTGAAGGAGAAATGTTATAGGAGGAGCCTAGGTTCAGCTCCCAGAGGCATTTCCGTTGGCATGCCGCGGCGGCGTCGGCGGCAGCTCACCGTGCCCGATTTTCACCATTTCACCAAGAGTGAAATGGAATTTTCCATTTTAAGTCTACTCTCCTCGATGCTACGTACCGACCACGCGCGCGTTTCCTTCTGACTTTGCGGCTATTCTTATTGAAAGCTATGTCCACCCACGCTACAGTAGTAAATACCGTGCGCCACTATGAAAAATATCATTTCATATATTGCGAGAGCCTGGCGAAACGTCTCTTCAATCTCCTCGAATTTTATCTGAGAACTGTGATATTAAAGCATTTTTTAAAATAAAAACGTCGCTCGGGCGCTGCAAACGAGTGAGAATCCACTTTTTAATATTTTTTCTGCGCGACAGCGACTTTTCGCTTTTGACCGTTCTCAAGTCGCATATTCTACTCCCGAAAAAACTGGTCTGAAACATTTTCAAATAGATTTTGTTGGAAAAGTAGCAAAATGTGCTGCTCCATATTTTTTAAGAAAAAAAAAAAAAAATACCCCACCGAAAAATCTTCGAGTAATAATTCCACTTAGCAGGATCCATAAAGTCACTTACATCCGGATTATCTGACAAGCCTGTAATCGTGGCTAATACAAGAGTCGCCGGATATCTTGATGCAACCGAGTTATTGCACTGAGAGTCAGTCATATCGGTGAGCGCGAAGTAGACGCGCGTCGAGCACCTATAATTCGACGCTTCACTGTTACAAACACCTAGTAAGTATGAGCCCCATATTACACGCAAACGAAGTTTCTCAACATAATCTCCTATTTTAAATGAACTAATTTTAGTGAGATACAAAATTAAATTAATGTTCACTAAATCCCGTATGAAAATTAGTAAGCTTAATACAAAAAATGTGTAATATCATTAACCTCGTGTATTATATTTAACATATTACGTTGCCGTCGGATTAAATTTCCAGCGATGTAAATTTGCAAACATTTTCCAGGTAATACTAATGCCGCTGGAATGAACTCGGAAGCTGCTGGAGCGTCGCTCGAAACCGCCGCCGCCGCTGGAAACTGCCTATACTTACTTGCGGCATCATTCCCATTCCTGGACCGACCGACAAGGTTGACTAGCAGCAGCAGCAGCATCAGCGCAGGGAGATCGAGCCCGCGGCCGCACCGGGGTAAGCGCAAGAGGAAAGAGACGCGAGGAGCCTCCCGACCGCGCCTCGCGGCTCCGGCATCCCCAAAGCCGGGCGCGCCGCGGTGTCTGGTCGCGCCTTCCCGCTGAATATTCGAATCGCCTCGCGAAATACAAGAGATTATTAAAATATTTAAACGAGGCCGTGGGCCGGTCGTTATACGCGAGCGCGGGCGCGCGACCTTTCCCTCCGCGAACTTCTCAATTAAATGCTAACGAGCGAAGAGCTTCTTCCGCCCGAATACCGTTACGACGGTGGAAGCACCGCGGGCTCACTCTACCTGCCTCGCTCTTCCCTTCTTTCTCCTCCTCCTCTTGCCTCCTCCTCCTCCTCCTCCCCCTCCCCCTCCTCCTCCTCCTCCTCCTCCTCTTCCTCCTCCTCCCCCTCGTCTCGTTTCCTCTCACACTACTCTTCGCACCTTCTCCATCTCCCTCCCCGTGGCTCACTCTCTGCACTCGCGTTTCTCCGCTCGCGCACCTCGTTCGCCACTCCGCGTTCGCCGAGCGCCCCCGGCGACATTGTTTTAACGAGGGTGAGTACCTGCAATTTGTTCGGTAACGGCTCTCGTCTCCGCGACACCTGCACACCCGCACGCGCGGGACTCGGGTGTGCTTCTTCTTCCCGCTGCTCCTGCTCCACCTTCGGCTGCCTCCTTACTCACCGGCTCGTTCCCCTTTCTCCACGAAGCTCTCTCTCACTTATTGTTGGACCGTTTCATCACCGATCACTGCCACTGTTTATGCTACTTCGTATTTCCGCAAGGGGAGACGAAGGCAGCTAATGCAAATAGATATTCGGGGAATCGGACGCGCAGGGTTCCCTCGACAACGCTGTATAATGATCCGCTCGTCGTTACCGCGCGGCAATCCCACTCCCTCCCGACGCACCTTGTATTCGCGATTAATTAATTCAATTTATTTATTCGCACATTTTACTTACGTATTCCTCTCTTTGTTTCAGGAAAAACGCTTTGAGGAAAACGCTTTGAGGATGTCGTACTGAGTCGTTTGGTGAGTAAAGTCGATGGTATAATCGGTTTTGTAATTGTTATTTTAATGACCATAACATGGAGCGATTGTGATTGTGTACAAATTTGATGACTGCGGAGACTATTTATTCTCAGTAGAATTTCATGGTAATTCTCAAAGTAATGGAGGTTTGCCCTAATTTTTTCGTGTCCATTTTTTTCACAATTAATCCCAATTTTTTTTTATTGAAAATGAGGTCTTTATGCAGCTATTCAAAAGATCACATGTCATTTTATAATCGCTGCAGGTTATTGTTATTAAATCACGGTTACAAAACAGACTGTACTATAAAATGTATTTCTTAAAGCAATGAGAATTTACAACTTTGATTGTAAAGATGACTGAAACGTCGACGATTTCGTTGGGCGCAAAGGAAAAGGAGAAATTATATTTTTCGACTTGAAGCGGTTGGAAAATTGGATTGGCAATGCTCGAAATTGCAATGACGGATGTGACGACGTTTTCGTTGGGCGGAGAGGAAAAGAGGAAACGATTTTTTCGACTCGGAGCCGGTGGAAAATTGAATTGGTAATGACCACTTGGACGTAGCTGCGGGATATCCGAGCGCGATACGGCAGGTGGGAGGTACCCGTAGCGGCGCTGCGCCGAGCACGCGGAGGAATTATATACAAATTTGGTTCTCGCTGCGAGCGAGGAGGACGATAATTTTACTCGCTGGATCTTGCGAACTTTCGAGCGCGGCGCGCAGAAACGACGCGGGGCGAAGGTGGCGCTTAAGTGTCGGATGCACGCGACGAAGCCCCCAAAGAGTAAACCGCATGTACCCGAGTTATATTTTAATTTGCAACTAGTTAAAAAGTTAGTCAAGGCGGGAGCGAAGCCAGCGCTCGCGCATGGCTCGTTCTTGCAGTGGGTGTGGCGGCTACGTTAATAATAACGGACTAATTTACAGCCGGAGAGTTTAGAGGGCCTGCTGGTTAATCACAACTCGCTTCGCGATGCGCGCGAAGGAGCCTCCGGCGATCATCTTGGCGCGAATGATTTCCCTCATGTACGGCGGGCGCTCGCACGACTGGCGCGACGCGCTTCGTTATTTTATTAGCGTTACGCGTTAACCGCTTTATCGTCTTCTTCATTAGGCAATTTTTGGCTAGTTTTATCGCCGAGCCAACGAGAAAACTTGTGGCGAAGCGAAAATTCTCTACTGTTTTATAAACAAGGGTTGTCGAGCTTTAAGGAAAAAAAAACGTCTCTTGGCTACTTTTTTTTTCTTTTTTTCAATTTTCTTGAAGATCATTTTTTTCTGATTTAATGGTAAAATATGATGGGACAATCATGAGAATTTAGAATTTCAATGAATTGTGTCGAGTTGTAAAACCTTTTGTTTAAGCTTTTTTTTGTCTTTTTTCAAAATTCATAACACTATCCATTTTTTGTTAGACATTCCTCGTGCCTATACTTTAGTGGGGCGCTCGACTCGTCGTTCCCTCGTTGCATCTCCCACGGTGACACATGAACGGCGGCTTAAGTAGCGTCGTAAACGAGACTTTCCTGATGTCCGGAACCGGAATGGGTTCAGCACAATGTGCCCTTTAATGTCTCGGCGTAAAACGCCGCGCGGATCTTCGTCATTTTTTTCTCTCCGTTCATTTTAATGGAACCAGCCGTGTGGGAGCGCGAAACACCAGATGGTCCGAGGTATATAGCGAAACGACGGTCACCTTCACGACGTAAATATTGCATGAAATGGTATCGGGGTTACGATAATAGCATCGACTTTGTCTCGCCGATGTGGAATATTGATAAGAAACGGCGATAATCGGACCGCGGGACTGAGTCACCTTTTTGGCGAAGCGTTAAGATTAACGAGGATCATCATTTTCTTGTGTATCAACGAGGTGGCGTCTGGGTAAAGCGCGATTACATTGTGGTTGCATCGTATTTGTCACTATTTAGGGAGCCGCAGGACGAAATAATAAATCAAACGGGGAGAACAATCGAGCCGCCTGGAGGTCCATTACAAATGTCCTCATGGACTCCAGCCCGGCGGCTCTCAATTATCGAACATCGTCGTCGATATCCGGAGCAACGGAATTGGATCTCGGTCGTCATCCGACCTGACCTTCGATGCCCGTGCCACATCGTGGATGCCTTCGAGCGTCATTGATCTTGCGCATGCCTCTTGATCTGCATTGATTTACGTGCCCAAAGCTGCTTGACTACTGAACTGTTTCACTTCTGACCAATTCACACTCCAGAACGAAAATACGAGAAAAACGAAAAAAACGGTAAAGACCTACAGAGTTAACAAGACCGAACTTACTGAAATTATCGGAAATACTAAGTAACAAAGTGCCGAAATACCTCAATGAAGAGACAACACTTAATTCAATTGACCGTTCGATCGAACAGTCCTTAACTTTCGATGAACGAAATCCGACTTCCGCTAATTCAGTCAACGGCATTTTTTGCTTTCAGTGTAAAAATACCGCCTACAGGCGACACCGATACTGGGAACCAATAAACCACGTATTACCGCTACAAGCAAGCTAATGATAATCGAACGACTGACGCAAGACATTTCCGACGAAATTCGCGGGGTTCCGCCGCGAACTGACACTCGGTGCAGCGACGATAATTATCGGGGAAAAAAATCGACATCAACGCCGAGAGATCGAGTGAGCATCGGGAATATTACCGGGCGACAGGAGGATCGATCTGCGAGGCATTGCCAGTACGCCCGACGGTGGACAGGCGAATGATCGATCGCGAGAACGCGAGGAACTCACCTCTTCCCATGGCATAACCGAAGATAAAAGGCAGCGTGGAGCCTCGCGGCTCGTTTCTACTTTCCACGGCCTCGGCGTAACCTTAACGATCGACCTGGTAAAAGGACGTCCCGTCTCCTCGCGGCGCATCGCGCACCATGTACTACGTGCATCTTCCGCGCCTCGCTGTCGTTTTTATTTTCTCCGATTCGCCATTGGCAAAAGACGTAATAACGTTACGACTATAGGTTTCGCGTTTCGCCCGAGGCAGTTTCACCTATATAGATTACTTATATGGTAAAGGCTTATTCACCTCTATTCAATATTCAGACTATATAGGCTTGTACTGGGTATCGTATGTATAAGGTATATGGTACCTACGCGATGCTGTTTGTGTATTTTATCACAACTAATAACATTATCCGTACTTCGATTTCGCATAAATTTTGATGTCTGTATCGTTTCTGTTGCAGCTTCCACGCCGCTCGGCATCTCCATTCGTGTTCAAGGTTCTTGGCTGGGGAGGAGGGTCCTTTGAAAGGGCACAAAGCAACCAATGAGAGGCTGACGCCGTGTTCGATGAATCTGAAACTGGAAAACGTAACCGAGTCAGGATTTCCATGGAAGGGTCCCTTTTGTTTTTCGTCGAAAAAGTGCGAAACTTCGCTGAGGCGATACGTCCAATTTGTTGGTGAATGTGTCTACAAAGAGCGTGGAAGAAGAAGAAAAAGAAGAAGCAGAGGAGGAAGAAGTAGAAGCAGAAAAAGAAAAAGAAGAGGAGGAAGAAGTAGAAGCAGAAAAAGAAGAAGAAGAAGAAGAAGAAGAAGAAGAAGAAGAAGATGTAGAAGAAGAGGAGGAGGAGGGTTCGCAGATACCTTAGAAATTGCCGCTACGGTAAAGTGGTCGTGCGTGCAAGGGTAGGCCCAGTCGGACTCCCCATATAGCAGCTCTCAGTATTACGTATCGTGAGAGAGCAACCCCACTTGGATGGTCGGTTGGTCACAAGTGCGGTGGCAAAAAGTAATCTCCAGAGCGAGTGGTATACGGCGAGCATTGACGAAACTCTCGCCAGACCCTTCAGCAACGTGGTGAAGGGTGCGACAGCCCCTTCCTGCCTAATTGCCGACACTCTCGCCGGGCCTCCGCCCGGAAGAGTCGCGGAACTATTGCTTCCGGTTTGCTCGAGCAGTAGCATTCGCGACGACACGTGGGCTCGCGTCTTTTTTCGGGAATGCAAATTGGCAAGAAAAACTCTGCTTTTTCTCCTTTTTATTAACATTCGCAACAATCGTAACATTCTCCTCCTTCGGTGATTCTACGCAGAATAATTCTTTTATAGATACTAAACCATACGAATGCTGCGCGTGCTTACCTAGTTGATGAAAAAAAAGTGAACATTGAAAATAATCATGATTTTTTAATTTTTCGTGAAAACTATGGAAAATATACTTCTATAGAAAATGCGAGATATTTCACCTACTGATTTTTTTAAGCGAGATTGTAACGAATACCATGGTTTGCATTGTTTTTCAAAGTTTCAACGGCAAGTGGCTGTTTTCAGTCGACACGGGTGTTAAATGGTTGCGCTATTTTTCTCTATTGTGTATACTAATATCGTGGTGCCATGTTTCCAAGCTGCTACACATTCATAGCGGTGAAAATAGCTGTTGCGCGCACGGGCTGGTGAAATTAAAAAACCATTTCAAACATCCATTTATCGTTACCGGCGCAGCGCGCTGAATCTCGCGAATATCCCGTGCGCACGGAACACCAACGGGTCTACGGTGCGAATGCTAATTTCGCGCGGTTCTCCCGCGCCTCATCTTCCACCCGTCTTCGGCGGTTAATTACTCCCTTTGATATGAAAATGTTGATAGAAAAAAATACGAAATCTCGCCACCCGACATTTGTGAGGGAAAAATAATTCAGCACAATGGCCGCTGCGTTTCTGCACCGGCGTCCCAGACAGTGCGGATACACGTAATTACTTATATTCAAGCCACTCATCAACGTCGTTATTCAAGGAAGGTTTAATATTTTTTCCATCCGCGTCGTGTGGCGGCAACACGGTGGACGCGGGCGGCCCGGTGGCTCGCGGAGCCGCCATGAAACTGAATTACCAGGTAATAACTCAGAGTGCTTGCTCGCCGTTACCGTTCTCTCTCTCTCTCACTCTTCATTTACCCCTCCACTCACTCTTCCAGTATTGTATGATATCGTTCGTAATTAACCCAGTGAATGCGTTAATTATCAGAGCGCATCGCGCGGCTACAGCAACAACAGTGTTCAAATATTCGATGGCAATATCCGGCAGACTTCCGGGTCGTTGGATTCGTTTCCATAGGGCAACCGACCGGGATTTAAAAAATTCATTCGCCCTTCAATTTCTGAATCGCATGGACATTCTCGGTTTTGTGCAATTGATTAATTTTGAACGAAATATCTTGACAATCATTTTTTTTTTGTAATACCTAATTTACTGTATTTTTCTAACTCCCGGTATGGGAGCTACAGGCCCAAGCAGGCCGGGGTCAGTTGACGCACCCAGAGACAGACAAACAGACAAACAACTTCCCAAAATATATACATACTAGCAGGTTGTAGTGGCTCACGCGCTTCGTGCGCTCGTTACATGCTCGAACAAAAATTAGATCATTAAGTAAATTAACGTGAAATGAACGATCAAACTTTACGAAATCGAGAATTTTTCTTTTTTTTCATAAAGTTTGAAGACCCTATCCGATGGGAAATTTCCCGCTGATTCCAAAAAGCACCGTTGTTTGCCCGAAGAACATAAAGTTCAATGAGAAAACTGCAAAAAATGATTTTTTCGTCGCCAAAAAAATATTTTTTCAAGATCGATTAAAAAAGTTAATGACCAGTGTTTTCGGGGGTAGAATATGCGACTTGAGAATGATGGTATAGGTTAAAATTCGATATTTCGAAAAGAAAAAAATTGGTGTCGATTTTGGCGATTTTCGGTCGGGAGCCAGATCTGCCATTTCTGACAGAAAAAATATTTTTTTCGTCGCCAAACAAATATTTTTTTCAAAATCGATTAAAAAAGGTTAATGACCAGTGTTTTCGGGGGTAGAATATGCGACTTGAGAATGATGGTATCGGTTAAAATTCGATATTTCGAAAAGAAAAAAATTGCTGTCGATTTTGGCGATTTTCGGTCGGGAGCCGGATCTGCCATTTCTGACAGAAAAAATATTTTTTTCGTCGCCAAACAAATATTTTTTTCAAAATCGATTAAAAAAGGTTAATAACCAGTGTTTTCGGGGGTAGAATATGCGACTTAAGAACGATGGTATACCCACGGCCGTTACAATATTTTGAAAAAAAAAAAAAAAAAAAAAAAAAAAAAAAAAAAAAAAAAATCTGAGGTCGATTTTGGCAAGTTTTTCAGGCATGCGCGCCAGCGCGTGTGATTAGCCTAGTATACATATAAGATACGATTAGACATAAAGCTATGGTCGACATTTCGTTTCAGCATTTTTGCTTCCTCATAGAGAAAGCTTTATTTCTCAAGTTGTGAGTAAGTTGAGCATATAAGTTAAGAAAAAGTTCGGAGGACGTAAAGGGTAAACTAAGAATGAGTTGACACGATGTTGAGCGAAAGTTGAGTGCAAACTGAGAAAAAGTTCTGCAACGCAAAAAGCAGAAATATTCTCTTTCTACTTTTTATTCTATTTTTTTTAAATTATTTCCAGACACACTGAAGCGCCTACGGACAAATGAAAAGGAAAATCCGCGGGAAAGTGGCAGACAGAGGGTCGCGGGTACCGCGTATAATACACAGAGGACGTTGGGGACTGCGTCGGAGTCGCGGTGTACAATTCGCCTCGCGCGGACTATTGCCTGGTATTGCCGACCCCCTTGGGACTGGGCATAATCGTAATTAACGGGGCAAAAATGAAGCTACCGCGCGGGGAGCTGGCTACGGCTTCGCCCGGGTCCGTTTGCTGCGGTGGGCTTTGGTGTCCAGAGGGGTTGCGGCGCTGTTGCTGCCGTCGCTGGTGCTGGTGCTCTCGGCGCGTGGTATACACGTAGGTACGTCGCCTCGTGAGAAAGGAGGGAGCCTCCGGGCGCGTGCACGCTAAGTGAAAACTCATATTTACCGGTTAAAGCGAGCTCAGACATCCGCAGTGTAACGCTGCATTACACGGATGCTCTGGGAATATCTCCGCTATGCGCGGTGCTGCTGGTGCTGGTGCTGGTGCTGCTGTGGATTAAGCCACCATCACCAGGGCGCGCAGCCCCTCCGCGCGGCTCTATGTGTGCTCTGTGCACCGGTAGGTACAGGCCGGGGGCTGGCTGGGCGGCTGGCTGGCTGGCTGGCTGGCTGGCTGGCTCGCTCGCTGACTCGTTACGTGCGTTTGCGACTTAGTTTTCAGCACTACAAAAACCGGATGTGCATACACGACGTGCACACCGGCTTCCGCGGTGCGCATAGTGTTATTACACTTTGAGCCTGACAAAACGCCGCGCGACCCGGACTGTCCCCCTCCCCCCTCTCCTCCCTCCCTATACACTGCTGTATAAAGCATTATTATTTGTTTAAAAACTTTCGCCCGGCAACCGGGAATTATAAGTCACACACATTTGCGGGCCGACGACGTAAACGAGGAGTCATTATCGTACGTTTTGTCGGGCGAATTGCTGAGTCTCGTGCCGGGGGTCGCGATGCGGGTAACGCGTGGTGTTTCTCGGGTTGTGTGTGTGGTTTCTTTTTTTTGGTAGAGATTCGAATATGAGGATTTCTGGTATTTCAATCTTGCGTGAGGCAGACTCGATAGGGTGGTGGGATTCTGACCTAAAAAAAAAAGATGAAAAATCGTCACCTCCGGGTGACGATTTTTCTTCTTTTTTTCTTCACCAAATTACAGCCAATAAATTGGCGCCTCGAAACAGGATAGATCGTCGTTGGATCCGACGACGCATTTTCTTCGTTTTTTTTCTTTCTTTTCCTAAGTAAAATTAACCGGCTGAGCGCCCATTAATTCTCGCCGGTCTTTGGCGCCGCGCACCTTCTCCCTTATTACCTACGAGCTCATAGACATAACTCACGCGTTTTTTTTTCTCTCTTTTTTTCGCCCCCAGCTTTTAATCCCTCGAATTCTCGGCGGGACGCGGGAGAAAATTTCATTTCTCCCGGGCGCGCTGTATATTTTTCGGCAGATAGCGTCGCCCCGACGGATGCACTTGGCTCTCGAAAGAGCGCGGCGAGCATCGATTTAGTGCAGCGTCGGCCGCAGCGCAGCGGCAACCGAGGGCGGCGGGGGGCAGGAGGGGGCAAACGGCGTCGTGTGCGTGCGTGTTCGGGGGGACATAGTTCGAAACTAGCAATTAACGCGAAGCAATCACCTTCTCCCCGGGGCCGGAGGGGGCGTCGGAAAATAATTGTACAGTCGCGCGGGGGGTGGGCGAAAGGGGGCGCGGATGCACGTTGGATGCACGTGTAACCGACCGAAGAACTTGTGTCGGGCTCGCTAACCTGACCAATTATCGGGGTCGCGCTCTGCATCTCTCTCTCTCTCTCTCTCTCTCTCGCCCCGTGTGCGCGCACACGCCGGGGATAGGTATACGCATAATTGCGCGGAGATAACAGACGTTTCAATATTCATCAATTCGGCGCGCGGAGAGTAACATCCGGCAGTTTCGGGTCAGCGAGCGCGGGGAATCTATATGCGCAAATAAATATGGCTGTATTTATATATGCAGCCGCATATAAATATGTATGTTGTAATGGAACAGAAATTATTATTATTTTCATTACATATCACATATTTTATGAACTGCAAATTTATATAAAATATATTGTACTGTTTTTATTAGCCATTCTTGCCTTTTCGGCTTTGACATTTTTGCAATCCACATTTAGCATATATTTCTCAATTTTTCTCGTAAAGTATACTATGTGTGTAACGAATGTTATTATACAAAATATAGTATATTCTTTTCGGTATAATAAAAATATTTCGCCGCCATGTAGGATTATCCAGCAGGCCGGGGTGAAATGACACATCCAGGCCGGAATTATTCCAAGTCCCTCAAGGGATTCGAGGCCAGAATTTTTTAAGCCTTCCCATTGGACCTCCAGGCCCAAGCTGGCCGGGGTCAAACGGCACACCCAAGCCGGAATTATTCTGAGTCCCACAAGCCACTGGATTTTAATACGAGCCATATAACTCTCTAGTTATGTATAAAAATATATACATACGTACAAAAAAGTTAAATACCTACATATGTACATTCCATATACCGACCTATATACAGAACGGTATACGAATGTGGCGCAGATGCCGCTCCCCGGCGTTATAAACGTCTCCCCTGATCGTTACCAACTTATCATACGTCCAATTAAATCCGTTATCGCTGCGGTTCCGAAACTTGGTGAACTGGCGTGCAGAATCCGCGAGCGCGCGCGCGTCCGTTGACGCTCTCGTACCGAGAATATAACACTCGCAATGATAGTTGGGAAGGCCGGGGGGTCGGGGGCGAAGGGAGAGGCGCGAACAAACTTGGCTTCCGTGTCACACACTCGGAGGGCTTTTACATACATATATGCACGATAATATATATATATATTTTATATATACATATAGGTGGGTATCTCACGTACCCACCCACTGTGCTATGTTTCACGGTGCACAAACGCAAATCCGCATGAATTACATAAATGTCACTGGGCTTTTCGGTGGGCCACCCGGCCGCGGTTTCGGCACGCGGGAACGGAAACAAAAAAATAAAAATAAAAAATAAAATAAAAAGACAAAACAAAACAAAAAATAAGTTTGACATGCATAGGGGGTGTTGCACCTACGCGCAGCGCAGAAGGCACCGGTGCTTCACCGCTGCGGGCACCGATGCGCGGGTCGGGCCAACGCGTAATTGCCGCGCGTTATGCTTTCGCACACATTTCGCCCCGTAAACATTGTATTAGCCTGGCTCGCTGGTCATCAGCCATTAGTCCTTTATCATTCCATGTTAATTAATTCAAAGTCCGTCTACGCTGCAATTATTATGGCTGCGTTTCATGGTAAAATTTACCCTACCGATATAACGCATACCGACGCTATATTTATACAGATAGACGGCGAGTGGGTTGCGAGTTGGCTCGCGGATATTCCGAACGAGACGAAATGTCGCGCGCTCCCATATGACGATTCGACCGCCGTGTCAGATCGATGATAATAATAATGGCGGTGCTAGTAGCAGTAATAATAATAATAATAATAACAATAATGGACCGCGAATATTCGGAGCTCTCGGGCGGACGGCCGGGAGACGAGGGCAGAACCCACTGGCTCGAGGGAGTGACAATATGCTGAAAACGATTTTAGTTACCAATCAGCGTCGGCCCGGGATAATTGATATTGGCTCGACGGCTCGGCGCTCCCGTAAACGCGAAAGCGCAGCTAATTTTCAACCGTTTCTACCCCGCGGGTTATGCGTTACCCGAGCGAGCGGATGTGAGCTCGCGCGCGCTCCGAAGATCGACACATTCGCTAATTGTTTCGGGGTTATAAGTAAGTCGTGTGAATATACGGACTGACGCTTATATATTCCGTTCCCATGTATTCGCGGTTGGTTTCCACGACGACTCGAGGAATATAGAATGTTGAGCCACTGAAAATGAGCGCGAGATAATTTCGATAAATGTAAGGTGTTCCGTGGTAGAAAATCAATACCGGGTCAGACCCTAGATGAGCCGAATTTCGTTCAATTAATATCACCGAGATAAAAATGAATGAAGCTGCGTATTGCAAGTTGTTCCCCGGTAGAAAATCCGTGGCTAGTCAGGCCGTGAGCAGGATCCTCGCCCCTTCCCAATTTTGCATCCTGTACATTCGGGACATTGTGAACTCTCATTGCAGCATCGGGAAAAAAATTCAGCAAAAACAAATCAATAGAACTATTGTTAAAAACTACCAGGAACTATAGAACTATGTTGGATGCAAAGGGAACTTCACTTTTTTATTGACACGCTGACTTTTGATATGCTAACTTCACACACATGACCTGGTCAGGACCTGGACAGGACCCGACGTGGGCCGGACTTTGATGAACTACTATCGCAAACCCGCCATGGAAAAGAAGTATATTTAAAGTATATTCAAAAGTATATTTTTGAGTATAATAAATATACTTTTTACGAAAAATTAGTTACGTCGAATATACTTTTCGATGTACTTAAAAAGTATATGTTATGGCACATATGCTTGAAATATACTTCCTATGTATTCAGCATGTATTTAAGATGTATAATAAGTATAAAATATATATTTCAAGTATATTTTGTATATATTTTTTAATACAACGAAAAATATTTTTTTCACTATACTTTTTTTCCATGGGGAACCCGAGCCACAGATCGTTAAACTATATCTTCATTCTCCATCACGCAAATTTCGGTCTCAATGGAAGTTTGGCAGAATTTTCTCGCATGAAATTTTTCGTCGCGTCGACGCTCGACGCGATAAAAATGTACGAAGCTGCGTTTCGTCGCGTCGGTTTCACGTCGACGAGTCGTCGCGCACGCAATTCGGGCGATCAAAATTTCCCGAGCATACGGAAACACAGTCGGGGTGTGTAGCGCGTAACGCGGGGGAAATTGTACTATTAGGAAGCCGTAGAATATTAATTTACCGACGAGAATTGGAACGACGCGACTGTAGAGAACGGGAAGCGCGAGGCGGCCGCGGGCTGCGCTCTATGCGTGCTGCGTGTCGGGTTGGGGGGTGCGACGATGTCGCGGGTGTAGGTGGTGCGCGGTCTACACGCTCGACGCGGTGCACCGCCTAGCCGAGGTCGTTGTGTGTACGCGCGAAACGAGATTACAAATTTAACTATGTCATGGATTTTCGGTGTAAAGCGAAAAACGATACCTCTCATATTCTGTTACCGGGAATATATCGCGTCTCTCGTTTTACACGCCGCGCGCGCACGCTGGTTCCGTGTGTGCGCGGCGCATAACTTTATCTTCGTATAATTTGTCACTCAATTTTCGAGCTCGCGCGTTGTTTCCGCCCGGCGCGCACTATTTTATCATTACACCGCGCGCGATAGTACGAAGCCTTCTCCCCTGTGTGTACGCTGTACACGCGAGGCTCGCGCGCGACGACGATGACGATAATAATAATAATAACCTTTTTGCCCACCGTCCTGCATTCGAAATAATTAATTTGTCAAATCATTGACACGATAGTTGCGCCCCGCTCACTCTACTCCAATTTCGGGATTGTCCATTAATTTCGGAATCGGCGATCCTCCTCGGTGTCATCGCCGGGAGTTGGAAAAATAACCCGGATAGCCCGCACGAAATTATGATAATAACTATTTAGCCCCCCTCTCCCCCCCCCCCTCACCTCGTTTTGCGTGTGCGCTCGACTGTTAATTTGTCGCATTATTAATACCTCAATTCCAAAATTGCCCCCTAATTTTGCAATCGGTGCGTCATCGCGGTGGCCCGAAAATTTCGCGATTTTGCAAACGCAGCTTCGACGAGCGAACGTAAATTATTGAGATATTTTCCAAAATTGGTTTCATCGAAAAATCCATGACTTCTTCGTTGCGAAGAAAAACAAAACCAAATGTTCTCTTCTGTATTCCAACATTTCGTCTCCTACAAAGGACCAAGAAACACCACGCTCGACATCCGCCTCCGCAGCTCGTCGAATCCCGAACGTAGCTTTAACGAGCATTCGAAATTATATTGCGAAGTTTTCCAAAATTTGCTTCACCAAAAAATCCGTGACTTCTTCATTCAAAACAAAAAAAAAAGAAAACAAAACGTTCTCTTTTGTACTCCAACATTTTGTCTCCCATAGAGGACCGAAAATCTCCCGCTCGATATCCGTGCTCGCGGCTCGTCATATCCCGAACGTAGCTTTGTCGAGCACTCGAAAGTATTTGCGATGTTTTCAAAAATTCACTTCACCGAAAAATCCGTGATTTCTTCGTTCCAAAAAAAGAAAACAAAACGTACCCTTTTGTACTCCAACATTTTGTCTCCCATAGAGGACCGAAAATCTCCCGCTCGATAAATCCGCACCCGCGGCTCGTCGAAGCCCCGAAGCCCGCTGAAACCTGGGGGGGAGGCTTCGGCATTACAAATACAAAATCGTTAATAATAGACGGGGCGGTATACGCGCGTTGCGTGATTCGGAAAATAGCCGCGTTCGGGCCTCTGTCGTTCATTTGCTGGAAATCCGGACATTAATCGCCAGGATCGGACGTATCACTGTCGTTGCTCCGAAGGGGGGGGGGGGGGGGGCGAGAGCTCGGGGCATTCGGTAAGCGCGCAGCGGCAGCGATGCCTATGGGGCTATCGCGAGGGCAGCGGCGCTGCGACGAGAAGAGTCAGGGAATCGAGAAGCGCGGCGGCAACGGGCGGAATACACTACACACATCCCGCAGTGTAGGCACCGTATAGCGCGGTGTACACAAGGCCGAAACAAAAGCGTCAGTTTTAATTACGCGCCTAGCGCGTATCGGGCTATCGGGATATCGGGGTATGCGGAGAGCCGCTGCTCTCTCCCTCTCTCTCTCTCTCTCTCTTTGCCTCGTTGGCACTGGTCAGCGGGCGATATTGGCTATCGCAGCCCCCGGCCCCGGCCCCGGCCCGACCCGGCTCGGCGCATCGCATCGCTCGACCCGTAATCTGGAAATATTAGTCGGTGAAGCCTCCGCGACCGGTGGACCAGGCATAGGGATAGGGTGGCTGTACAGGGGACCTACGTATATATCGCTCGATGACCATAGCTTTGGTATAGCTCGCGGGCGTCTATCTCACTCCTGAACACGCCGTAAAGCGACGCACATAGCGCGCACATGAATATGTGACGCGCGCGGGCTGCTGCCGCTTCGTCTCTGTGTCTCTGTGGCGCAGATGAAGCGATAGTTTCGCTCGGTGCATAACCGACAAAGGGCGTGGAAGCCGTTTGAATTAAAATGAAAGTTCCTTTGCCTCTCTGGGAGTCGTCATTATCCGCGTCATTCGGTGTTGATTAATTCCGAAGTTGTGCGAAGACGGGGGATTCAATGTGTAGACAGTGATAGGGAGTGGAATGTTTCTTTTTAAGGGGACGATGATGACGATGATGTTAGTGGGCGGTTTGAGGCATTTTTGTGGGAAGGGAAAATTATTTTTGGTAATATTGATCGAGTTTTGGATAACGTTGATCGGAAGATATTAAAATGAAAATATTTTTGCTTATTTCGGTGTTGATTAATTTCGAAGTTGAAGCGATGATTCAAAGTGTAGCTTGGACTGAGTGAAAAGTATTTTTTTATGGGAGGGAGGGATGATGATGATGCTGGGTGGTATGCGAAATTTTTTTCGGTGAAGGGAAAGATTATTTTAGGGAAATATATAGACAGACTGTAATGTTTGAGGAGTGCTCTTGGGTTTTCACTAATTGAAAGACCCTGACGGGTCTTCCGTCTGATGCCACTGGGAAAATATTTACTGTGGCCTCGTCGCTAAAATGTAAATACATAAATTTCGGGATTCCCGAGCTGCGGGGAATGATTCATCGACGGCGACCTGGCAAATGTTGTCCTGCAGGCATCGGGATGTCATGTGGAGACTGTTAATTAGTCAGAATCCAGAAAATCGAGGAGCCATGCAATATTTCCATGAGAAATTTCTGATTTTCTCGAGGTAGTATTTATTAATAACCCATCATTAATTCTCCCTTTTGCGTCTGTCGGGCTGCGGGAGAATATGTCAAACGCAAAACGTGAACATTCCTGATGAATTTAAGGGCAATAAAAAAAGAATTTCTCATTAGCGAGGACTTTTTTTCATCCGCTCCTATAGGTCAATATGGTCAACCAAAGGTAGCACCAAATTTCTCTCCACAATATTTGGACCCTTTTTACGCATCGAAAACCCGACAGTGCGTTTCACTGTTCCGTAAATAGAAAATTCTCCATTTCCGTCAATTTGATGGCAAAACTATGAAGCCGGAATGCGACCAGGAAATTGGGTTGTTTGCGAAATTTACGATTTCTCGATTACGCACAATGCAAAAAAAAAAAAAAAAACACAAGAGCATCAAATACCTATAAGTAACTCGTTAGCCAAGCCTTTTATTTCGTCCACCCCAATAGGTCAATATGGTCATCCAAAACTCGTATAAAACGCCACATCGCAAAATTCCGTCCCCCTTTTTGCGCATCGATACCCCGACAGTGCGTTTTTCTCCTCCACAGACGGCGAATTCTGCGTTTCCATAAATTTTATGGCAAAACTATAAACCCGCAATGCGAATAGGGAATTTGGGTTCTTTGCGAAATTTACGATTTCTCGTTCACGCACAATGCAAGAAAAACACGAGCGTATCAGATACCTATAAGTAACTCGTTAGCCAAGCCTTTTATTTCGTCCACCCCAATAGGTCAATTTGGTCATCGAAAGGTCGCATAAAACGCCACTCCGGGAAATTCCGTCCCCCTTTTAGCGCGTCGATACCCCGTCAGTGCGTTTTGCTCCTCCGCAGACGGCGAATTCTTCGTTTCCGTCAATTTGATGGCATAACTATGAAGCCGGAACGGACGTTTCCCGGCCCGGAGCCACAGGGAATTCGGGTTCTTTGCGAAATTTACGATTACCCGCTCGCGGCGTTTTATGTCTTCGATCAGTCGAATAGACGTACTTGGGTTTGGCACGCAGCGCGCCGGGGGCACCAGCCGTGGCATCCGAAGGGTTTTACGATACGATGCTTCGGGACAGTATATAGAACGTACGCTACTTCCCTCGTGTACGGCTATAGCTGTATATACGGCCGGGACGCACAGAGCCGGCACAGAGGCTCCTTCGATAGCTCCGGTATCTTTTTGCCCCTTATACGACGCTCGGCGCTATACCGAAAACGCGGTACTTAGCTGATGGATATTCCGCCTCTCCGCGGGTATTGCGCATGTGCCGGCAAATATTCGTCCGGGGGATTTATTCCTTTGATTGGATCACCGGGTAGTCCGGGTCCTATGATCTCCCCCTGGGGGGGGGGGGGCAAAGCGGGAGTGCACTGACTTTGCATTTCCAACGTCGAATCTTATTCCTTCTCTTCCGTTTCAGGCTGCGGAAGAAGCGGAAGGCAGAAGGCACCGGCGGCGGCGGAGGCAGCCGGCTATTGCGGGAGATTTATACGCTCGTCTCATCAATCCGGCGAAATCTTCGGCTAGGGATTTTCATTTATATCCCTAGGATCCTATAACGGAATTGGTTAAGGGATCTGGGTCACTCGCGAGCTGCGCCGCGGGCTACGTTTAATTTCAGTTTAAATCATACCGTATTGCATATTCACGAGTCCCGCGCGCGCGTGTGCGCGCGGGATAAACTGAGCTCGAGCTCCCTCTGTCACAGACATTTCACGCGAGTGTTGTACATTTAATGTTTCGCGCGCGCCCGCGAGCCCCGCGGCACGTGACAGACGTTCGTGAATATGTTTCTTCCCGCTTTTGATTTAATTATTATTGTTGCAGCGGAACGTTATTGATTCCGCCTGTGCAGTGCGCAATGTTGCGGGCTACGTCGCCGCGCGGAAAATCAACCCGGGATATGACGTCGATTTTGCTCCTCGATATTCGAGAATAGCTGGTACGTTGGTAATTTTTTTTTTTTTTTTTTTTTTGGGAATTGATTGATAATGAAATTAATAAAATCGACGGGGACGCGAGTAAAAAGTTGCAAAGTGGAACCTTGCATATCGCTTCATATTTAATTTACATTTTCCACAAAGCCACCTCAATGAGGACGTTTATTAAGGTGTCATTTTTGGCTGCCCCATGGCGAATAAAATTGGGCAAAAGCAAAAAAATGGAGCAAGAAAAGAAATTGTGTAAAAAAATGGAGCATGAAAAGAAATTGTGTAAAAAAAATGGAGCAAGAAAAGAACGTTGAAAATAGTCGCAATAGACCGCGGAGAACTCCTCAATGTTGATATAATCCTGAAATGTTTGTCCGGCTATTGCGATAATACGAGAATCATTTTAATGGGACATCGTTCCCTCAGTTTCGGAATTTCGTCCAGATTTCGCCACCGAGCCAGCGGTTCAGCTCTCGCGCACCGTGTGCGTCGCTGTCGCAACGAGTGACCCGTGAATTCACGTCCATATTTCCGTGTCCACCTTTTAGCGCGCATCTCGTTCGTCGTACCAGCTGCCGCGGCGGCAGACTTACCGGTCGCCTGCGGACGCCGGAAATACGATCCACGAGGAAATTACGCGGTTTCGGGATTACGAGAAATTTATAGTAGAACGGACTCGCGCGGTCTCGCGCTTCGACGACGATATACACCAAATACTAGCCGCGCATGTGTTAACGCGATTTTCGACGTACAGAAAGAATACGTTAAGGATTAAAAAATAATTCGTACATGTGCTGCCAAAAACGAGCAAAAAATGCAAATTTTAATTCAATTTTATCTCCATTTCCTACAATTTTATATGAGATCGAAACAATAATAATTTTTAAATATTTCAGAAGAATATTTTACTGTTCCAATGTAAATCGGTTCGCGAGAATAAGAATTACAGCTAACTTAAAGCGTTTTTTAAACAGTAAAAAAGTGTAAAGCTTTAAATTCAAATTTTTTGGCAGCCCGCAAATCGATTTTCAATCAAAGGACATTTTTTTTACTGCACGTCGCGACGACTTCCGGTCACTCGTGCCTACCACCCGCAAACACGCGGGGCTACGGACATAAAAGAGCGAAGCTTCGCCCCTTATACGACGTCGCATCAACGTTTGCGTTTTATTATTTTCCTCGCCGGAGCGGTAACTTTCGGTTTTCCCACAGGATCTTCGCCGCATTTGTGCTGACCACTGTGCGTTCCTTCGGTCCGTGGTCACGGTGAATAAATAAAAAAAAGAAAATAAAGAAAAAAAGAGTCGAAGGGGGAGGGGGGACGTAGCCAGGACCGTCACACCTTTATCACCTCGTGAACTTTCCTTTCACGTTCGTTTCCTCGCGCTTCCTTGGGAGACCCCAACGAGAGATTCAATAACTGCCGAGTGAACTCTCGTTCGCGGATATATGGTGCGCTATATAGACGCCGCGCGCGGCCTCGTCGGATTTTAAACTTGTCACCACGTACCCCACCCATCGTTCCCTCTCTCTTTCTCTCTCTATTCCGTTTGCACTGTGATGCAATCTTTCTATTTCCTCTCGTAACACTGTTCGAAAAGTTTTTCACATTTTCGTCCCAACCCTTCGCCCCGGCACCGAGTTTTCCTTATTTTTTACTGGGATTCTTTTTTTTTTTCGAAATATTCATATCTAATTGCATTCGCGATCACGCGAGATCCGATAACAAAATAATAAAATCATTTGCAGGGAATAAACGAGAATGCAAAATTAGCGACTTAAAAAGTTATTCGGCGCAACGCGAAATCGGTGAATGCATTTTTGTTTACAGTTTCGCGATAAAGCTGCTTCATCACTCCGCGAATATCATGGCGCGTATTTACCGTTGTAGCACTGGAAACGCGGATTCCGTAGCAGCGCGGAATTCTCGCGTCGTCATTCTTTAACGAAGAGATTGATGCGTTTTTTATTGGAATCCGATGCATTCGATTCGGTCGGGAGTCGCGTTTGAGCGTTCGATGTCACGCGCGGAGAGCACTCGACTCTGGTGTATTTCGAAAAACAGACGCGGTTTTTACGCAATTAGACTGATTACAAAAATTTAAAATGCACTTTAAAATAGGTACAAAATACACTATTTTCGATGTGGTAAAAATGCGCTTTGCACGTTGCTTCCTTCTTCATTTCAAATTTTCACAAAGCCACATCAACGTTCTTATACTTTCTTCTATATTTAAAAAAAACAGACACAGATTTTGTCCAATTAATTAGACTGATTACAAAAACTGAAAAGGCTTTTCAAAGTGGCTGCAAATTTCGTACAATTTGCGAACTGGTAAAAAATGATTTCCACGTTGTTTCCTCCTTGATCCCAATTTTCCACAAATTCACCTCTACTTAGCCAAAATGTTCATGGGTCATTCCACCATTCTGATGATTTTCGTAACCCAATTTGTGGTAACAATTGTTAGTTGCGCCACTCAGCCAAATTTTTCTGTAAGCATTGAAAAAAATCGCCATACAAAGAATGTGGTAACCGTTACCAGAAAATGCTCTCCGTGTGTCTACACTTTCTTGTACATAGTAAACGCGCGTCGGAAAAGCGAGCACACGGGGGCAAAACGGGGCGGCAATGCGTCTTTCTCCGCGTGGCTTGACGTGGTGATGGGGGTGGAAAGGGGGGGGGAGAGGGGGGTGCTTCGCCTCTCTGCCGCCGGCTCCGCGTTTGAGCACGCGGCGTTCGCGCGGTGCTGCGGAAATCCGCGCGCGGGCCGCGAGGGACAGAGGGAAGGGGGAGGGAGAGCCCGGAGAGCGACGAGATACGTCCGGTAATTGCGTTTGTGTGTAGCCCGCGGAGCCTTTATTCCTCTGGCATTTATTCGGCCCGCGAAGAGGCAGCCCACTTAAAGAAGGAGATTAATGTGTATTTGCGCTGGCGCTGGCTCTTTACGACGCGCGCCCGACTCGCTCGCGCTCTCGCCGCTCTATACAGCAAAAAGGCCGCACACTTTCCACCTCTTTTCTCTTTCTTCGCGTCGTTTTTTTTTCCTTTTTTTTATTCTTTCTTTTTCATATAATTTTATTTCACTCTCCACAAGCTTCGTCCCGTCTCTTTGTAAGAAATATAGCGTTTCGTCCGAGTTAATCCGCGACTCGAGATTCTTCAGCTTAAAAAATTACAACCCGACTTTACTCCCACAAACACAATTTCGTTAAAAAAAAATTGGAAACAATGAATATATTTTTCGATAAAAAAATGAATACATTTTTTTCGTAACAAGATAAATATATTTTTTCCGTAAAAAAAGTAAATATATTTGTTTATAAAGGAAACAGGTAAAGAGTCGTTTATACGAAGAATTAGATTTACGAAATTGCGGCGTCAATTTTGTCGCCGTTTCTTGCCCGTTTTGCCCCCCTCCCCTCCCCGGCTCCCCTTTCCGCTATCGTTATTGGCTTGCGGAAACCGAGCAGAACTCGGCGTCGCGTCTCGTTTCGTGATTTTCACGACAGTATATGGGTTCGCGTACCTATAGTCATACGGCCACACGAGCGTGGTGCACGTGTACTGACATGGAGCATCGGTAACGAGTATTGCCGGGCCGGGTGGGCGCGGCGTGGGGTGCGGGACTCGCCGCGCTGTAGCCGCGGCGTCGCAGGTAGACCGAGCGTCGACGTATTCGTGGAGAGCACGCGCCACGTAATAACGGCCTCGTCGTGGCTGGAACAAGTTCCCCCGTGTCCCGGACTCGAGCTTTACGGCCCGTCGTAATAAAACGGTGTAATTTAACGTGACCAATAACCGCACAGCCCGCGCTCGAGCGCCAACGTGTCAGCCCTCACTCCGGGGCTCGGGACCCAATTCGCCTTTTCCTCGTACGCCGCTTCGCCTCGCCGCCACTTTACCGCGCATCATCCGACGATTCTCCAATGCGCGGGGGGACGAGGGGGCCGAGGGGGAGGGGGGGGGGGCAGCCACCGAATATTTATCCGCGATGCTTGACACGTATCGCCACCGCGAATGAGAACAAGAACGGCGCCGCCGCTATATATGACGTGCGCGCCACATAGGTGCTCCACGCTCGCCGATTTATGGACAAAACGCTATATCTGTCCCCGAACGAGACTTGAGGGATTATACTCTCCGGTACCGATTTAAATGCGCATAAAATTTCGGTCTCGAGCGCAAGGCGTCGGCTGAGAATACGGGGGGCTTTTTTATTCCCATGCTTACGTCGTTTTTATATTTTTTCACATCTGTTTCGCTCGCGACGGATTTTTTATTGGTAATTCTTTTCGAAGAATTCTTGTTTTTTTTAGTGGGAAATAGTATGAAAAAATGGGTTGGAAAAAAAGTTGAGTGATTTGTGTTTTGGACGTTAAAAATGCTACTTTTATATTTAAAATTGTTTTATATTATAAAATTGTTATTCTCACCCTTAGGTCACCTTTATTTATTTTTTTAAATGATTTCATCGTTTTTAATATACCCAATTTGTTTATGAATTACGCTTCTTTTTAAGTCGGGAGTTTTTTAATGTTTGTAAAATTGTTTTTGTTTTTCTTCATCTGGTTCACCTGCGACTTATTCTCTTATTCATCAAAATTCGATTGGAAGAATGTCGTTTTTTCGAAGTGAAAAATGATATAAAAAAACATAAACAGGTCCAAACTTTTATGCCGAAAAGTATGTTACACATTTTCGTCAGACATTCTTATGAACGTTTGCCCCCAAAATTTCCACCAGCGGCAAAGTTTGCCTTGCCGAGTCACCGGTGCGTTTCTCTCGAGAAACGCAATTTAATCCATAATAACCAAGTCGCGGCGTGACGGGGCGCGGGGCGCACCTGGGCGATATCCTATATCAATATGGGGAACGAGGAGGCGGAAGCGCCGGGTTCTAGAGACGAGCCGGAAGGTTCCGGTTCGGGGTTTCGCGTTTCCACGTACCCGGGCGTTTACTTAATTAGCGAAATAGGATTAACGAGCGAGCTGCGAAAATAATGGGGTACGCAGGTAATACAAGGAATCACGTAACGAAGCTACGAGTTATAGCTGTTCCTGCTGCTGCTGCTGCTGCTGTTGCCGCCGCTGCACAGAAGTAACCGTAAACGCGCCGTGTATATACGTCGCAGGGAGTCTCGACCGTAGAGGCTGCCGCATCGTAGATCCATGACGGACACTGCAACCGGCCGACTATGCGCCTCAAACACAGACGCGGCTAGTGAAAACAGCAGTTACCGGTCGGACGGCCGCTCGGCCAGTGATTACGGCCGCTCGGGTCGGACGTAACTTCGGAAATACCCTCGCTCGTGCACACCGAGCCGCGCGCGACACACGTGCTCCTGGCGTGCGTATCACCCGCCGCCGCTGGGGGACGCGTTGCCGACTGCTTAAATAAATTTCGAACTCTATAGGTGCGCGCAACACTGGTTTCCACGTACGGCGCTCTTCCAGTTCACTTCCACCTCGACAATCCAGCTCCTGCTGCATTTCGCCTATATGCGGTGGAAATTGGTGCAAAATTAAATAGCACGTAACTATTTTGGAAAAACCTGTGGTAATTAAGAAATTATATCCTCATCAAATACTAGAAAGTCAAGCGACAATTTGCCGACTGCTTAAATAAATTTCGAACTCTATGGGTGCGTCAGGCAACACTGATTTTCACGTCCACGTCCAACTCTTCAGGTTCTCCTCCACCACGACGTCCTTGCCCATGTATTCCGCTTTGATACATAGCGGGAACTGGGGCAAAACGAAGTAGTGTCCAACGATTTCGGAAAAACCTGCTGTAATTAATATCGCAATTAAAAAATTAAAAATGAAAGCGCCTTTTTTAAATTGAAATGCTAACGAAAATCGCGGCACAATTAAGGAAAAGTTATTCTAAATTTCCGTTCTTCTTAGGCTTCAAAAAATTAGTAATACATGTTTTAGAAGAAAACTATTTTTTTTCGGAATCTCACGATTCAAGTTAAATAATTATTATAATTTTTTAGATTATTTAAATACGTACTTTCCGCTTTTTCCCCATGAATTTCACGAAAAAAATAATTAGCGACTCCATTTAATGATTTTTGCATTCTTCGTATAGCTCAAAATTCCATACTAAAAAAAAAAGAAAACAGTTTCTCGTCACATTTTGCCCGGGTTTACTCTACACAGAACCACCTATACATCCACCAGGGAAAACGTCGAGACTCCCGCTCGGCGCGCGCAAATTTAACACCCGACAATCCTACGCGCCCGGGCGAGTCGCGTTGCAAGGCGCCGCGCGCTCCACGTGCCGCTTCGTCTGTCTGCCTGTCCGTCCGTCCGTCCGTCTGTCTGTCTGCGAGGCTGTAGAAATCCATTTGTATCCCCGGGTACAAGCCACAGAAGTGCAGACGACAAACTTTCAATGAATATACCGCCGCGCGGATACCACGAGTGCGACCCCCTCCCGTCCACCCCTCACCGCTCCATTCGTCGTACCTGACTCTCACGCTATTCGTCATGTGCGTTTACGCGCCCACGTTTTCCTCTCCTCTCTATCCGTCGTGTCTGAGCCGTCTGTGGGCGAGAGCTCCGACAATGCAGATGTAACAGTGGGTAATGTTGTCCGATAATAGATTTCCCATTGGGCGAAGCTCGCGCGCGCGGGGCGCTAAAACACGAACTTACACACATTCTCCGCGACGTCGGGTTTTCCTCCCTCTCCCCGTGGCCGCGCGTTTCCTCCGCACTTCGCGGTGCGCGGCTGCCGCGCGAGAGATCCAACTGTTTTCCAAAGTTTGGGCTCCTGGAATCGAATGGTGAATGGGAGTTTGGATAACTCCGCTCGTCGGTCGCGACAACGACGACGACGAGGAAGAGGACGACGACTACGACTACGTTGCCGCTTATATAGCCGTGTGGCCTTTCGAAACGCGGGAAAACCGCGCGGCATCGCGGTACACTAGACGTCGGAGAATAGACACGCTGACACCGAAAGCCAACAAGACGACGAGAGCGACGACGACTGCGAGCATTGTCATCCGTTGGAAAATGTCTCACGGAGTTCGGGTTGAATCGTTCCGGGACGATGGAACACGTTGCTTCTGCCGCTGTTGCTGCCGCTGAGGAGAGAAGAGCGACTCGACTCTGCAAACGATTTTCCGCTTTTCCGACCGCTATTTTTCTTCTCCACGACTTTGCGAATCCTCGCCCGAAGGAATTTTCCAAGCTGAGGTTTATTTTACGTGGGGTTAGGAGGGGAACGATATGTCCGCGCGTGCCGTGTCTCGCTATTGCGTGTGCTAAGCGGAGAGAAAAATATAGTAATGACTCTCCGGTACCAGAGAGGCGTAATAATCGAGGGACAAGTTGTCATTATGCCATCTTCCTATTACCATCCTATTTTTCTATTTTTACTATCCGATGTGCTATTTTTACTATCTTATTTCCTATTTTCCTATTTTTCTATTTTTACTATCCTATTTCCTATTTCTCTATTTTCGTATTTTTACTATCCTGTTTCCCTATTCTACTATCCTATTTCCTATTTTCCTTTTTCCTATTTTTACTATCCTACTTTAATCTTTTAATACCCTATTTACTTATTTTTACTTACCTTTTTACCTGGTTTTACTTTCCACTTTACCTATTTTTCCTATCCTAACGTCCTATTTTTCTATCACTATTAGCCCCCGGGAAGCGTTCCAATATCCTATACCGAACTCTGGAGAGCAAAAAAAAATAGCATTAATGACCAAAGCGACAGCTATTCATTCCTACTCGATGCGAGTCGAGTTTTACTTCGTGAGTCTTGCCACATCATAACTAGATTTTTCTCTCCTTGTACACAGTCAGTTCTGCCAGTAAAGGTCCACAGAATCGACCGAGCGAACCAGCCAGACCGATGTTACACAAACTCCCCCCTCGACGTGGCCGTGGACATCGCAGTTTCGACACTTTCCGCGAAAGTATTTCCCTTCCGCGCTATGATCACTGTAATAATATTCAAAATATGCGGGTTATATGCACCGCAGAGGCGGGAGCTAAAGTTAATTTCAGAGCGTGCACGGCGGCCGGGGGTGGAGAGCAACAACCCCGACTCTTGACGGATGCAAACAGCGCCCCTCTGTAATCTACATTATAACACCGTTGGCTCCGTCCCTCTACCCACCCCCCCCCCTTTCTCGCTCGCCATGTACACCATGCACCGTACACCATATACACCCTCGTCACTGCCCCGACGCCGCTTCGGCACGATCCCGTGGCCCTGTGTCTCCTGTATTGTTTTAATGCATTTTAATATTTCAACCTCATGCACCACTTCTCGCTTTTTGTCCCGCACAGACACCCCGCCGTGTTGCGGTCGCGCGAAATATGTTAACCCGAGAAGGGCTGAAAGCAGATTGTTATCGGGCACGAGGATTTTTTGCTCCCGCGTTCGTTTGTCTTGTTAATTTCCCAAGTCAAAAATTATTTCGAGACCCTACTGTTTTTGTTTGTGGTTAGCAATTTTTGTGATTGGGAATTTTAGTTGGTTTTCCCGAGAACTGTCAAAATACAATAACACGACTGAAACTGCACGTTGGTTAGCAACGAGTTGCAGGCAACCCGACAGCCAACCAGAGAACGAGTAACCCAATAATAATACTTAAATAAAAATGCGAGATATTTCACTCACTGATTTTTTGAAGAGGGTTAATAATAACAGTCGACAAATGACCCGTGGAGAAGGAAAAACGTATTCCAATCGAAAATCGATCCCGTGGCCTCCCGCGTCTGCTATGTTCTTCTTATGTAATGCATTTTTATATTTCAACCTCGTGCATTGCTTTTTGTTTTTTGTGTCCTACGCAAACAATCTCGTTGCGGTCGCGCGAAATGTGTTAATCCGAGGAGAGCTGTAACCGGATTGTTGTTGGGTACAAAGATTTTTTTCCAGGTTGTCTTGTTCGTTGTCTTGTTATTTTGCCAGATTCCAAATCATTTCGAGACGAGATATTAATTATTTCAATTTTTTTGGATCAGCATTTTTTTAAATCGAAAGTCCCAGCTGTCCTTCGGTAATTCTTTCGGAATATCAACACCTTCTTACCCGTTCTTATCCATTCTTATCTTAGATATATTTTGGAAAGTTGTTTGCCCGTTTGTCTGTTTGTCTGTCCCAGCCCCCTTAATTAAAGTCTGACTCCCTTAATGCCCGCCTGCCCTCAAATTAAAATTGTTTATTTATTTTTATTCCGCGCTAATTTAATTAGCAATCGAATTTTTATTCGATCACTTCGTGTGTGCGCAAAGCGTACGAGCCACTGCAACCCGCTAGTATAAAATAATAATGATATCAGTAGACGAGTGACCTGTTGACCAGACAAAACCCATTTATTCCCCCCAGTATTCACGACTCCCTATTTATTGCCATCGGCCTCTCAGCTGTTTATAAAAATGTCATATCCACGACCGGCAATATTGTCAATAAACAAACCTCTGGAAACTTGTCTCACAAGCCCGTGAAGATCCCTCCCGGAGATTCCATCTCGCGAAACTCAATTTTCGTTCGGAAAAACACGCGGAGCGAGAGAGAAAGCTCGTGCTCTCGAGATTTCTCGTTGGCAGGAGTCTCGAGATACGATTAGATATGCAAGAGCGTGGAGTGAGTTGGGGATGGCGGGTGACCGAGGGGGTGAAGGGGGGGGGGGGAGGAGGGGAGGAGGACAACCGCGACCAGCCATACTTCTCGAGTGAGGAAACGTCCGCGGGCCCCGCGCGACAGTCGGAATCGTTGGAACGGCGCAGAGCGGAGGCAAAAGCAAAAGCAGAGAAAGTCCCCCTCCTCTCTCCCCAGAGGCGCTGCTTTGCCTCTCGTGCCAGGGTTGATGCCCGCGCCCGTCCCGCGTATCTCTGTATCTACACCCACCTATACCCACGTTACCCCGGCACGACAGAAGAGAGGGAGGAAGAAACTGCACGAAGAAAGCTAGCCAAAAATATCTCTGGCTCGTTTTCCGCTCGTCGAGATAACAAAACGATCTACGACTATACACGATGGAAGGAGAGAGAGAGAAAGAGAGATGCGTTTCTTTCGTGCTCTGGGAGAAAGAGAGAGAGAGAAAGATGCGTTTATTTCGTACTCGAAGAGAGAGAGAGAAAGATGCGTTTATTTCGTGCCTTTGGGAGTGAGCGAGAGATGGAATGAGTCAGAGGAGGGGTGGGCGAAGATACGAGGGAGATGGAATAGGAAGACACGAAGGGGATGTTCGTCCGTGGACGCTGGCGACGAAGGGACTCGCGAGGAAAGGGAGATGGCGTTTCGGCAGCGAACGGAGAAGCGACGAGGGTGGTAAGAGGGGGAGGCGTGAGGGGGCAGTGGGTGGGGGCGAGGGGGGGGGGGGTTACATTCGCCACTGGTTCTCGGTCGGTCGCAGAGCGGCCCCCGACCGCTCCTCGGCCGAGGGAGAGGTCGAGATTCCAATTTAGATGCGGCGACAGCGGCGGCGACATCGTCGTACGTCGTTTCGAGACCGCGCGAGCGCGCGCGCGCGCGTTCGCCCGGGCGCGCGTATACAAATTTGTAGGCAAACAGGAAATTAAGCGGCGCGCGCTGGAGCGAGCGAGACGCGCGCGCGCGGATATCGCGTCATCGCAATATCGCGCGGGGCTCGTGCGCCACGCGCGGATCCGTCGAACTCGCCGCGGAGGAATCTCCGCGCGCTCGCCTCTCCCGCCGCTGGATAGCGCGACGTCGCCCCCCGCGCTCGGCTTATCCGCTAAATGACACCGAGCGCCATTCTCGCCGCGCGAGATTTTTTTTTTCCTTTTTTTTTTGCGTCCCCCGGACGGGCTGGATTTTTTTTAATGCTATCGTTGTCGGGGCGAACGTTACGTCGGGCTTTATGCATAAGAATTGCGGTTAAAAAGACACAGGGTGGGTCTTTTGAGGGGAGAAAACGACGGTTTCGACTTCGTTGCACTTCACGTTTCGCCGATACAGTTGCTAATAATACCTGATACATAATACGGGAGAAAAAAATGTGGCGAACTTGTACCATGACATTTTTCTAGCATCAGGTCTAGCAAAAATCTAGCATTACATTTTTGTATAACATTAGATCTTGTATTACGTTTTTCTAGCATTACATTTTTCTAGAATTGGATCTAGCATTACGTTTTTCTAGTATTGGATCTAGCATTAGATCTATAGCAAAAAATGTGCATTAATCCAGCATTAGTTATCTAGAAAAAAACAAGCTTCAGATCCAGCAAAAACTCTAGAATTACATTTTTGTTTGTTTCGTTCCCCGGTTGGACTGGTTTAAAAAAAAATACTATCATTGTTGGTGTAAACGTCAAGCCGTGCTTTATGCATAAGAACTGCGGTAAAAAAAACACAACGTGGGATTTCCGAGCGGAGAAACCGTGGGGGTTTCGATATCAATTTATTTCACATCTCCCTTTCGAAGGTTTGATATCGAACAAACAAAGCAAAACATAAACATTTTTTTTTCACCTGGATGAAAAAAAAATGTCACAAAATACGTTTTCCAAGGGGCTTGGAAACGGCGACCGCGATATAATCCGGGGTTCAGCTGCGGCCGTGCGCGGGGACCGGAAGTTTTCCCTCGCCGCGAGGAGGTCGACAATTTCGACGTTGAATGCACCGGGGAGGGCGGCTGATATCGTAAAAATTATTTTTATCACGGAATCAATCGAGCCTATTGACTAACTGCCGGCTATTTCTTTCACGGGAGAGCGAACACGGGGCGACCAGGAGGTGGGCGGGGGGGGGGGGGGGGGGGGGTGCGGAAGGGTCGCGAGGCGCTCGGCGCTCCCAAGAATATTTATTATCCGGAGGCCGAGCGGTTCGCGCTCGGCGAGCGCCCGGTGTATAGGCACAGCATTTCCGTCCGGAGAATGACGATTTATGACGGTCTAATAACTTCCCCTTATCGGAGAGGACGGAGCGCGCCTCCTCTTTCCACCCCGTGGACTGCGGCTGCCGCCGCCGCCGCTGCCACAGGGAGCAGGGAGCAGGCTTTCACCCTCGTCGACAGTCCACTGGGCCGACGTCGTCGTCGTCGTCGTCGTCGTATCGCTCCTGCGCGGCCTCCGCTCGCGAGGACAAAAAAATTCCCGCGGGCCCCGAGGCCGGGGATGTATAAACAAAGACATTTTTTTGCGCTTTCCGTTCTTGCGCCACCCCGCCGCGCGCTCTATATACGCGTTTGCACGCCTTCCTGGTTCCTTTCTTGTTGAGCTCCGAGCGTGCGCGCCCGCGCGCGCGACGCTTTCCTAAGCCGCGCGATATATATACGTCGGGATTTGCAAGCGAAGCAAGTAAGACACAATGCCGCCCGGAATAGCTACGCTATTTTCCGTCGGCCTCTAAACGGTCGAGAGATCTATTGCTTTTGCAAAAAGTAATACAGTTTTAGATAAGCGCGGACGTTGACGCATTTATATGGTGCGACTGGTGATCCGTGTTTCTTTTCTACGGGTGCAGATGACAATTGATGAGGGGGTTTTTATTCAGGGGAATATCGACGTTTCGGAGACTTTTTGATGGAGAGGAATTTTCTGAGAGCGAGGAATATTCCAATTGCCAAAACGTAAATGCCTTCTTGGTGACATTTGGGTTAATAAAATCTGGTTAAGGATTAAAAATAGTTAATAGCGACGCTTTTTGAAGGATCTTAATATTTCATTCGTTTATTTGTTCTTCAGGTACCTGGTTTACGGTAACTGGAGTTATTTCTTCCAAAGATTTTCCTACCGCTTTGGGATCTCAATTTGGAAGGTCACATTCGAATGAGAATAAAATGTCGAGCGGATGTGACGACTCCTGATGAGGAGGTGTCTATATATGGCAATTTAATGTAATATATGGCAGACGGCTTCGCACCGTGGTAAATATAACCTCGCGCTGTGACCCACATTTATTTCGACGGTGGAATTTCATATTTCGACGGTGGAATTTCATATTTCGACAGGTAACGTTTCCGTCTCTCTTAATTTATAAGATATTGTATCTATAAATTTCAAAGGCAACACCAAACGCCTATAGTGCTGTCTTTCTCGTCACTTTTGGTTTTTCGGTTCTCCCGAAAAAACTGCTTCGAGTATCGAGGAACGAGAAGCTTAGCCCATTTCTTCTCCCTCTTCCTGTTCCTCCTCTCCTCTTTTTTCCACTTAATTTTTTTATTAGAAAAAATATAAAAGCGAAGGTTTTCGGGAATTAAAAATAACCCATCAAGCTCTTCTTCTTCTTTTTCTTCCCTCCTGGTTATCACCATCTAGTGACCACGTGCACCATCCCATTTCGCCCATTTCCGCCATACTTCAGCTACTCTCAGCATTTCAGCTCGATCCGACGAGCAGTTTAATTAAAAAATAGGTTTCAAAAAATGTCAACAGTGCCGGGGAAAGCGACGCTGCCTCTCGAGTCTAACCAGTCGGTGCACCATGCCGGGAATTCGTTGCCAGCGGAGCGCAGGAAGACAGTTTACGGCGAGTGGATCGCGAACGAGAGCCGACAGACGTATAGGTAGCGGGATCAGCAGCAGCGGCAGCAGCGGAAGCAGGATGACAGTGAAAGGAAGGTAATGCGGTGTAGGTGGGCATAGCCGTGGGCACCGCGTGTCCATGTGTCCATGCACGGCCAATTGATTCAATTCTACGAAACCAGTCCAATTAGTCCGGACTGGAATAATTGGCGGTTAACGAGCATACGAGGGTGAAAGCTAATCTTGCAGGGCGTGATGCAGCACCGCGCCGGTGCGATGCCGTGCGGTATACGCGCCGGGGTTTTGTCCGACGCTCGCCTAGGAATCTGAATATACTGATGGAATTTCGCTCTCAAACGCGGCATTGTAATGGGCTGGCTGAGCCGCCGCCGCCGCTGTGCGGAGCTTTGCAAACATTCGAGGGTTTCGCGCGGCGCGGATTTTCATTTTCCGATAATAAGCCTAAAAGATTAAACGACTCGACTCGCGGCCGGTTCAACTGCGCGCAGCGTTAATAATTCGTCGGGCGCGGCGGCGGTTCTCGTAAACGAGCAAACGTACCCCATGTGCATACAATTATTTCCAGTCGGCGATACCCACAACTGTGAATTGAATATTTTCGAGGCAAATAGCGAGGCGAGCGAGGCACCGCGCCCGTTACACGTCCGGTTGTTGTTCTGTGTGTGTGTGTATTTTTTTTATTCGTCGACACTCAACGAGCGACAGACGGCTCGCGGTGCGGTTACCCGTGTCATTTTGCTCTAATGAAACACGATTGTTCGAGGTTTGGCGAAAAATCGACGTTCAATCGCGTATCGATTATCGAATCTCGTGACAGGCATAATTTCTTTTTTTTCAGCTCGCTCCGCGTGTCGACCGCGCGCGGTTTTATTTCACTCTCACCTGGCGCGGCGGCCGCGGTTGTTGCGACATTTCGACACGCGCGTCGGCTCGTCGGAAATTCGTCGATGCTATTAATTTAGACGAAAAATAAAATTCTGACTTGTGCGCCCGCGCCGCGATTTATAAAGCGTAAATAATGGGTTGTTTGGCGAATTTCGAACGCTCGGCGCCCGGGCCTTTTGCGCCGTGTTATATCTTGTCAGGCGTATAAATAACGCGGATCGATGAAACTGTTAATACCCCACGTGGGTGGCGTACGCGCGCGTATAATATACTCGCGCGTGGCAATTTATCTTCGGCAATTACTTCGTTAATTTATTCAAACGCGATCGCGCTAGTTTGTCAGTCAATCACGGGATGCATCGACGATTTTTCGAGTTACACGCGCAATAATAGCTCGCGAAACCCTTTTCTTTAATTAGGCCGATGGGCGCTCGTTGATATTTCGGGTAATTAGCGAATTGAAATGTTTCCCGTGTCGATCTCCCTGCTGGGATTATTACTGGCCGTTGATCGCAGCCACTTTGCAGTTTTCAGTCGTAATAATTGGATCGTCTATTAATGAAATTATCAACTCTGTTTCCTCGTGGATGAAGCGCTTCGTTTACATGAAATTGCTGTTGTTGAGATTTTCGTATCAGGATACTGAGGGGAGAGTTCGAAAAGTTTGCAGATTCCGTGAGGAAGCCAAAATTCATAATTAAGCTTCTTCGTTGAGGTGGCTTTGTGGAAATGGAAATTAATGAGGAAGCAATGTGCGTACAATTTTTTTCTTTTTTCGAGATTTTCATGTCGGGAGGTTTAAAATTGTCCAAAACGTCCGGGCATTCTGTGAGCACGACAAAATTAATGAAAAAGCTTTTAGAGTGGCTTTGCGAAGAAATGGAAAGTAATGAGGAAGCAATAAGCAAAGTTCCACTTCACTTTAGCGGCTTTATATTTATTATTACTCGGCAACTTCTCTCTTCAGTTGAAGATCCCAGTCGTAGTAACAACGGGAAGAATGTGGCCCGAATAAAAACCGTCCGAGAATATGATTGAAAACATTTGCAGAAGCGCGTACAACAATTTTCCCCGGTCGGAAATTCACCGTCTGCCGGGGACAGCCGATTATGCCGGGAGCGCGCGCGAGTATTTCAATGGAACTGGAAAATCTTCAATCTCTCGAATAGTTCGCCCCGTCCCGCTACCATTTTTTCCCTCCCGCTCGCGTATGTCTTGATGCCGCGCGGGAAGAAAAATCCTGTCATATGAAAATTCCGCGCGCAAGGTAGCGGAACGAAATTACGAACGGGAAAAGCCGGGGGTTGCGAGGGAGACGGACGCGAGCGCGGAAAACCGGTATAAACGTGCGGCGCGGCTGACGTTTCATCAACGTTATGAAATACGTAAAATAATATCTCTTTGCGGGGAGAAACTCGCGTACCATCAAACTCATTGCGCCCGCCGTAACGAATTTAACTCGTTAACGTTTTTCCAGGAAATTACATTATTTTTTCAGCTTACGAGGAAGAAAACAATCAGTTGGTCTCGATTTTTCATTGAATAGACAATTACCGTGAAGTGCCAAAAGAGATATTCTCGATAAAAATGGTAAACAAAATCTATCCAAATTTAATTTAAACTTCAGTTCAGACATTACAAAAAAAAGTTCACATCCAGAAGCCAGAGTAAAAAATGTTCATCCCTTCATCATAACGATCATATTATTACGATGTTATCTCGTTAACGTTTTTCAGGAAAATTACAGTTTTTTCAGTTTCTGAGAAAGAAAACAATCACTCGATTTCGATTTATTATTTAATAGAACATTATTCTAAAATGTAAAAAAGAAATACAAAATCAAGAATCAAGAATACCAGGTAGTAAAAATATCTTCGACGAAAATATTTAACAAAATTAAAAAAAAATTGATTTATATCCCAATTCCATTTAAAAAATCGTTCGTATCCAGAATTCAGGCTCACAAATGGTTCGTTGTCCTTTCGCATCGTTACGAAAATATTATTTCTCTACACAAAAATAATTCCCAGGTAAATACGCGACGCAGCGAAGCTCGCGGCACGGAGCGCCCAAGGCCAAGGAGGTGTGCAAGAGCGTCGTCGGCTCGCACCCCGAGTCGCCACCTGCCGCGGCGGCGGTGAGAAAGAAATATAAGCCTCGAGGGTGTCTCGACGAGACGGGCGTCCCGAGCGGGGGGCACGAGGGGGTCGGGGCGCAGCCTGCGTTTTCCCGTCTTCCTGTCGGGGAAAAATCCCAGTGCCGGCAGTAAAATTCTTTACGCGAGAAACGAGAATGGCCGCTTGAGAGATGCCACACGTCGAGAGGGAGCGAAGCAGCAGCAAGAGAATCCGTGGGGGGGGGGGGGGGGGGGGGAGGAGGGTTCGCCCTCTCGCCTCAACCCCCACGTTCGTCTGGGTCGCTCAGGGGGTCCAGAGGGTGGGTTGGGGGGGGGGGATGAAGCCGAAGACAAGTCGGAGCCGGAAGACGTCGCGCGTCGAGCGCAAGGACAGAGCTTTCCTCGCTTGGCGAACGTGCTGCACCGTGTCTACTGCTTCGTTGCACGTAGGACGCGGTGTGCACGAAAGGCTGAAAAGGAGAACGAGCACGAGCGGGAGACGAGGTGTGAGGAAAGGGCGTCGTCGTCGTCGTCGTCGTCGCCGGCAGCAGCGGCTGCAGCGGAGAATCTTATTAGAAACTCCAGCCAGCTTAGTATCGATTCCGCATCAATTTGCATCAAATTCCTCGAGGCGATCCGAGACGGAAACTATGCGACGCTTTACCGTTGTACCCGGCGGGCGGGGAGCGAAGCGCTCGCAGCCTTCGCTGCGCCCCCCGCCCCCCCCCCCCCCCCCCCCTCGCGCACGTCACTCGGGAGTGAGAAACGCCAGCGTCGACCGGTCCACCCGCCATCCGCAGCTCTCGTCTCGCCTCTCTCTGGACCGATCGCGAGGCGCGCGATCCCCACGCGCCCTTCGGGTATTATCGGTATTTCTCGATACTTCTTGTTTGCTCCACGTTGCTCCGGCTTTCTCGTTATTTATTAATCACCCCCGTTTCGTTTAACGAAAGCCGACGCGATTTAGCCGGGTGACGGAAGGCGGCGATAAATTCTCCCCAATTTTCGTCGAAGTCTCGAATTGCCCATATGGAAATAAAGTATATGCAAAATATATAAAAGATATATTCTAGATATACAAGGTATATTTTGCCCGAAAACTTCTATATGTCGGATATATTTTAGGATATATACGAAATATACGCGAGTGAAAAATATATCTAAGATATATCCGAAATGTATTGAAAATGTATTTTTATTGTATTATCGTCCGAAAAGTTCTATATGTCAGATATATTTTCGTATATATTTCTTTTCCGTGGGGGTGTCGAGTGCGACTGATCGGTAACAACGACGTTTTTTTTTAAAGTAGTCTGACATTGAAATAACAAATCGCGGCTTGCGAATTTTCGTCTCCTTCACGGAAAAAAAAAGTTTCTCGCGTCGCGGTCGAATTTTCCTCAAGCATCACGCCGGGGTACGAAAATGTTGAAACCAGCATTTTCTCTCTTCGCGCCAGTTAAAACCGCGAACGAAATGTTTCGCGGGACAAAATTAAATCGCAGAATTATCGCAACGAAAAAAAAAAAAAAAATTACTCGGCGATTAAATCGTGAAAAATATTTTGACGAAAATTAAATTTCCACCCGGCGAAAATGAGATTTTTTCCACCACTAGCGGCGGCAAACTCCCCGAATTGCGAGTGCGCGCCATGCACGCGCGAGCGAGGCGAGGAGGGTGGTGCGCGGCCTGCATTCGGCGCCGTAGCCGGACATGGTACTTCCGTTAACGATAAGTATGCTTACCGACCACCGGACCACAATTTCGTCGTCTCTCTCTCTCTCTCTCTCGCTCGCCGACGGAGACAGAGCGAGACAAAGAGGATTTACGTGATTCTGTGCTCGGCGCGCGAGAGACGCGAGGGGGGCGACGGGGGCGAAACGGACGGAGGTTTCGCTCAGGGTACTTCGACTCCCTCGTATACGAGGGCAGAGCAGGTCGTGCGGCGCGTGGAACACCGCAGCACTGCAATCAACTGCAGCGCGGAGCGATGGGACGCGAGGACGTGAATTCCGCGCGTCGACCCACTGGACAATCCACCGGCCCCTCCACGTGTCACGCGCTGTGCAGAGGGGCTGGAGGGGGGTTTACCTTTACAGGATACGGCGACGGTACAAGGTTAATACACGCGCGAGAATGCGCCGGAGCCCCGCGAAGGCGGCCGCGATGTACAGCTGCTGCCGGACGCGCGGTGGACATGCAGTTTTCGAGGCCCAACGCGCGGTCGGCGTTCCCGGAAAGCAATAATGCCGAGAGGAGAGAGAGAGAGAGTGAGAGAGGATGAGCCGAGGACTTTTAATAAAGGCTCACCGGGCCGCCGCCCCCCTGGCGATATATCGCTAAAGCTCGACCCTCTCGTCACACAGCGCACGCGACCTCATCTTTTTTTGCCCTCCGCCCCCCCCCCCCCCCCGTGGGAGGCGCGGAACCGGGGGGGGGGGGGGGGCTTAAGGGGTGGGGAGAAGGCTCGCAATCCTTTTTCTCGCATCCGCGCCACCGATCCTTTTCCGGTCCCTCGGCTCGTGTGTGGCCAGCTTCCAGCTGCCAGCTTCCAGCGTCCAGCGTTCAGCGTTCCTTTTGTGTGTACCGTCTGGGTGCCATCCTTTCTCGTCCTGCGAAGCAGCCAGGCCAGGGGGGGGCTCGTCCTTAATCCCCCAAAGCCGTCGGAGAACTATTCACCGGCCTGACGTTTCTTCGCGAGGATGTTGGTAGGGGGTTACCTAGTCGCGAGGAGGCAGACAGTGCCAGACGGTTTTGTGCTGGTTTTCGTATTGTTATCAATTTATACCATATTTTATTCGCGCGGGATGGGATGAAAGTGCATAGGTCAAGTGGAATAATCAGTTTTTAGTCAGACAATGTGGAAGACTTTCGTAATATTTTTTACAGACTTTATTATACGGAAGCCTTTTACAAATATTTTTTATATTTATGATTCCGTCTGTTTCTGACGGATAGACAGATAGAAAAATATGTGTCATTTTTTACGGTTTCGAAATCTCAGTCAATATGGCCCGATTTGATTTTTGAACGGTGACCCTGAACAAAAAAGTTCACGGGTCACGCGACATTAAATACATTCTAATATCATAGCTGTACAAAGGTCAGAATTTTATTTTATTTTTTTATTGCTACATTCCCCTCCCTCCACGTTTTACCTGACACGGATATAACACCTGTATCAGTAATACGAGGCTCGGAGACAGTCGCGACGTCCCTCGCGGCTCGTTTATCGCGATCATCGAGCGCCGACGATAATCGCCGTTATTTCCGGCTTTGGGCTCGCGTCCACCCAACGCGCTCGCTTTTCCAACTCAGAAAAATCGATGTCCATATATCCGACAAGCTCGCCGCGCGCTCGCTCGGTGCACACGAAGGATCCACCCTCGCGCGCGCCTCCTATTAACATCCATTAGCCCCGCGCGAGGAGTTGTAATTTTCGCCTGGCGCGAAGTTGACACGTGTCATTTTACCGTTGTGTCGCTGTCTCGCTCCCCAATCCCGGTCATCGGCGGACGATTAATTTAATTCGCGGTCGTCGCGGATCAGGTCGATGCGGCCCAACGCAGGCCACCTGCATCGATCGCCCGTCCCGCGACGACGTCCCGGTGACTTAGTCGCGGCCGCGTATCACACCCGTCGCGATAAAATGATGATTGATCATTTTACACCCGGCAATTGGAGGGTTCGATCAATAGCGAATGCCGCGGCGATAAAAAAAAACGCCGAGGGGAATATCGGGCGGGTACGAGCGACATAACCGTGTGGATCTCGGCCGGGGCGCATTATCCTTTTATAGTTGAACACCTTGTCGCGGACGTGCGCGCCAGTGATATCTCGGTAGGTGGCGCACACACCGTTACTTCCTTGACGGGAGAGCTGTACGTACGCTGTGAAAAAAAAGGAGAACCAGGTCGATGGAGTTTTCCCGACTTACGAGCGAATCGATGCTCCGATAATGTGAAAAGCTACACGAGAGGTTTTTATAGTTATCGATATGGTAGATGCGGCCATCGAGTGCGATATGGAATAGCCAATTCTATAAAAAAAATAGAGGGACAGACGCCTCGCTGAGTATGAAGCTGTGGCCGTCGGAGTTTCACGGATTAATTTCGTATGAAATTATGACGGGGAGACGCAAACCGGTGGACGTCAAATTATTTAGACCCATCGATCTGTCTGACGTTTCGGCCGAGGTTTCGCTCTCGCGGTTTACGTCTGATGAAGTGGCCTCCACTTTGCGACGTTGACGAATTAATCGCGTGGCAACGAGGCTGTCGAGTCTTGGCCCAAAAATAAGCGGCGGCTGCGGGCTCGGTGGGTCACCGGGTTGGGATCAATTAGCGGCTGCTCGAGAAGCGACTCGTCGATATTTGATGCTGATAGCGTTTATCGGGTTATGAAAATCCGAGTGTCCCACCGCTGATATTTAAATGAGTCATTAACTACTCGGTGCTGGTCGTGATATAATTGGCACGTTCGTCTTAAACGCGCCTGGAAGTTTGTTTTTGTCTCAAGCGACTCAGCACAAATCATTTATTTGCCTTGAGACGATTTAAACAAATCGCGGACCATAACTGTAATTACATTTTCTCGTACTATCGTTTTTCCTCACCAGATGGTGAATTGCAAGGGCGACATTGCCGAGGTTATAACTGGCCACGCCGGACCAACAGCAAAGCATTTTTTCCTATACTTCGCCGAGAGACAGAAGGCAGAGAAGAAATAGACTGTTTTTGACACCAATTGGTGGCTTCTCAAGAATTGAGTCGTTGTTATTTGATGACGACATTTATCAATTTATGAAAATCCGAATTCAGATGACTCATTAATTATGAATTAATTGGTTCGTCTAAAACGCCCTAAACTTCCTTTTCTACCTCAACCGACTTGGTCCAAATAATATTTTTTTGCCTCGAGCCTATTTGAACAAATCGGTCGCAGCTCCCGTAACTGTAATTACGTTTCCCCTCTTCACGTTTGTTCCTCACCAGATGGAGAACGATATTGCCGAGGTTAGCAGCTGGCCGCGCACCACACCAACTGCGAGAGGTTTTTTTTTCCAACGTCGCCGAGAGTCCCAGCAGCATATCAAGTCGGCCAGATGCGCCGGCGAAGGCGGCGAAGACAGAGAAGAAAGTGGAGACCATCCCGCACCGATGTGCACGAATAAGAGGCGGTCTAACGACGTAGTAATTTAATTGGGCGAAGCTTCCGACGCCGCCGACGGTGGCGAGTGAGCTGAGTGTCGACGAGGGACGCGAGCGACGGGCGAGCCGGGCGAGGGGGACCTTTTCCTTCCGCCAATCTGCGAAATAGCTCGGGTGTGCGGCGGCTACGATGAGAATCGTAATGGAGGTTGGGTCTTTTTGGTCCCCCCCTCCCCCCACGAAGAAGCTGAACCCGGGCGAGAGCGGCGTCGTCCATTGTGCGGAAAGCCGTACGGCGGGCAATATCGCCGGGTGTACAGCGGCAGTCGAGGTGATGAAGACGAAGACGAGGAAGAAAGTCGTCGCGAGATGTTTCGCTCTCGGCGAAGCCGCTGCTGAGAATTCGCCAGCAGCTCCGGCCGGGGCTAACAAGCCCGGGGATTGAATCAGGACCGAACGCCGCTCCGATCTCTCTCCGCGCGTCTGTACCACAGACAGCGCGGCTTCGGCTTCGGCTTCGACTTTAGCCGGCGCTGCTGCTCCTGCTTCACTGATTGAACGAACTGCGGGGACGAGCGCACGAGGATTCGCCGGCTGGAATGGGGAAACCCAACGGCGGTTCCGCCTACCTCCGGCTAATTACCTATACGGATCGCTACGTGCTCGACGGGTATCACGGATTTCGGCTTGGCTCTCAAGTTCAGTCGAGTGATTATGCTTGTGAGACCGAGATCGGCGATGGAGGGGGTGGGTTTTGGGGTTTTGGGGGGAGGGGGGAGGGGGGGGGTTAATTTAGGTGGGCCCCTCCCTCCCCCCGCTTCTTTGCGTAGAAGCTGAGCGGCAGCCGCACGTAAGGAGACGCGATAACGAGAATGACTGTGCGCCGCACCGACACCGATCTCGGTTCCGGTTCTTCCTCGCCGAGTCATCCAACCGCGACGACTAATTGTCATCGTAAATCCCGGCTGGTTGTCCTCGCGTTATATCACCGAATAAGCCCAATTACTGCACCGCGCTCAATTACTGCACTTCCCGAAAGGATGGCGGTGGCGTCGGGTCTCCCGATAATTACCGCGACATCGCGCCCGGGTATCGGATTTCCGGGGTGTCGCGGGCGCGACGGTGAGCGAGAATCTCCGGGGCGGCGAGGCCTCCAGACGAGTCGCGCGTCACGCTCGAAAGCCATTTGATCGCCGGTGTATCGAGCACGGGTGAGGGAAGGCGGAGGACGGAGGTAATCGTGTTGAAGGTGCGTAAAAATCGGGCCGAGATATTGAGTTTTGAGCTGTACCAACGTTCGCAAGTCGCATATTTTGCTTTTGATAATACTGGTTTCAATCCTTTTTAAAGGGATTTTGAAAAAAAAAGAAAAAAAAATCCCTCTTCAAAAAACCAGTGGGTAATAAATATCTCGCATTTTCGACATAAGTATTGTTGTCAGGTTGTTCGTTCTCTGATTTGCTGAGAAAAAAAAAAAATCATTTCCCGCGTTTTTCTCGTCGAATTTTGTATTTTTCGGGCGAACAACTGTGCTTTTCGGAAGTAACGAGAAATTTGCCATCGGGTAGGGGTTTCAATCTTTACGAAATCGAACTTTTTTTTCGCAAAAAACGCAAGGGGTATGGAAAATCTTGTGATTTTTGAGAGTTTGGATTAAAAATATTCTGTGAAAAATGCAAAAAACAAGATATCGTGTTCTGCTTTTCGGCATTCTCTTCTGTAATGAATTTTCTCTTGAACGAAAGAAGAAAAGGCAGGTCGATCGACCCAAAAAAAGTAATCTCGATTTTAGTGAAATGACAATATTTCGAAAAAAGTGCGAGAATAGTTGTTATTAAAAAAACAATTCTTAACACTTTATTTCCATGTATTTTTGCTCATACACAATGAATTCGTCATTCTTTTTTTTTCTTAATGCCATCGTTTTTACGAAAAATAAAAAAACTTGATGCTTTTTTTTTTTTTGCTTCAACTGGGTAAGCGCGCGAAGCGTCCGTATGGGCTAGTGCCAGATAAACAAAAAATGCCAATCCATCAACTTGGTTCCGATCCCAATGCGTCAGATGACACCGACGACCAGTCGGAGCACGAGCAGATCGCGATTGCTATGGACTTCGTGACTGATAAACTTTTTACCGATAGATCATATGCAACCATCGATATGACACTTATTTCACCTAGCTGAATTATTATCATTCCGCGCGGCAGCACGGCGCGGCACTCCCACAAGAGGCGTAATCACGGAGCGTACGGATTGCAAATTCAGTTTTCCACCGCACTAGTCGAATCCAATTCACCGCTCGGCCCCGCAATACCGTACTCTTCGACTGCAGATTCGCGACCACCACTACCAAATTACCACCGTCACTAAAGTCGCTCGCAACCAATGACGCATGATACACATGAATACATATATTACCGTTTGCAGATAATTTTCAGTTGGCAGGTTTGCTGGCCCCATTTGCCGATTTGTCGGACCGATCGGCCGATTTTGTTGATCCAACCGACCGATTTTTGGACAGAACCTGCTGACTCGTCGGTTTGATTGGCCGATTTTGTTGGACCAACCTGCCGATTTGTCGACTTGGTCGGCTGATTTTGTCGGCAAACCCTGCCGATTTATAGACCCGATCGGTCGACTTTGTCGATCTAACCTGCCGATTTGGCGGCCCAACTTGACGATTTGTCGGCTCACGGAGTCGATCAATCAGTCCGAAAATTGGTTGGGCACGCGCGGAACAGTTACGCTTGTATGAAATTGGCCCGCGCGCACGGTGACATTTAAATAGGCTCTTTCTCCGTGGTACACGTACCACCGACGTAATTGACCCGGCTCTCGGTTTCCCAACAAGCGCGCGGAGCTTTGCCATGCGTGGTCCGCGATCCGGGTGCCCGGAGCCGTCACTTTGGAATTCATTAAATAATGGATCGATCGGCACCGCGATTTCTCTCCCTCTGTCGCGCGCCCTTTCGCGTTTTATCGCCGGTGCGTACACAACTCGATCGCTGCGTACACGAGAGCAACGTAATATCGCGCACTCGGTATGCGGGCTCGTGTCACCCACCGCACGAGCGTCGAGGACACTCGGGACGAAGAAAAAAATTTGGGCGACCGCATCACGTCGGTGCAGAAGGCAACCCAAGGATTTTCGAAAATATTATACGCGCGCGCCGTAAATGCGCTTTTGCCGAATAAACACCAGAGAAACCGACGCGGCGGCGCCCCCATGGAAAATATTATACGAAACTACAGATTAATTTTGTTGCGCCGCCTGAAACGGACGGTAAACGAATTGAAATGCATAAACGCTGTATCGAAATTACGAGCGTGTATGCGCCTCGCCGATTTGTAATTCGACAAATAAATGGACAAACAAAGCGCGTCGTCGCGTTTGGTTTTCGACGAGAGCGTCGATGGTTTATCGCTTCCGCGATAACCCTGGCCCCGCCGATGGGGGTCGTCTCGATCGATTTTATTGAGAAATTTCCGACAAATGTGGACCACGTGTTTCCCAGCGCGAATGCCCGACTCGAAATTGCTCGTCGAGCGATATCTTCGCCGACCAAATCCGTGTTTATGCTCCGTGTTTCATCGTTTTTGATGACCCCCGCGTCACTGGCAGGACGCGCATTATCTCGATTAATATTGCCGAGCAATTTGGATATTGTGGATTTCGGTTTAGCGGATGAAATATTCCGTTTGCGAAATTACCGGTGGATTCGACAGAATCGCAAAATTTACGCTCGATGCGTATCGTTACATTTAATAAACACCGGGATTTATCTCTATTAATATTGCTAATCATTTGGACAAATTTTCTTCGACGTTAAATTAAATGACGACGCGAGATAACTAAATCCGCTTTCGAACCACCAAACCGGGTAAATCCTGCAGCTTCGACGAAAAAATTTACCCTGTTTGCGGTCCTCAAAAGACGCAACGGCAAACCGGCGGCCTCGGTGTGTCCGCAAAAGCGAAGGAAACGCAAAAACGCCCGATCAAAGTGCCCTCGCGGACGGCTCAGGACGTTTCATGCAAAATCCACGGTGCCCACATTGAGGACCTAATTGACTCAGCCGCCACTTTGTAATTCATTGAATAATGTAGCAGCGCCGGCCGAGATCGGCGCTTCTCGCGGCGGTCGCGCCTCGCATGCGGCTTCGCTTCTCGTCCGAGCAAAGTAGAGACAGATTTTGCTTGTTCCACGCGAGCCATTCAATTGAAGTAAAGTCATGTTAGTATTCGCCGAAATTGGTGCTCCACTTTAAAGCACTTGGCCGGCTTGAATTCCGGCTTGATATACAGTCCTCCGCTGGCTATTACATCTCCGTCTGGGGGGGTTGGATCGGCGTAGGGGGTGAAAGGCGGGGTAGCAAAATGGCTCGCGTCGTTCTTAAAGGCCGTAAGAATAACCCTTGAGAATTAAACGAGCGGCGGGTGCCCCGCTGGCACGACGAGTGAGGAGCTCTCGCCCCGTGCATTTAAGCCCCGGCCAACGATCGCCGTTCGCCCACTCGCAGTTGATTTACTCGCGGCGCTGAAACAGCATTAAAAGGGCGTAAATTAGAGGCGCTATTTATCATCCGGGTCAGCGCCGGCTCTCTTTGCCCACGCCAAAAGTAACTGCCGGAGCTCGCTACAGGTTTTTCCGCGCTCCCGGCGGGCCAAAAAGCGCGGGAGGGGGACGGTCGCGGGTGAGGGACCAGAAAGCGGGAGCGATCGGTGCATAGGTAATTCGGGCCTCGGTCATTTTGACGCGCTTCGCCGTGAGCGTTGCTCTTTGATTGATACCGCAGGTACCACCTATAGACCGGCTCGTAGCGGCCGATGGGTACCTACACGCCGAGGCAATCTCCGCAATGGCTGACTGCGCGGTCTGTTTAATGAGTAAACACGAGGCAAACCGAGAGAGCGTCGTGGTTTGCTCGTTGATACATGTTATTATTATACCTATACATATTTTAGCTTTGATCATGGGGGATGGAAGTGCGCGACTCTATAGCTGCCTGCAGTGTCGGCGGAGACACTCTGTGTAATTCTGGTCACAGTACACAGGTGGAGGGGAACGGGGAGGATGGAGTGAGGGCGGGAGGGAGCGGGAGGAACGGAGAGGAGCGGCGAGAGCGGGAGAGAGAGGGACGAGGATATGGCTCGCAAGGTCTGACTGGGGTAGGTCGAGGACGCAGGCGGTGCGCGCGGCTTCATGAATTTAGTGACGGGAGTACCGGGTGCACCACCAGCAGCGGCACCACCACCACCACCACCACCAGCACCGCCGCCGCCGCCATCGCCACAAGCAGCATGAAGGAGCAAGCCAAATCTCCGGAACGCTTTCGTGTGCAATCGACTGCACGTGCTCTACTCCACATACAGGGGCCTCGGGAAGCGTGCGGCACGAAGAGCTTCCCAAAGGCTTAACTAAAGAGAGCCGGACGTGCATGAATTCGGACGCAACTGATTGATTTTTTCGCGCCAATTGAATTACATCGTCGCGCGTGCGTCCGCGCGCTTACATCACAGCTGTCACTCACTTTTCCCGGCCTGCGTTCGTGATTAGTCAAAGGTAACTTGAGTACGGGACGATGGGGGAATCGGATTGTGGCGTTGGGACCACTGGCGAATCGTTGGCGAAAGTTTTTAGGGAGATCGATATAGGGTCGGGATCGGTTTAAGTGACTTCGGTGTTGGGTGGTTCACATTTCTAAGGACTGATGTTGTCACTGCTATCCAAATCAGGGATTCGGGTTTGGCTGGTTTTACGTCAAGTCACCTGTTGGGCGTTGCTGTCGTTGAGCGTCGTTCAGTGTGGCTCAGCATTTTGTGAACCCTTTGAAGCATACATTGTACGCTGGAAATTTGGTACTTGGTTTCAAAAGTATTATTGAAGAAAAACTGAATGGAAGTAGATGGCACGTTAGTATGTCACCTATACTTCAAAGGATTAAGGTGTAAGAAGACGATAGGAATGGGAAAAAGTGTAGATGACATTAGCAGTGGTTGACGCTCTCACTTGAACAATCCTGATATCCCCTGTCATCACCATCAAGAGATGCGTTAGCTTTTCTCTCTTCGATTCTTCGGCAATGCATCGACTCGAACCATCCCACAAACTTCCATATCCACTTCCACATCCGTTACAAGTTGGTGAATTTACGGCGTTAAAATTTACAGGACTTTGATGACCGCGTTGACTACCGCTTTGACTTCACTTAAAATTTGGTACTTGGTCTCAAAAATGTCAGTAAAGAAAAATTTGATGGAAGTGGGTGACATACCAGACATACCAATATGTCTCAAAAGATTAAGGCATAAGAATACGATAGGAATGAGAAAAAGTGTAGATGGCATTAGCAGTGGTTGACGCTTTCACACGAATAATCCGGATATACCTGTCGATCACCATCAAGAGACGCGGCAGCATCTTCGATTCGTCGGCAATGCGTCGACTTTAACCATCCAACACACTTCCCCAAAAGCTTCCCCATATCCGTCACAGGTTGTTGAATCCAAGGCGTCGAAATCTACACAGGATTTCGATTACCGCATTGACTCTACCGCAGACGACTCCCGCACCAAGTCACAATGTCCCAGCGATCTCAATCCCCCCGACTTCGGGCGATTCACCGAATTCAGCGCATACCAGGACAATCAGGACGTCACGCGGACACGGCGTCCGGTCGGCCGGTTGCGGACGCGGCGGGGGGGGGGGGGGGGGGGGGCGCCCCCGGCTTAATGCACACACGCGGGGAAAGCGCGGGGACGGGGCTGTACGAGAACCGTTCCGGCGTGCATTTCCCCAGCCCCGGCAAGAGATAGCGTCGTGTGTATCGCAGAAGCGGAGCGCGGGCGATGCTCGCATACCAAGAGACAGATGGCCGCGCGCTCCTGTGTCTATAGAGGCGCGGAGGAGGACGAGGCGCGGAGTATTCGCCGCATGCGGCTTCGCCGTCCACGTCGTGCGCGCGTGTGTGCGTACACGAATTGCACGGTTAACGGGTAATCCATTACCGGAATTAATATCTCGAGCAAATTGCGTTTCTCGTCGGGTCCTCCGCGCGGAGGGTCGGAGGGGGTTGGAGGGTTGGACGGTGGTAGCGAGAGGGAGCAACGGAGAAGGAGGAGGATGAGGGCGGCAGGGAGCAGGGCGCGGGGGGAAGGGCGGGGGGGGGGGGGGGCTAGCTGCTCTCGCTCACTCTCTCGCGTGGGGGGCAGAGGAGAGGGGGGCGGGGGGCGGCGGCCGTTGTCAGCGGGCCATTACTAATTCAGAAGGCGGTTGCCGCGCCGCAACGTTATACGGCAGACGACGCATTCTGCATAGCGTATTCAGGGACACAATGGGCCGTGGATGCGAGTTTTGAAATATGAATATGAATACCCGGAGAGAGAGAGCCCGTGGTGGCTGCACGCTTCGGCGGGCTGAAGTAACGAAGATGGGACCGGGGGCTTTGGTTGCGGCGATGCCGCTAGCAGCGCGGGGGGCGAGTTCTGTGCGCGCGAGCGATCGATGTTTTCTCCGCTCGCGCTGTGTTCCGGTACGTGCGGCTCTTCTACAGCCGCCGCCGCCACCGCCGCCGTCTGTGCCACGGAGTCGGGAGCGAGTCGTCCGCGTTGGTTATTCCCTTTCGAGTGGCGGATTCTACGTACACTCGCCGATCGGTTTTAATGCGGGGGAACATGAAGCGCGCGAGCGCGAGCTGCGCCGAAGGACCGCGCGGAGGAGGCGGCGCCGCGCGCCCCGATGGTCCAAAGTTATCCGATGAAGATTCCATCCTCGCCGCACCGATGAGATTCCGCACCGGAAATTCTGTACCCTCGCCGCCGGGCTCGAGTGGGCGGAGGTATTCGGGGCATTTGGCTGCTGCGATGCGCAGGAACGCGAGGCAGTTTCTAACCTCGGGTTTTTTTCCCCCGTTGCGTTCGCGGGGTTTCGTGTCTTCTTCGTGGGGGGAGGGTAGGGGGGAGATTGGACGTGAGGTTGTTTAGAGAGCGGCGGTCAATGAGGGCGAGCGGTTAGCGCGGTCGGTCTGACCAACTTGCGGGGCTGAGTTTAGGCAAGCGAATTTGTTAGCCCGAGCTACTGATTTGCTGGCTCACCCGCGACTGCATTGTCAGCCCCAACAAGTAACTTGTGCTTCTGGATACCTAAAGGCTGATCTCCACCGGAGGTTCTAGGCATTCGTGCAGCGAACGCTCGGCAGTTTCGAACTTTTCGTTTTTCTTTTTTTTTCGTTGTCCCAGGGATTCGTGTCTTCTTCGAGGGGGCGTCGAAGAATGTGTGGTTGTTTGGAGAACGGTGGTCAATGAAAGTGAACAGTGAACGCGGTCGGCCTGATGAACTTGTGGGACTGAATTTAGGTGCCAGGCAACCGTCTCGGTAGTCCAACCAACTGATTTGTTGGCCCAACCAACTGATCTGTTAGCCCAACCAACTGATTTGTTGGCCCAACTAACTGATTTGTTGAGTCAACCTACTAATTTGTTGGACCAACCAACTGATTTGTTGGCCCGAACGAGTAACTTCTACTTTCTAGCCACCTACAGGCTAATTTTCACCGGAGATTTTTAACATTCCGATTGCGCGAAACACCCCGCATAACGCGGGATACCCAACGAAATCGCTCCCGCGTCGCGCGCGGGACATGTTTATCCGTCAGGCTGCAGGCGGCGTCGGTCCGGGATATTCGATCGCGGCCCCGTTTGTAGTGCGCCGGTCGCGCGAGCGCGCGACCCACAACCCCCCCACACTTGATTGGACACGCGTCACGTACCATCGCCAACATAATTGGTAACACGCGGAATTACGTGCCTCAACGGTCAAATTACTCTTTTATCGTCACAGGGGGAGGGGGAGGGGAGGGGGATGGCAAAAGAAAAATCCAATTCGCTCCATGACCTCCCGACTTTTCGCGCGAGCGGTGTGCACGCTCCGCGATCGCGAACCCCGGGCATCCTGGTCACGAGAATCCCCCCCCCCCCCCCCATTCCCCCTGTCCCATAAACCCGGTGTATACGTCAATCGGTATCGCGTGATCGATCGTCCGTACGTCTGTCCGCGTATTCCTTCCGGTCGTTCGGAAAAATTGCACCCCGAGAGATCGTATCGCCGATAATATTCTCAAACCATCCTCGCCGCGCCAAAACCCGCCGCGCTTTTATACTTCAAGAGATATAAACGCGACGGCGTCTCGACCGCGCGCCAAGTATGAAAAGGAATTAATTCGGGTGGCACGACGAGTCTCCAACGATATAAACGAGAAGCAGCATGAGGGTGTGCAATAGCGCGTGATGCCTCTCGCGCCTTGGTCTGTGGGAAGGAGAGTAACGAGGGAGGGGGGGGGGGGCTACGAAACTGCATCTAATCGAATGAGAAACAATTCACAACGGATTCGACGAGGTTGATCTCACTTTTCCGCAAGATTTCGGTGCTCTCGTGGTGATCCCGGCGCTGGGGACGAGCGAGCGTATTCAGTCGAAAAGGGGGTTGGAGCGGCCCGGGGAAGGGGTGGAGGGGGCAGGGGTGGGGGAGGGGGGAGGCAACCAAACTTCGCCAAGATGCCGCCGCCGGCAATAACTGGTAACGTATTACCACTTCTGGTCGGTTGAACGCATTTAGATCGCCTATTTGGCGAGGCACCGGAATAATTTAGCGTTTTGCCCCCTGCCCCCTCTCCCCCTCCCCCCGCGCTCGCTCCTCCCGAATCAAACGCCGGGCCGGGACGGCATGTGCCATCCCGCCCCGCTGTCGCGTATCCCGCGCTCGGTATATTTTCCGAAACCTCGACCCATTGCCCCGCTGAATTATAGTATTATATCTCGTGGGCTGTTGGGCCGCTCGCGCTATCGCGTCTCGCGAATACACGACGCGCGCGGCCGGAGATCTCGCGCCGATTATTCCGCCAGCCGAGCGAAGGAGCGGTCCGCGATGGCTCGAGCCACCGGCGAGGGCGGATCGGTTCTGTCTGCCGCGACCGAGGGAGGGAGGGCGAAATTTCTACCCCGGAATATTCCGCCGAGTGCGGCGATATTGGCCCTACTTACGTCGAGTACATTCAGATATCGCCTACGCGACTTGGCGCGACTGCCGCCCGACCCTTTATTGTACTCTCGAATCGCGAATGTGCATGTACGTCGCGGGCCGGAAGCCGCGCTCTCGTACGCGGTAAAACACGGCGGATCGCGCGAGAAAAAGCGACGTCGATATTTCACGGCTTAGGCGGCGTGTCGTTTTTCTACCGGTCGGTCCGCGCGATTCGCCAGAGTGAGAGGGACGGGAGAGGCCGGGGTCAGTTGTAACGCGTCCAGTTCGCAATTAAATATTGAAAGTATTTCGTACTGCCATTATTATAAGCTCACTGTGAGTTGCATTTTTGTGTGGCGTCAAAGTTGCAGTGAAAGTTGAAAGTGCCAAAAAAATTGCACTACTTGGATATTTCGAGAGCCTGCGTTCCAACTAGCCCCGGTCTCCCCTATCGGCCAAACAAATTATGTATACGAAAGCGAGAAAGGAAAATGCTCGGTATATTTCGGTTAATTTATTACAGAGGAGGCTCGCGAATTCTTATCTTCTTTATTCCAGGCAATTGGATGCTTTTTTCACCCTCGGTGAATCTGTTTCGAAGGTGAGCGAGCGACAGATATAATAACGAGATGACATACGTCTGACGTGGCGCCGGATTTCGATGATTGAAGGTACCGACGACGTCGGCTGTCGCGGGCTCATCGGCGCGTACGCACGATTTTTCACGCGAGCGCCGGCTGCCCGGAATGTCATCGTTCGTCGAAAGATGATGACACACGCGCGATCGCGGGGGCCGCACGCGGCATGGGTTGCGTTTTTTTGGGAACCAGCGCGCGCGCGCAAATGGCTCGTTTGCAGAGAGAGGGCCAAACTCTCGGGTGGGTTAGCGCGCCGCGCACGCGGGGGCCCCGCACGTACGAACCGTTACGTGGGTCGAATACCGTCCGCCGAGTGTGTACGACGCCGAATTGTCCCGGGGGACGCAACCCCCGGCCGCCTGCTTTTTCGTCCCTCTTAATAATTGATGACCAACTTCTTCGACGTGCTAAATAATTCAATTCGGCGGCGATCATAAGTTCCGTAAATCAAATTGCAATTGACGTGAACTCGTGAAGAGAGCGAGAGGGACACGCGTGGCGAACGTTATCGGAAAGTGCGAGATTTTTTTCTTACACTGCGAAATTTTGATTCATGGTAGATAACGTGCGGAGACATCAATTACACTAGTTACAGATCTGGTGCTAGTCGTTGATGTGGTTTTTCATCCCATCAAGTGCCAAAAAAAAATGTACAAACCACAATACAGAAAGAAAACGGAATTTAAATTGCACAGAGGCGGAAATTACGGAGAAAAAACAAACTAAGAAAAAAGAAAATTCGACTGTACGGTAGAGTAGAGTAGATTAGATCGGAGTGCATATTTATTTGATCCTGGGGGACATTAGATCCATTGAGGACCAGAGTGCATGAGGCGACAGACGGGCCAAAAAATCAGGCTATGATCTCAAACCAAATGAGACGAAAACAAAAAAAATTGATGACGGGACATAAACAAAGAAAATGCCCAAAAAAGGAAAAAATACAAAAACGTCGGCCAAAGGTCGGATATGCCGATAAGAAAAATACGATATATTTCTTCAACTTTTTCCCCACTTCGTTTTCTTTATTACGATAGTACGTGATGTCGGATAAACAAGTTTGTATCTGGTATCGACGAGATAGACGGACGGAGGTTACGACAACAAACACGCAACGGCAACGACAGCCGCGACACAGTACAGGTCGTATCTATACCAATTGCAATATAAAAAAAAATGGTGGTATTCGCCAGCAAACTATTTTCCCCCGTGTGCGGTTTGCTCTTGTTATTTCTTCACAAATGCAAATGGAGTTACAGCCCCCGCCCCGATAGTCACAGCGGCTCTTTCAGTGGGAATGTCAATATGCGTGGGTGATGCGTCCGCGCGGAGCGGTTGAAAGCCGCGCGCGCGCGGGAATTTTGAATAAACCCTGGCAGTTAGTACGTCGGGAGAACAATGAGGACGAAGGGAGGCGCCAAGCAAACTTTCCCCGAGCGGACAAAGCGCCGACTGCGGACAATGCGTGTATATCGATGTCCAGCGGTGATTGGGAATACGCCGCGCGTTGTGTCCCGCGCAAATATTCCTCGCCGGTGACGTACGTTCCGCGTGCGCGGCAGACGCGGAGACTCAACTAAGGATTATGCAAACAATGATGACTCCCGGGGACATTGATTTCAATAATGGACAGTTATTGAAACGACCGGTCGACAAAGCTTTGACGCATTGTGTTCAACATATACGTATAGTATATTGTACAGCGGGTGACTCGTGTGATCCGTTGCCCTCGTTTCGCTCGGGTCGCGAACCTCGTCGCCAATTTTCGGCCCTCGTTACGCACACGGTATTTTTTGCAACGAGTGAATAGTCGGCGCTCAGCGTGATAGTCTTGCGGGACGGATAGTGAACAGCCGGATTCGACTGCATTGAATCATTTTCGCCCGCGGGAAAACAGGGTCGAAAGTGAAAATAATTTCCTCCCACGGGACGAACGCGAAATAATCGTCCACATATTTTTTCGACACTGTCATGAAATCGGATACCCGTGGAAAAGAAATATATGAAAGTATATCTGACATATCCAAGTATTCGGAATATCCTTTCGAAAAGTTCATGAGTAACGGAAAGCATTCTCATCGTTCTATTTGAGATGAGATTGGTTGCCAGGAAAGTCCGTGGTAAACAAATTCAGTTTGGTGTCAAATCTGACATAGGCGGACACGCTCGACAGCGCCCGTCACCATTTAAAGCTTTATAAGAGCGCAGCAGCGCAAACGTTTTTCAGGTACGCGCGCCAGCTCGAGTGATTAGTAGAAGAAAACGTCGCAAATTTTTTTTTTTTCAAAATCAAGTAAAAAGTTGTTGTAACCAGTGTTTTCGGGGGTAGAATTGAGAATGATGGTATAGGTTAAAAGTCGATATTTTGCAAAGAAAAAAAATTGGGGTCGATTTTGGCGATTTTCGGTCCGGGGCCGGATCTATGATTTCTGACAGAATTTTTTTTTTTTCGTCGCCAAAAAATTTTTTTTTCAAAATCGATTAAAAAAGGTTAATAACCAGTGTTTTCGGGGGTAGAATATGCGACTTGAGAATGATGGAATAGGTTAAAAGTCGATATTTTGAAAAGAAAAAAAAAATTGGGGTCGATTTTCGGTCCGATGCCGGATCTACGATTTCTGACAGAAATTATTTTTTTTCGTCGCCAAATTTTTTTTTTTTCAAAATCGATTAAAAAAGGTTAATAACCAGTGTTTTTCGGGGGTAGAATATGCGACTTGAGAACGATGGTATAGGTTAAAAGTCGGTATTTTTTAAGAAATATTTCTTGATCCTTGTTATGAAGATTTAGTTATTCGAAATACATAATTTGAGTATGTCGCTCATCGTTGAGTTGGAAACATGAGTAGCTGTGAAAAGTGAATACCGTGTGAAACGAGAGGTAACAATTTATTAATTTATGATGAAAACTGCACGGTCGACCGAATGATGTAACATTCAATGACTAGCAGGCAACAGTGATCTCCTCCATTTAATCCGTATAACACTCGGGTGCATATACCGGCCACGTCGTCGAGCCTTCAACTTCGGGCAACGAAGTTAAAGCCAATTTATTCGTTCGGGGACGATGGTAATAGCGGAGATTCGACGCGCGTCTCTCCCTCTCTCTCTTTCGCTCCCTCAGCATCCGCGAAACTGCAGAGGTATCAATTTTGCGGTAACTCAATTACGGCCGCAAACTCGAAGGAAGCGAATACTACACGTATGCGGGGATCGTGACGCAACTTTTGCATTGCGGGAAAACTAATTCAGTTTAAGAGAAACACAGCGCGCGAAATTATCCGCACTCTTCGTGTCTCACGAGTAGATCGAGATGTTGTCGAGACGTTATGTCTTCTCCGTAGTCTCAGGGAGAATTCAAAGAATTATCAGCAGCTCGCCGGAAACTAGCGACATATTTCATCGCGACGATTGTAGGTTTCGAGCCAATGAAGAATCGCGAAAATGCAAATGCGACACGATGTATTTATGGACAGGTATAACTGTCCGCTCTGCTGGTCGCTTGAATCTGGAATTGTGAAGATTAATTTTCTTATACGGATTTCGAGGCGTCGAGCGCGAGATTTAGTTTCATTAATCACCTCGATTTCATTTTTAAACACCTCACTCGTTCGCCGCCCGAAGCTCACGAAACTCGTCAGCTCACCGGAAACGAGCGACATATTCACACCAATCCTAACGAAGTCACATCAATTATAGTCACGAGTGCGACGAAATATCGTGAGAATGTAACCACAAACACGATATAATATTCACTCGATTCGTATGCAGTAAAAAAAAATGTATGCGATGCAGAGGCAACGATGAGCAGCCGGTCTGCGTCTAAAGCTTACAGAACTCGTCAGCACATCGGAAACGACTGACACATTTCGTCCCACCAATTATAACCGCGAGAGCAACGGAAGATCGTGGGAATGTAAATACAATCAAGATATAATATTTGCCAGATTCTCACGCAGGTAAAAAAAAGTTTCCACGCTCCAGATAAGCAGACGATGGAGTAATAACGTCAATCAGCCAGGGTTTGTCGATGTCGCGATCGGGCAGAGAGCCTAAGGTCGATGTTTGGGTGAACGACGGGTCAATGATGTCATCGATCGATTCTCGGACTCCGCTGTAAGAAAAAATTGCACGACAAGTCCGAAAAAATTGCTCGTCCGTTTGGATTTCTCATGGGTTTGACACTCGGAATTAGCATAGATAACGGTGAGTAACCGATCTCGAAAAACAAGTCCAGTGTTTTTTATCTCGATATCAGTGATTTATCTTGATATCTCGCGCCGCGCGCTGTAAATCACAATCATAGAGCTGTGAGATCTCGAAGGCGCAGAGCCCGAAGTCGACGTTCACCGCGCGCTCCACGGTGCGTCTTCGGCGGGTGAACGACGGGTCAACGATGCACCGAGAGAAAAAATTTCCTTGATTCCAAAGAAATCGGTGGATTGAATTTTTTTTCATTGATTTCAATGAAATATTTCTTTGAATTTCAAAGACATGATCTCCTTGATTTAAAGAAACGATATGCCTGACGGCACCCGGTCTGTCAATGTTTGGCTTATTCGCGATAAGTCGTATTGATGTTTCTCGCGCAAGCTGATCTGTTATGTTATAGTTAAGTGAAGTCAAATCAAGAAGATAATCATTGTTTAAACCATCGAAGTTATTGGTGAACATATCTAAGTACTATGGTACGTAACCAAAAACTTGGTGGACATAACCTATAATTTGGTTGATGACATCATTCAAAGAAAATATAATATTAACTTAAGGATATTATTTCATTGACCTCAAAGAAATGTTTCATAGGTTGAGATTTCAAGGAAATTTCATTGAATTAAGGAAACTTTTTCTCTCGGTGTGTCACTGATGGCTTCTCGGACTCCGCTGCCGGGCTGTGACGATCAACACGACGATCACGCTCCCACAAGTACGAAAAAATGGCACGACTGTTTGGATTTTCAATAGGATTCCCACTCGGAATAGAAAAAATACTCAAATCGGGCGCTCATCGTGATTTATCTATCATCTGATAGAGAGTTATTTATCTATCATCTGATACAGAAACAACGATGAGCACAGCCGTCTACAATTCTACAATTCCAATGTTTTTCGATCTTGAATCTCGCGCGGTGTGCATCACATCAGGTCGGCGAGACCTCGATGGCGCAGAGCCCGAGGACGACGTTCGCCGCGCTCCGCGCTGGATCTTCGGCGGGTGAACGACGGGTCAACGATGTCACTGATCGATTCTCGGACTCGGCTGCCGGGGTGACGGTCAACACACGATGATCCTGGCTCCCGGCGCGCTCCGCGAGGCAGGTACGAGTGACTCCGCGCCGAGAGGGTCGCAAGATCGAACGATGGACCAAGCGAGAGAGAGAGAGAGAGAGAGAGAGAGAGAGAGAACTTCGAGGACGCCGCGTGCGTCGAGCGAGAGCGAATCGCCACGCGCGACGGCGCGAGGGAGACGAGACGGAGCCGCGATCGGAATGTTCGAGAGGGAGGGCAGGAAACATCATGGTAGGTCCGTCGCTATATATCTGTGTATATCTCGGTCCCTCCTGCATCACCCGCGGGTGATGCAGGAGGGACCGGGAGATGGAGAGCGGAGCTTGAACGGACAGGCCGGAGAGTCAGGAGGGAGGGGGGGGGGGATCGGACAGAGAGGTGAAGGAGCAGGGCGAGGACGGGGAGGAGGGCAGGGCCGGAGGGTTGATCCTCTCGACGTCGATCACATGCCAATACCAATCGACGACTGCTCGGCTCTTTGGCTCTCGCTCCCTCGCTACGTCCGTCCGTCCGTCCGTCTATCCATCTCTCCGCGCGCTGCGGCGCGGTTATGTCGAATGTGCTGCGGGTCATCCGGACGTCCATGAAGATCGTTACCCCCGCGGATATGTTCGTAACCGGCGAGGGCCTCGCGCGCATTTCGGCCACGAGAAACACACGAGCGATCCGCACATACGTCCGCGCGGTGGTCGGATCCTGCTCGCCGCTCTGTTTACACGTCTTCCGGCGATTTATCCTCTGCGCGATTTTTCCCTTTTCCCCTTTCCTCGTCGACGCATTTTATGGATGTTTTTGTGGGCGTTCTTCTCGTTTGTTTTCGGATCATCGAGATTGGATCGCGTGGATATTTCTGTGGTGTAGAAAAGACACCAAATTTTGCAGTAAAAATAATTATATTTTTTTCCCAAATAAATGAAAAAAAAAAAATTGTGCAGAAAAACTGAAGGTGCTATGGCGGGTCAAAACAAGTTGCAATAGGCTGACAATTGCTTGGGGATGATGTGACATACAAGTCGTGTAATTTCGTTGAAGAAAAATTGATCAAAAAAAGGTTCAACAAACTTTCTAAAAATTGTGTACCGAGCGATCGCATCAATCGTTCCAGGCAGCTGACAAGCGTTTTTTATTCCGCGTCTTCAAAATTGCTAGGGCGAATTACCGGCGATGCAATTCTCGACGACGTTGAACTCGGTGCGCTAAAAAAAAGAAAAAAAAAGTACGAAAAAGAATTATTCAACGAAGCGACGAGCGCCGGCCGCGGCGTAATGGAAGTACAAACGGACAGGCAGCGACACACTGATAACGTCTCGGTCGTCTGTCCTCCGGGCGATAACTATTGGTGGGATCACCGCGCGCGCGCTGCACGAGGAGAAAACGTGTTGGGAGCTAACAGAGAGAAAGTTTGCTTGGTGCGGCCACTCTCTTTCTGCTGGCACCGTAAATGACCGCGATAAAATAGCCGCGAGGGGGGGGGGGGGGGGGCGGGGGGGAGCGCATGGGCAAATGCGCGATGCGACGATAGCGCGCGGTTCGCTCGCTCGTATTCGCTCGTTTCCCGCGGCGAGAGAGGCGAAAGTGCGTGTGCTCGCGTGAAAACGAAAAGATAACCGGTCGCCGCTGTGTTTTCCGCGCGGGGGTCGGTGGCGCACGGGGCGCGCGTGACCATTTCAACCCCATTAAACTGATGCCCGACCGCCCACCCCCATCCCTCTCCCCCCCCTCCCCCTCCTCGGCGAGAATGCCAACGTTTGCTGCTACGTTTGTTGCGGCCTTAAATTAAATATTCGGTGTATCAACAGCGCTGACGGCCGGATGATATCACCGCGACAATTTTTATCGAGCGCGCGCGTCACCGCGCGCTCGCGATCTCGTGCAGCTGCTCCCCCCGTGTTGTAAATTGTTGTCTCGCGATTCTGCGTTTTTCCCTCTACCGCGTATATAAATACTCGTGTGTCACTTTTCGCGTGTGTTTTTTTTTCGCATTTTGTTTGTCGCTTCTCGCATTCTTTTTTGTGGCTCGTTTCTCGCGCGAAAATTTGTTGCTTGTTGACAGACAGCGAAATCTAAATTTTGTGGCCCTCGAATATTGCGCCACACGCGCGCGCGCGAAAAATAATTCGTGGAAAATCATTTGATCGCGCAAATGATCGCATTTTCGGCATAAGCGATGAATTCAATTTGGCCAGATTCACGCGGCATATTTACCGACGAGTGTCGCCGAATTATCGAGAAGCGCCGAGCGATGTAAATCGCGATGGGTATAGATAGGTACTTTAATGAATATACGTTAAGTAATGATGCCGAAGTCGGTCGTCAAATATTTGCGAGTGGCGCACGCGCGCGTGATAACGTTCAATATCATTAAAGTGGCCGGGGTAATAACTGACGCTGCGCGGCGTGTAAACACGGTCGTGTTGCACGTGGGACGTACACACAATTCCGTGAAAGCCTCTGGCGAAGTCGGTGTGGTCGCTGTCTTATTGAAATTAGTCAATGGAAGAAGCTGGCAAGCGGGAGAGAGAGAGAGAGACGTTTATTTCGTACTCGTAAGAGAGAAACGTTTATTTCGTACTCGTGAAAGAGAGGAAAAACGTTTATTTCGCATTCGTAAGAGAAAGGGAGAAAGAAACGTTTATTTCGTAGTCGTGAGAGAGAGAGAGAAACGTTTATTTCATTCTTGTGAGAGAGACAGAAAAACGTTTATTACGTACTCGTGAGAGGGAGACAGACGCACAGGGGGAGAGAGAGAGAGAGAGAGAAAGAGACAGACAGACAAATAGAGAGAGAGAGAGGGAGGCAGGAGCTACGGACACGAGAGCCAGCGAGGAGCCACGAGAAGGGTATGAGACGTCGCGTGCGAGCTTCCGTTTCCCCCTTTTGCGGGGAATCGATCGTCCGTGCATCCCCAGTGGAACATAAGTCGTACGCTTCTCCGGGTGGATCGCGGGAGGGAGAGAGAGAGACCTCCGGGTGTCCGTCCAATACGTCGACGAGGGGTGCGAGAGCGACTTGTTGAGTGCGCGCGATTCCCACTGTGTAGTACGTCTCTCAGCCGTTCTCGCCCCGCACATAGCCGGGTATTTCCACTGTGGCTCGCTCGCTCGTTCGAGCGACTCTCGGCGACTCATTCCTCGAATCAGTCGCCCCATCGGTCGGCGAGACGGCAAAAACAATCTGTTATGTCGCCCATAGGAGAAATAATAGCTCGGCTCCGAGAGCACCGAGGAGCCGTCAAATATCCTCGAAAAGTTACTCAAGAATTCCTAATTGAAGGGGATATAGCCGGGATATTGATGGATTCCCCCGTCGCGAGAGCGGAGAACCGATTCTTACGGCTATTAGAAACTTTTCACCCGGGCCATTAATCTCCTTCGATTGGGGGATACAAAAAAAGCGCGCTAATCAATGACCGTCCGAGTTTTGTTACGGGATTCTCATTTTTCTGCACTCAGGATTGCCCAACGCGCGGTGATGGGTATTGGCTGTCGTGTGAATTATGCACGTGACGTATACGACCGAACAGCAGATCTTCAGACCATCAAGTACGTCAATGTGTAATTCTTATGATAAAACCAATTATGACAAATTTCTCTTTCGTAATCTGTTATACCATAAAAATCCATAAAAATCACAGATTAATTTTGTTCTCTTTCGTAATCTGTTATACCATAAAAATCCATAAAAATCACAGATCATAATTTTGTTCTTACGGTAAAACAGTTGACGAAAGATAAATCCATCACCATATATTTTACCACGAGAACAACATTTTTTTTGTATTTTTCATCCCTCAGGTTTGCGGAGCTTGAGGTTTTTTCGTCGCTCGAAAAGACCCCGATGACCTCTCGTCCGGATCGACGCCGATCCAACGAGACACTGCGCGAGTTCTCTCGTCTGACGTTCCGGGAAGTAAACAGTAACGTGTGCAATCTCGCCCGCTCTCCCTCGCGCCCGGTGCCCGACGTCTTGAGCAGAAGTTCCATTTTCCGCTCTGGCATGTCATGTGGAATCGCTTGTGTTCTCCACTGCAGAGGCAGCCGGGCAAATAACCTCGCGGAGCCCAAGCTATTCCAGGGTCAACACTTCAAAGTCCATCCGCAGTATCATGTCGGAGCGACGACGACAACGCAGGGGGGAGGGGGAGGTCTCGCCGACTGGGTTCCTGTCTCCTGTAACGCTACGAGGTCGGAGACTGCACTCGCGTTCTCGTCGTGAAGTTAGAGACCCCCCCCCCTCTTCCCCCCTCGGCCCCCCTGCTCAACGACCGGCGCAGCAGGAGCGGAAGCAGTAAGCGGAGGTGGATGTCATTTCAATCCGCTATTCGATTACCGAGGCTCACTCGCCTTGGCTCTCGGCTTACTCGCAACGCCAGCGGTTATCCGAGGAATGAACGGAGGACGCGCGATCCTCCACGGTATCTCCGCCGACCCCCTCGTGCCCCCTCCCCACTCCGCGTCGTGTTTCAACCTGTCCGTCTTCGTTGCCGCGACCGCGCGCCCGACACGTGTTGTGCGCAGAGCTGATCTATTTATAAGTCACAGTGGGAACGCGGCTTCTATTTGCAGATCCGGTCAGTGCGCGCGGGTTGAAGGCAAAGGCACAAAGTGGGACCAATTCGGAGCCTCAATTTCCAGGAAACGCCGATGGTTACGTACGTCGCGTGTACGAGGTAGATATAGGTCATTCCACTTTCGGCGAACGCGAAGGGACACGTGACCTGTTTTCAGGGTTTGGCTCGCAACTTTGTTTGCTTATTTTTTTTACGTTGAGGGTCGGAGGCATCGCAATGTAACTGATTTTTTTTGTTTTTTTAGTGCTGCGAGTTTTCATGAGAACTGGCCCATATGCGCGCTTCGAGCGCTTACGCAGTTGACTAAAACAAAAACAAACAAAAAAATCAATTCTTTTTTCGTGAAAACTATCGCGTTTAAATAATTATCGCCTATCTGAGAATGAATAATCCGACAACAATAAATATTAATATAAAAAATGCGAGATATTTTACCCACTGATTTTTTGACGAGGGATTATTAATTAGGTGGGTAGGTAATTATAGCAGATGAATTGAGTTAATTGTTTTGTGGGATTTATGGTGCAAAATAAACCGCGCTTTTTACTGCGCTTTAACATTGCGCCGTCGATTGTTCGATTGTTCACCCGAAAGCGCACGAGAAATTTACCAAATTTTCCAGGCTAAATTGAGAGCCCAAAGCCGATTGCTAATGGCCAGGGAGAGAGTGGAGGATTTGACTCGTATTCCGGACGATTCGCACGTACTCGTTGGACGCACCAGTTTCCGAACGTCGGTATTGTTGTCGTTAATGCCCCGAAATCTCTTCTCAATGACGATGCCGGGGGCAATTAGCCGCCGGTACTTACCGTACCGCCGTATTTAGCGTCAGTTTGCCTCGATGATATAACTCCGACGTTCATTATCGCGACATAATACCGCGTGGGCCGGGAATTTATAATGGCGAAACTTGACGCTGCGCGCTCGCTGCTGTTTCGTGACCGAGGGCGAACTCGTGATCACGACCTGGACCTACCTGTACGCTCGATCTCGCGATCGGCGCAGCTTCGATGATAATCAATCATCGCAGCGGCCAGTGCGTCGCCTGGCCTTGGTCACTGAATTGAATTCCCATGAAACGGCTGCGACGATGTGACGTACTTGTCCGCTGAATCGAGATGCAAAATGTCATCCCGAACACTGGAATCGTCGAAACTGCATCAGCATCCCTGGCATCAATCACAACGCCTTTTATTTCGTAAACGGCGAAAATGTAGTTACCAAAAAAAAAAATGTAGGATGGAATTCAGTGCTGAACCGAAATAAGATTCGGATTCCAAACAGAATAACTGATTCGGAGAGTCCCGGGTAGATTTCGACCAGGACCCAGTCGGAAACAGGGACACCCGGGCAGATCCCGGCTTGGGAATTTTTTACACCAAAAGAATTCCAAGTCACTCCAAATCGACTTTACAAAAAAATGGATCGAAAAAAAAACCTCCAGAGTCAACATTTTCGCTGGAAACTCTCAAAGCTTCTGATGGCTAAATTTTCATAAGCGTGGTATTCATTTCTGCATCTCCCAGATTTGTACGGTGCTCCAGTCGCGATTTGTCCGCGGTCATCGCCAGGGCCAACGCTGGACCCACTAAGCACAGGACCACCGGACGAGGAGCGAGGGGCGGGAAGGGTGGAGAGGGGGGGGGGGGGGGGGTGGCAACAGCCCCTTCATTTTCCGAGAAAAGCTCGCGCGGCTAATCGACTTCTGAATTCTCCGCTGCCGCGTCGGCTCCTCTCCCGCCCGTCCCCAGATTATCCCTCGGGAGAACCGCAGCCGCGCGCCGTAAATAGTTTCTCCCGGGCTGCACGTGACTTTACGAGCTCCTCCGGTGTGTGCAGCGCGCTCTCGGTCCACGTGGTGCGGCGCTGCCTCCTTCGACCTCGCCTCGCGTTCGTCCTTCCCCCCCATGAAACCCACTTCTCTCTCTCTCTCTCTCTCTCTCTCTCTCTCTCTCTCTCTCTCTCTCTCTCTCTCTCTCTCTCTCTCTCCCTCTCTCTCTCTCTCTCGCTCTCTCTCTCTCTCCCCCGGGGCCCCCAGAGAGAATGGAAGAAACGACCGGATGAAATTGTACTCGTCCGAGCAAGCTTCGCCGCCGCCGTCCATTAGGCTCTATTACACCCGACCGAAATTTCTCCCTTTATCACGTTCTTCGTTTCGCTCACGTGGCCGAAGCCAAAGCGAGACCCCCCTTTCCAATCCAACACACGGACGCGGGGAGCTCAGAAATAGCGGCCAGCGGCCGGGATGTGTAAACGTACGTTGCTCCTGTCAGGTGGACGTGTGCGGGTACAGCGTGACCCGCGCGCGCGCGGTCAGAGGTCATTACCGCGCCTGCCACCCGAGCCAACTTCAATTCAACGCGCATTACGTCCATCAAACACACTCGCGAGCCATTTCGGGCTCTCTTTAGCTCGGGCGAACAACGCACGCGCGACACACGGCCCGATTTCGACCCCGACCGGTTAATTACCGCGGCCGAGACGGATTTGGTGAGTCTGATAAGATCCATTCTCGGAAAGTCGTCGGGTAGGTGCAGGAAAATCGAAAGAGATTTCTCTGTTTTTTCTTTTCTTTTTTTTATGCTGAACATTTTGGCGAGTTTCGATGATTTTTTTAAAACTACTTTTTTCGGTTTCGTATCAGGTTTGATTTTTTTCAGTACACGGCTTGGGTGGCTTCAATGACTGTGAAGATCCATTCCGGCGATATCGTTTGGCACTGCAGGAAAATCAGAAGAGCTTTCCCTTCTTTTCGTGCTGATCATTTTGGGTTCGACGATTTAAAAAAAAATGCAAAATTTAGCATTGTGAAATTCACTGTCAATTTTCGAACCTTGAGTAACTTTTGTGTGAAATGTGGAAAAACAAATGAGCTGATCTTGCGAATGATTCTATGAGACTAGACGACCCCGAGCGTTCACTGAGCTTGTTGCGAGTCATTCGGTCTTTTTTTCGTTTTCACTCCTCACTGGACGAGACATTATCGAGCGAATTTCCTCAGTGGAGGATCCCGCCGCTACGTCCATTGTTTGCAACCGCGACGATAACAGGCACGAGGCACGAGTCATTAGCTAAGGAACTCTTGTTCCCTCTTTTTTCGCGGCGGATCTGCGAGAGCGGCGGGCGCCGCGGCGAAGCTCCGGTCGTGAGCGAGAAGAACGGGAAGGGTGAGGGGCAACGAGCCGTGAGGTGGGAGCCAAACCGCACACTGACCGCCGTGATCACGACGCCGCTGTACCTACGACGGCTCGCGTCATTCTGATGACTCCGATTAGCCTCCACCGTTGTACTAACTGTACGTAACAAACTCGCTTCGTTTCGTTAACCTTTTTATTTTTTTTTATTCACGCACGAATTGCTAATAGACAGTCAAAGGGATCAATATCCGGGCAACTGATATCCGGTCTAACACAGAGAAAAATATTAACAGAATGGAAAATACGTACACAACGTACAGAAATTTGCTGTGGTAACATTATACTGCGACAGAAATAAATTGGCTAATACAGCAATTGATCTGTTATCAAACTCTTATTATTTTTCTACGTGACTCTGCGAAAGACACTGAAATTATCTTCAACTGAAATTCCGGAAAAAAGTCCATATCATTTTTATCAAGTGATCTAATGTCTCACGTGCGTTTTGTCAATTTTTACCACATGGTTTGGAATTCTTCGCCAGGCCCTTCGTGTGTGACGTAATATATAACGTCACACACGATATGACTTGTAAAATAGGCTCGACACGAGATCACGTCGAGTGCCTATGTATTATCGTCTGTGCACGCTTCGTTTCTATAATACAAAAAAGTTATGGTCGACCAAAATTCCGTTAGAAAATGTCAATATTGGTTTTACGAAATTATCTATATAATTACGTCTCGCATGTTTTCACAAATTTTGCCACAGAATTTAATATTTTCCGGTAAGCCCTTCGTGTGACGTAATATTTATCGTGTAATAGCCCTGGCACGAGATCACGTCAAGGTGCCTATATAATCGACCGTGCACGCCTCGTTTGTATAATAACGAAAACAAGAATGAAGGCTTCAAGCTTGCACGAGTAAAACCGCCCGTGCGGCGAGTGAGAGGGGTGCGTGTCGCTCGCCAAAGGGTGAGAAAAGTGGAAAAAGGCGAGGGAACAAAAAATGACGGAGCAGGAAGTGTGTGAGTTGCGGCGCTACTTTATCCCTACAGCACCTAATATATAGGGTGGGGCTGTGCGGAAAAGCCGCGGCTAAAATGAATTAGGGTCGCGCCTGCTCGTCGAGCTCGTGCGTTTTAGCTGCGCCGCTGTGTGTACGTTGCACACGTGAACCCATCGGCCAAGTGTTGGCCGAAATGGCTCGGCCGACGATGGCTAAGCGAAATTTCTGAGGTCGTGTGCGTTTCGGTAATCGCCTTAATAGGTGGACGCAGCGAGCGCGTTCCGGTCGTTGAATCAACGTTTACACATTCGGTGCCCGCGAGGAGGGAGAGGGAACGCCGCACACTCGGTGCCCTCAGCCCTCCGTGCGCCACACAGAGACGCCCGAGAGACGTATCGATTCGACCGACTCGAGTTCGTCTGGCACGCAGCAATATCGACACAGCGGGTCTTGGTGGCTGTTTGCCGTATACACACTTTGTTGCACCCTACATTTCCCGGGTAAATTAGCCATCTTGCCGTCGGGTTCTCGTCACCCGTGGTTTCCCGCGAGCCGTCGAGAGTTACGCAGAAGTTTTCAATCGAAAATCTCTTCGCACCTCGTTGCTCGGCGATGAGGGAGCTTGTAAAACGATCGGACAGCGATTGTACGCTTAAAACTTCACTGCCACAAAATTCTGGCTCAAATCAGGCCCAGCTCGGGCCCTAACACGGCTAACGTGGCACTGATCAGAGCATGACCAAGGCCGGAAGTAACTCCACGGATTTTTTTCCAGGGTTACCTTCGTGTCCATTTTCATTACCTCCCTAGGGAGGTAATCAGCTCATTCCTGTCCGCGCGGGAGTAATGAAAACCGTACTACACATGCGTGTCGTCATTTGTCAAAACTGAGCTTATTTTCCGTCCTCGTTGCACACACGAAATGTGGTTATTTTTTTAGCGAAATCAGGAGAAAAGTATAGTACGCTACATGGGAGGAGTGCAACTTTTCACCGAGTGTGAAGTTTGATGCACCGAATGTGAAGTTTGATGAAGTTTGATGCCTTCTGCCGAGCGAAGCGAAGGCAGAAATTCACACGAGGTGAAAAGTTGCACTTTCCTCCCTTGTAACGTAATGTACTATTTTATGTCGCTCCACGACCGGTCATTTTTCGCCGGGTACGCATTTTCTGATCAACAAAATCCACGTTTCCTTATTTCTCGAGAATCGCTCGGTTATTTTCCAATCAGTGCGTCGCTCTCGACGTCCTCCCGGGTTCGCCGGGGCTGCGAGGCGGGAAATAGTCTTCTCGCCGAGTTTCACGATTGGATGTGAAGGAGAGCGGCGAGGCAAGAATAAGGCGAACTACTACCCACCGCGAAGACGAGGCGAAACCGACAATGCAAAAGGGTTGGAAACGGGCGAGGTGCGCAGTGTCTCGTGGTACTCATACTACCCACAGGTACGCGCGGCCCGTGGTACATCGAGATAGGGTTGACTTCGACGCGAAGCGACCGTGCGGCGCGCGCGAGACGCGGACGAGATAATCGTTTGACGCTCCCTGGAGACGACGTCGCGCCAAAGGACAAGAGGAACTTGGATAGTCGCGGTGCAGTTCTACCGCCGCCACTGCTGCTGCTGCTGCTGCTGCATCTCCAGCAAGACGACTGGAGAAAATGGAGAAGCTTCGAAAGACGGGGAACCGCTGCGACGAACGGAGCAGCACGGAGAGATGTGAAGCGCGGAATCGCCTCGTACCGCACGGAAGAGAGAAAGAGACGATGAAAGCGATAGTTAGGGAGCGAGAGAGGGAAAGACAAAACGATGTTTAGGAAGCGCGAGGAAGAGCGAGAGAGAGAGAGAGAGAGAGAAAGCGATATATTTAGGGAACGCGAGAAGGAGAGAGAAAGCGATATTTTGGGAGCGAGCAGGGGGTGAGAGAAAGCGATATTTAGGGAGAGAGGTTAGGATGAAAGGAAGAGGGAGAGAGAGAGGGAGTAGTTTATTTCGTGCTCTGGGACTAAGAATGATAAGAGAAAGAGAACGAGAATGGTGGTTTAATCGGTACCCACAACCGTCTATGTGGTAGGTAGGATAGCTAGCCAGCTATATATGCAACGGCGCAACGGCTCCCCCTCCTTCTCCTCCTCCACCACCCACATAGAGCGAGCGCATCGCCGCTCGGTCTGTGTGTTGGATCCTCTTGCAACCCTGTCGCGCGCGCGACCCCCACCGTCGCCGCCCCGGCGTTGCATTGTCCTACGTTCCCTACATCCGCCGTTGGCACGGACAATACGTGCCCCGCCACCTTCCCCCCTCTCCCACCCTGCGTCTCTTCCCCGCTGCACCCTTTTCCGGCGACTATGCTATACTCCCCGATGGAAACCGAGTAACTCGCTCTCTCGGGGCCCCCGCGCCCTCGCTGCGGTATTGTCTAGCCTAGCGCTGTCCCTCACACCGATTTCGTTTGTTCTCGTTCTCTGCATACACGCAGCGACCTGCACGCTCACACGTGACGCGAGCCTGTGAGGCGTCTAGGCAAAAGTCTAGGGACGACGGCGAGGACGACGAGGACTATGAGAACGACGAGGATGAGGACGATGGAGCGTATGGTGTCTACGTCCTGTACCCGCGAGGCATTTCCTCGTTTCCCTCGTGGCCTGTCAGAGCGCAGCAGCAGCAGCTCGTCTAGCTTGTCGCGAAGCTCCGGAACGTTTTTCTCTCGCGCCCCCTTTTTCCCCATGTTTCAATAAACCGCAATTTTCGCCGCGGATCGAAACTCCTCGTACCCACGGGGGTGAATTTCCACTCGTTCTCGTGATGCGGAGATAGACGCGTAGGACGAGTCTCCGCCTACGTCTCTCTTATACCGTCTCGGCGCGTTTTGTTCTCGCGCGAGAATATCGAGTCCAGGGCAAATGAATGCGAGAGACGTGCGCGCATATCGCGCGCGCGGAAAATATTCCGTGGGAACGATATTGCGAGACAGCTTTCCAATAGCGCCTAAGGGCGCGCTGGGCGGCTATGCGCCGGGTGGCCGTGAAGTCACTCGAGGATTTTCGGAATGCTTTGTTACCGGCAACGCGCGGGTTTTGCGAAACCTCGGGCTGAGGGAAACGTCGGCCGCGGGAAAAGGGAGAACGGTTTGAAATTTGACGTGATCTCGTCGCGGTGTTTAACGCAGTTGCGGCGTTTAATCGTCGAGTGCAGCCTCGGCAACCACCCTGTATACAGTGTAACCCGATGACAACATTCCGCGTTTGTACTTTGCACTGCGGGAATCGATGTCCCTCCGCTCTGAAATCGTTTCTCTCCGTTTCTATTTTCGTGCGTTTCTCTCCATTTCCTTTTTCCACGTCTCACCGTTGAATCTCCGCATTCACGCTGCCTCTTCAAAAACGCTCGAACCACGATTACCTAGCTGCAGTTATTATTATACCTACCAGCGGTAAAATAGTACCTGGCAGATAATCGTTGTGACGGCGACATTTCGAGTTTGTACCACAGAAACTCGGAATACGAACTCGAAAATTCACCTTCTCTATTTTCGTGCATTTTTCGCCTCTTCCAATTCGCGCCTCACCGTCGAAGCTCCACGTTCTCCTTATGTTATTATTCTAAACATTTTCGAACTACGATATAGCTACAATTATTTTTACCTACCCCGAAATTGATACGCGTATCATTTTTTTTTATTTCTATTTTCTTGCTTCACCGTGTCAGATCGCCGCACACTCATGCGCATCTCGCCCTTCCAAAAGTCCTCAAACCTCAATTATCCCCAACACCGTTCCGCCCTCGAACGCGGACCCCCGCGCGTTCTGCTCTCGTCGCAGCCTTCTTTCTCTTATTTATTTTCTCCTCCGCGATACATCAACGGAAATGGGTGAAGCAGGGTGACGCTGAAAAGGAGATATCGCGGGGAAGATATCGGAGAGCTAATATAAGTGATTGAGAGATGAAAGAGGAAATAAGGGGAAGTGACGCGGAGTCAGTGCCTGCAGGGTGGCAGCCGGTTGGGTGAGCGAGGGAAGTGGGGGGGGGGGGGGACTGGTGGTGGTTGAGGTCGCAGCAGGTCGACGCAGCCCGCGTGCTGCTGGAAGGGTTTCCCGAACGGGACCGAGGTAGTATATGCGCGTGCGGGGGGAGGGGGGTAGGGGTGAGGTGGGGTTGTCGCGACTGAGCGAGAGAGGGAAGCGAGCAAGGGTGGAAGTGGGAGAGAGAGAGAGAGCGGCAGTAGGTGTCACGTTCGTTGAGGCGAGGACGGATACCTGTTGGTTTCGCTACTCTGAGGACGGCCGGACGGCGACGCCTTGGTGAGTACCGGCGTCGCGACGTCACGCGGCGCCACCGTTCCGAAACCACCTCCGCGCGCAACTTATCGCGCGACCCCTATTTTCCATCCCCCGTCGGCTGCTCCCCCGTTCGTTTGCCCCCCCCCCTCCCCCCTGCCGCCCTGCCTACCTCACTGCTCTCTCCCTCCTCAGCGTCGCTACCATCCTGGTAGCCGCGTATCTTCTCCTCGCCGCGCGCACTCGCCTTGCGTTTTTCTCTCCCGACAACCCGAGCGCGCGACACCTCTTCCATCCTGCTCGCCACCTTCCTCCTTCTTCTTCCCGCGATGCTACGCTTCATCTTCGTTTTTACTTTTGCTTTTTTTGTTGTTTTTTTTTCGTTGCTTTCTTCCCTGCTCGTCCTGTGTTTCATATCCTCATTCCTATGCTTCGCGTCTGTCCTGTAGTCGTCGTCACCTTACTGCGGGGGACGAGGGGGAGACGTGGTGGACTTTTTGTCATCCGCCAAGCTTGATACACGTACCAGGCGACTTGGTCTATCTTTCGTGGGGGGTTGCGGGGGGGAGGGGGACGTGGAACGAGAACGCAAATTGGAAACGTGAGGTGAAAGGATGACGGGCGCGGCCTCGATCTCGCCACTTCCTTAGATGCATGCAAGCCAGCGGGAGGGGGGGGGGGGTGGGGGTGGCAGGGGGCGCCTGGTTGACCGATTTTATCAGATCCATTGCTCCTTCCTTCCTTGCCTCCCGCCATTTTGCCTCTCGGCTTGCAATGGAACTGCCGGCTTTTCCCCTTAACATATCAAACTCCACACGAGGTACTAGACCCCCTCGCCCACCCCACCCCCCCCCCCCCCTCCCCCTCTTCAGCTTCGCGAACATGTTCTACATCGAATTACAGATGTTGACACGTATTACATTGCCTTCGCTGCAGGAATTGAACTGACAGATCGGCGCTACCGATAATACATCGCACTACGTACTTGTACGTTGTACCCACTTTGTGTGTACTGTGAACATTACTTGGGGGCCGTTGGAATTTGGAGTAGGCACCTTTTTTCTGCTCAGGCCTCAAGTTCACTGCCAGCGCGTTAATTCGCAAATGAAACAATTTCGGATTAATTCATGATAATTATAATTGTAAAATATCCAATTCTCCGCAAAGTTTCACATTTCGATTTGATATTTCGACAACAGCGACAGAAAATACGCGGCTCACACGAAACCGGTGAGCATTTTTGACATTTAAAACGAGCAAAACAGACAATTTCGGATCAACGGATGATATAATTAATTTAAAAAGATTAGATTTTCCGCGAAATTTCGCATTCCGGTTTGATTTTTCGTTTTACAATACCGAAACAAAATTCTCGGCCCGCACGTAACGGGCGAGAATTTTCGACATTTCAAATTCGCGCAATTCCAGCTTTATTGCCTTTTCTTCGCGCCGGGGAAATAAATATAAAAAAGTGTAATAATGTCGTGAAGGGGCGGCAGGGAGGAGGGGGGGGGGGGGGGGGGGTGAGGTGTCGGGCGGTAATACGCTTTCTGTATCGCGCGACGAGAAATTTCCCGCGGGCGCGCGACGTGTAACGAAGGTTAGGATTTACCGAAAAATGTTTTAGCGGCCGGTGATTTGCCGCCGCGGCGTGACACTCGCTCCTTCTCGGGCAGTACATTTCGGTTGTCTCGGGGGCTGAACGACCGCACGTTCCGCGCCCGACTCTGCCACGAGGAACGAGCCGACCGGACCACTGGATCTCGGGGCTGAGAAACTCCGCTCGGTGTAAGGCACTGGTGGCGCATAGTACGTTTGCTCTTTTATCTTTCCCGTGGGGAAGATAAATATGGAGATTCGAGTCCGTGCGCCGCTGGTGCCGGTGCTGCTGCTGCTCTGGTACCACCTGCCGACTATACGTTGGCCGGCATCAGCTTCCCCGGCGACGAGGAGACCGGGAAGAGTGAGAGATAAAACTTGCGCGAGCGTCAGGGTGAATATTGGAACGGTGTTGTGGGAGAGAAAACGCACTTCCGACACTATTCGAGGGTATCAATTTTCCAATATACTCGCCTCGCTATCCCAGGCTGTGAAGTGCGTCACTTCCACGCGTCGCGTTCCACCGGAGCCCGGCGGAGAAGGACGGGACGATCCTCGCCATTATAACAGCATCCTTTTCTCTCGTCTCCCTTCCGTCCAAGCAGGTGCATGGAAATTTCATTTTTATGATATACACCGTCCCGGAAGTAATATACTCTATTTTCACTTATGTTATTGCAACATTGGCTCGCCCACCGTGGCTGTCTTTTAATCGTAAAAACGCGGCGCTGCTGTCGCGCAGCGAGATGAATGTCCCTCAGCGAGGAGAGAAATTGATTTTAACGAAACGAGTCCTCGATTGGCTCGGCATGAAAAAAATGTATTTTAAATTAAAAAAAGCGTCGTGGGAGAGAAATAAACGGGTTTTTCTTGCAAGCAACAGTGAAGACGACAGTAATATTTTTCGATGAATTTTTATCTCCGCAAAAAGAAAATAAATAGATGCCCTAGCCAACCTTTATGGAACCAAATTATTCAGCAATTTGCCTAGGTCGGTCAGTCAGGAAGCAACCACTAATTTATCATCCTGCAAAAAGAAAAAGACAAAAAGAAATGCCTACATTGTTTGTCATAAAACACAGCCACGTCGACGTGCGACTATCAGTGCGACAGTCAGTGCGATCGCAATTGACGTCGCCGCGCTGATTTCAATCATCGACCCGGCCGCTCGCGGCCGGGTCGAGAAAAGTGTCGATCGGTCAGTTCCGGTTGTCCAGCGCAGCGGACAGAGGCGGCAATCTTCATATCAGCAAAGTGCGAGTTCTGCCGCGCGAGCGCGCGCTGAATTAATACGGGTGAGGTCGAAGTGATCGCGTGGCGACCGGACATATCGAATCTCGCCGGGGCTGGGAGTCGGTGGGCAGTGGGCACAGCGGGCACGACGTAGTGTCGGCTGATTGCGAGTCATTCGCTCGGTGCGTGGGTCCCCTTTCCCTCTCATCACGGAGTCAGCCGGTGGCCGCGTTGCATTAGCCCATTATCTTAATCTGCAGCAGCATCGGGGCAAATAACAGGGCAAAGAGTGGTGGGGTCCCCCGAGGCGCATACATTGCGGCGTGTATACAAAAGCGGCATTCGTTGCTTTCAGCGCGCAGATAGAAGCTCGCTCGACGCTTCGTTATACCGGGCGCTAGTGGTCATACCCTGCCGGTATATGTAGAGCGGACCCGGTGCACTGGCGGCGCGCGTTGCACACCTCGGGATAGATACCAGTGAGAAACCTGTAGTCGCGGTCGCGTTTGTGGTCGTACCGCCAAGAGAACCCGACGCGATACTATATGTGGTCCTCCTGCTGCTGTTGCTGCTGGTTGGCGCTGCTGCTTCCACTGCTTCTGATAGGCGGCGGAGGTACTCGACTGCCCATGGGAAACCCACGCAGATCTCTGCTGCAGCCACGATTTAGACTGGAACAAAAAAAATCATTTGTATGATGCCGCGGCAGAATGTGACCGTAGAAATGTCACACTATTAATTGCATCACCGACGCAAGATCACTTGACAAAATATCGCAATGTGATACGTGATGTACCTATGTGATGTGATATTTTGTCGTGTTATATTTTATCCTGTGTCATGAAACTATTTGTCTGAATTTTATGTTTGCGCTCAGGTTGGTTCGATCGGCCCAACCATTATTGACCATTATTGACTATTATTGACTGTTAATAATAATCATGGGAATTGAATAGTACTACGATTGCACCTACGAAACTTTATATCGAAGTAAAAATATATCATTAGACAACAACCAAAAGTAAAACATTTTCGTAAGTCATTTCTTGCTTCGTAGCCCAATGATTAATTTTTTTTTCATCTTCGTACTCGTAGCGTTCGTCGGTTACATTAACGGACCAAGTAGCGGTTTTGCATAAAGTTCTTCGTAAGATCCGCTAATCATCTGCCGCATTCCTCACGGCTTTGGTATTGTAGCTTCGCAAAAACATTAACATAAACGAATATTTCGATTTTAATTTCACATTTGACGTAAAAAATGTTAACGCATCAACTTGCTCCGAGATTTCAGTTTGTCTGTCTGTCGAGACGACCAATCAGATTACGAATAGATCCTCAACACTGCCGACCTCCTGACTCCCGACTTTTTGTCAGTAGAGAATTTCCAAGTGTACTAAATTAAAAAAATAATTCCGGCACTCCGGAGTTAATAGAACCGGCTGAAAAATTCAGTTGGCCCCCAACTAAATAGTTTTATCTCAGAGTATACGTTTAAGCCGCAGCATCGCGAGGAGGCAGCAGCGGCAGCGGCAGTGGCAGCGGCGCGCGCGAGAGGACGCGAGAAGAGCCGGGGCCGGCAGGCGCAAGCGCCCGTCCGATCGATGCCCGTCTCTCCCGCGCGCGTATAAAGCTCCGGTACTCGGGGGGCGCGCGACAGTTTCGCGATAGCACTCGGAACATGCGCCGCGTCCCGGGTCTCCGGTACCTCGTGCCCGCGACTCGACCGACACTCGCAGTCCTCAGCAGCTCCTCGAACACGGGAGATATCTCGTACTCGGCACTCGCGAGCCTCGAAGCGCGGAAAACGTCGTCGTCGTCCTCGCGGGCAACGAACGCGTTCCAAGTCCCGCGGTACCGTCGCTCGGATCTCGCAAGATTCAACCTCGAAGGACTCGAAGGACTCGAAGGACAGCGGAGAGTCGACGAACGAAATCCCGTAGCTTCTCAGCAACCAAAGTGTCAAACACCTCTCAGTACCGCCCGGCGTTACTGACCGCGCGAAATCATTTTTTTTAGAGGCCAAGTAGTAGCGGCCGGCTTAGGTCAGACGACGGAATAATCGCAGAGCAACGAAGCGGAAAGTCACATCGAATAACAAAAAAGCGGAGCACACGGAATACGCAGGAAAATATCGTGGAAGCAATTGTTGGGAGAGGGAATCACAGGATTCACAGGACGTGGGACTCACGGCGCAGTGCAACGTTTCGCTCGTGGCTAATCGAACAACTGAAAACGGCTCCTCTACACCACCTACAGATACAATTAATAGCTACGCGCGTATAGCGAACGTCCTGCCGACGTCGTGCGAGTATATCGACGACAGGAAGGCGAAGAGTTCGAAACGCTAATCCCGTGTGGTCGAGGAAGATAGGGACTCGCGGCGACGAGGAATCTCCGGTCTCCGGTCTCCAGTGCCGCGGGGATCGTCGCTGACCAATCGTCCTGTATTATCTCCGGTCCGCGAGGACGAGAAGCTAAACTCGTGTTCGCCAAGTGTCACCGCAGTGAATTTCCCGTTGGAGTTATAGAATTATTATTATTGTTAAAAATTATTATTATTATTATTAATATCGTGAAGTGCGCGTGATAATCGAACCGGTCGAAAGAAGTTTTGGCTCATCGATGATTGACGATTGATTGGAGATTCCGAGGGAATCGAACGAGGATCGATTGGATTAACGAGTCGATTTTGATCGTCGCTGATCGTCGGTCCGGCTTGAGCGAGTCACGAGACTCGGCACAGCGCGACTCGAGTGGGTCAAGCATCGCGACTTGACCCGCGGTCCGAGCAAAGCTGCGCCGCAAGCCGAGCGACCGTCGTGAGGCGTGCGACTGGTGGGGGTGGCTCGTACGCACCTGCTGCACGTCGTCGTCGCGGCACCGAGCGGAACGCACGGAGCGCGCGACCGCGAAGACGACGGGGCGCCATCGGGCTCGCCGCGCGCCGCCGAACGCCGTCGCCGTCGCCGTCGCCGTCGCCGCCGAGCGCCGACCGGCTCGGCGAGGAAGACCCGTCGCCCTTGCCACGGTCGCCGCGAGCGTGCAACAAGTTAAGAGGCTAACGCCGACCGTTACCTCGGCGCCGAGGCCGCGATGTGACATGGATATCCTCGCGGTAGCCTGCGCCATTGTCGCCATTGCCCTCTACTACAATACCCTGCACGCCGGTTTCGTTTACGATGATCGGTGAGTCACGCTTTTTTACACTTTTTACGGATTTTCGGGATTTCGAGGTTTTGTCCAGTACGAACGGGTAGTTCGGGTGGTTTTTAGTTTCATCGAGGGATTTTTCGTGAGGGGGTTATGTTAGCTAAGCTGTTTAGATACTGCGGTAGAGGATAAAAAATGGTTGGAGGTATAAGACGCGTGGATGTTGTTGGTTACATTATGCGTAATGCGTTGAACATTTTGAAAGTCGGACATGGATAACTCGGGTATTGTCAATTTTTGTCGTGCACTCGTGCCTTAACCACTGTAGAGAGTATGTTTTTACCGAAAGTCAGTTAATTGATTGACAGGAATAAGATGCGTAAATGGCAATTTTTGACACGACAGATGAGTAAAAGACAGGACTAAGATGCATAATTCACTTTGACAATTTTTGTCGTGCACTCGTTTCTTAAATACTAGAGAGACATCTCTTACTGAAGGTCAGAAAAATGATAGATAGGAATAAGATGCGTATATATTACATTATGGTTACATTATGGATGATGCGTTGAACATTTTTACGATTAGATATAGATCACTCAAGCGTAGACAATTTTTATCGCGGACTCGTATTTTAACCACTAGGGAGTCTTCTCAACTCAAAGTCCGGAAATTGACGGACAGGAATAAGAACCGTAAATATGATAGCTTGCATTATGCATAATACGTTGGACATTTTGACACGCGGATGTCGAAAACTGGGTTATTGATAATTTTGCATCGAGAATTTGTGTCTTAACCACTAGAGAGTCATGTCTACTCAACGTCAGTAAATTGATACGTTGGAAATTTTGACGCACCAACATCGAATACTCGGGCATCGACAATTTTCGTCGTGTTGTCAACTCAACCTGCACTGTCGAGAATCAGTGGCAGCAGATGATTGTCAGTAAAATGTTGCACAGGAGTAAGATGCGTAACTGTTGTGGTACATTATGCATAAATTTAAACATTTCGCAAAATTCGTTGACAATGAAATTCGTTAAAATTCGTTAAAATTCGTTAAAATTCGTTAAATTCGTTAAATTCGTTGACGACAATCAGTGCTACCATATGAAAGTCAGTGAATCGTTAGACAGAAACAAGAATCGTGAATGTCATAGCTATACCTAATTTACATTATGCATAACACCTTAACAATGTCGACCCTCCGACATCGAACACTCGGGCACTGACAATTTTCATTCCAGTCTCATATATCCTCCCCGCGAGATTTGAATCATCGTCGGGGTTACAATGTTCCATGAATTATTAGCGTCACACTCAGCCGAGAGGCACACAGTAAACCTGTATGATTAGCCGCGCCCTAACCCACAATTTTGACACTTGATAGTCGATCCCATCGTGTTTCCAGTGTGACACCTTAATGGTGAAAAATACATCAATTATGCATACACAAAATTCTCCTAAATAACTTCCGAGCAGCCACCGTCTACCGTCAGTGCCGCGTAGCACATGTGGGGTAAACGGCGCTCGGCAATCTCGTCGGATCATCGTAAACGAGTTTGTTAGTGAGTCACTGATACCTGAGTCATGCACAGAGGCAACGTGCTCGAGCAACGAGCGCGTTCGACTCCTAAAACCCTCGCTCGCCGGGCTGTTACGTGCGCTAAAAGCTAAAGGCCGGGTTTGCACGTAGCCAGGAACACATAGAGATGATGATAATTTTTTACAGCCGACCGATCGTCGTGCGCTTTTATCTTCCTCGGCCATCGAGTCTATTCGGAGCCCGGAGACACGCACGAGCGGCCTTCGTGCCTGACGAGAATTCGATCGACGACACAATATAATCGTCCTGGTTACGCCTGGCGAGCGCGCTGAGACGCGGCCGTTCGCGACCATCTGGATATTGTTATTGCCATTAATCCGAATGACTGTTGGGCTTGAGAGCGGGAGAGACGAAGCCCGCGATCCGCGGGTTTAACGAGAATTCGGCTTCGGGCTCGCTCCGCAGCGCCGGGTTTGCATATTGAGTCATCAATCGCCGTAATAGTGGAAACGTAGCTCGAGCAATAAACGAAGCGATAAACGGTCGCGTCGACGGTGTTTGGCCGTTTTAACGGCGAGCGGTAAAAAATAATTTCGTACTTTGACGTGTGTCGTCCGTTGAATCGGGTTTCGGTCCGCAAGAGCGTCGCGTAAATGGGCGATAAAATTTCGTAAAATTTTCGTGCAGCCTGCCAAAAGTCAATCAATATTACCGATCGTATATGGCTTTAATTGCTTTTCGAGTCTGTCGATAGTCTCATTAATGTTTAAGATTTTTAAGATTTATTTACGCAGGTTTTGTAAATTCTTCGTGCGACCTCTCAAAAGTCAATCAATATCGTGTATAGCATTTGTTTTCAAGTCTCTCGAGGGTCGCATAATTTTCGTTTGCACCTTATTTTTTTTTCAAATCAAAACAAATAGCAGGAAAATAAAATGGGCAGACAATCGCCATAAAACGTGCAGTGACACTCGGTGATACATCTGTCGCTCGCGATTTATCTGCGTCGAGCCCGCGGCGCACGGCAGCGGCCCAATTACCGTTTTATTTACATTGATTGGTAGTTAAAACTTGGCACAGTCAATTATTTTTATTACCCTGACCGGGACAGGAGCGATTCGCTTCTTGACAAGTAAAATATCGTCCGTTTCCCCGGGACAAGCAATTTTCTTTGATATTTATTGTTGTTATTGTCGTGCCGGTGATGTATTTGGAGGCTCAAATGGGCTGTAAAATGGACGGAGAGAAAAGGACAGAAAGGTGTGTGACAGAAAGGAATTACAGTCGAGTGCATAGGCAGCTTGTGCAGCAGGTATCTCAATGTGCCAATCACTGGGGGCGGCGCTCGAAGCGGCACAGCAAGGTCTGAGGGGTTAAGGACACAGGTGTAAATCCCTAAGTGTTTCAGAAATAAAGTTGACGGTATAATTCGTTTTGCAATTATTAATTACTAATAACAACATGGAGTACACGTACTAATTAATACACGTACTCCATGTACGTGTATTAATTACTAATTAATGTACACGTTACATTAATTATAATGTAACGTGTGTTACTTAATTATACATTTGTTACAATGTAACGTGTACATCCCGTAACAGTTGCAAATAATATTCATTCTGAACAAAATTTCATGGTAATTTTCCTGAAAAAATGGAGAAACGCGGTTAACGCATTACCAAAGTAACGGAGGATCATGCCTTGACATTTTTCTTCCATTTTTTTCACAGTTGCTCACAATCGTTTATTGAAAATGACGTATCTATGCAAACACACAAAAGTTCACACATCATTTTATAATCGCCACAAGTTATTATTGTTAAATCACACCTACTGTAAAATCACACGTACTGAAAAATGTGTTTCGTAAACTAACGAGAATTCCCAACTCTGGTTGAGTGTGAGAGCAAGGGAAGAAAGGGCAGAAAGGTGCAGGTGTCTCAAAGAGCGAATTACTGAGACTAGCGCCCATAGCGGCGCAGTGCAGAGAGACCCTTAAGGTTGTAAGTTAAAGGGTACGGGAATAAAGAGCAGAAAGGCACAGGTATCTCAAAGGGCCAATCACTGGCTGCAGCGCTCGAAACTTCGCAGTGCACGAGCGACGTCTGAGGTACGCAAGGATGAGGGAAAGGGTGAGGGGAGGACAACCAGAAAAGGATCGCGTGCCAGGTGTATAGCTGCTCACCCGGGGTGTACGGGGTGCAGGGGGGAGGCGTCGTTTCCCCGCCGCGTTTGGATCATCGACGTGAATAAGGCAGTAGACCACGTCTAGCCGCAGTCTGGGAATTATGTTGTTTGACCAACAAGTAGTTAAAGCTTTTCGCGTTGCGTCGGAGCCGCGTGGCTCGCGCGGGGCGCGCGGCAACTGTTACCCGAAGCTGTAAAACTACCCGACGTACCCGAACGATAAAACCGAAGACGCCGAATTAGCGGCCGGGGCGCCTCTGAATAATTATCTTTTTCACGCTCGATAGCTCGGGCCGCGCGCGCTGCACGTCGTTCTCATAAATTATGCACCCGGCCCGCGCGAGTTAAGCGCGCACCCACCGCCGCCGCTCCTCTGTTTCCCTCTTTACTGCCCCCAGCGCTATCCACTTAAACTTTCAGTATGGCCTTTCTTCCACGCAGTTGCTGGAAACCGCAATAGTGGAAAGTTTACTCGTCCTGACTTGAGCCGGAGAACCAGCTAGGCAAAGAGCGAGAGGGAGAGAGAGAGAGAGAGAGATGAAGACCAAAGCAGAGCTCGTATAATTTTCTTTTCCACCCTCGATAATGTTCTACGTGCTCGGAGTCACCGTGCGCGCGAGCGCCAGGCAGCCGCTTGCTCGACTGTTTGTCGTTGAATTTGAGACGAGACTGAGAGTTTTCCCCGCTGAAAGCGACGCTAAAACTGAAAACCCTCCCTCCCTTCTTCCCTCCCCCCCCCCCCCTCCTCCTCCCCACCCTCCTGCACCTTCGTCCAACGTCGACTCACTCGGTGCTCTCCGCCCTCGCGACTGTGGATTTTCAGGCCGAAGTTGCTGCCTTTCAACTTTTCAACACCCGTTCCTCTTGTGTATTCTGCATTCCTCTCTCTCTCTCTCTCTCTCTCTGTTTCTCTCTACTCTACTCTACTCTCTCACTCGTCAGGCACGAGGCGCGCGCCAGTTGGACGGAAGTTCATTCGTCTCGGATAGTTAATAGGATATCGCGCACACCCCGGCAACTCGATACTCCCGCTGCCCCCGCGACGGTCTCATTGTGTGTACGTACAATAATGTTGTTGGAGAAACAACAAGTAGTTAGAGCGCCGGCGTGTCTGAATAGAGCGAGCGGCAACCCCGCGAGTGCCGCGGTGGCGCCATCTATGAGCGTAGATCCGGGTTTATTACACGTAACCCACGTACGTGGGGCGCGGACCGCGCGAGCGCAGCGCCAGAAGAAGCGGCCGCAGTCGCATATAGCGCGCGCGCGGCCTCGCGATAAGCGCCCTTAATCCACGGAGCTCGAGGATTCTATGATCCCGAATCCTGTAATTGAGAATTCCGTAATCTCGCGCGCACCGGGATATCGTTTGTGATTCAACGGACGGAGCGGTCGGAGTCACCCAGGAATCACATTGGCTCTGCTGGCCTCCGCTTCGATTCCCGCACCTCTATCAACCTCGAATCGGAAGCGGACGTCTTCTTTTCGACCTCTCGCGCTCTCGGATTCTGGTTTTACTGGCTTCGATTCGATCTACCGAGTCTTTGTGTGCTTTCAATTTCTTATACGCTCTATAATTTGAGCGTTTTACGACGAGTAACGGATTTATTTTGTATGAGACGTTTGCGCGCCGGTTGGAAGTTAAGTGCGGGGAGTGGAAGTAAAGTTGTATAATGCACGAATAACAGTTGGGGAGTCTCGGTTTAATTTTTGTTTCACTCGCGATGAATTAAACAAATGCATATTCAGCGTTAATGCCGCATCCTGTCGCGTGCAATGTGTACTTATTATTGTTATTATTATTATACCAAAACTTATGAATTTTCTTGTCTGGGTATTACAATTTCTTAACTGTAAGCGTCGAGAGGCAGCTCATTAGTAACCAAAAGCCGAGTTGCGCAGTAAGACCCTGGAAACATAAGACGCAATAATAAAGTAGGTCACGAGCGTGAATAATGAAAGGAATGTACCTATTCGCCCGCGTTGGTCCTTTCAATAAGTCTCGCGGCAGCGGCGGTGGCAGCGCAGCAGCAAACTTACCGCGGCAACCCTTATCGGTCCATTCGTCGACCCCTCGTTAGCCTTTTTTTTGCACGCCCCGAGCTCCCGCGCGCGCGCTGCACGTCAAGTGCTCTTTTCATAGAGCGATGTTTATTGCTCGAGTCATACTAAATTCACGTCTCATTAGGGACGCTTAATCATGCGCGGCCTCAGTCGGCGGATCGCGATATAAATTTATACATCTGAATCCATTTTGAATCGGCCCAGCTTTTCCACCCGTATTCAAACGGAATAACCAAAAATGCGGCTAATGGTTAATCCTCTTTCGGCGGGAGGCGAGCGAGACCACTCTGCCGCGCGCTCGGCTGTCGAAGATAATTAATCGAGAGTAGGCGCACGATTGAATTGACCGGAGTTTATTAGATTTTGCATCCTCATAGAGCAAGTTTAGTTTTCGTGACCATTTTTTTTTCGAGATTTTCATGTCGTGCTCAGAATGGAATGGAATTCCATTGTATTGTATTTTATTCCATGCCATTGTAATCCATTCCATACCATTGCATTTCATTAAAAAAAAAAAAAATCGCAATTTAAAAAATATAAACAAAAATTATTTGTTCGTAAAATATTTTGTCATTGGGTTTTATACGCGTTATCCAGAAAATGTATAAATAAATAAATAAATAACGTATTGAATCAGCGCAATGTAGAATTGTAGGCAACGTGTTGTTCTGGTGTTTTTAAATATTTAAAAAAGTATTGGATCAATGTAACGTAGAATTGCAGGCATCGTGTTGTTCGCGTTTAGACATGAAAATTCTTCTTTTTTTTTTCAAAGTTTATATCATCGTGTACGACAGAAATAAAAGTGCTGTTGAAATTGGAAACTGGACGCGCTTATGGAAAACACATGACAGAGAGAAAAAAGGGAAACAAAAAAAAAACGGGAGCGCGGAGCTGCACCGAGCTTTCGTATTCTAGTAATTTTTAAATATTTATGTCGAGTGTGCCATTAGGAGGCTGGTCCTGCACGAGGCTATTACTCCGGCGCACGGCACGGTCAATACGCTCGTAGCGAACGTAATAACGTCCTACCCCTTTATTAACTGAATCCCGGCTGCGCCGTTCGAGCGAATAAAAGTGCACGAACACGGCGCGCGAAAGTCACCTACGGACAATATGGAATTTTATTGCCACCGAGTATCTGGCGAGATGACTGAGCGTGGGCGGCCGCCCGTCTCGCGCTGAGAAATGAAATTTAATATCCCATAACATTAGAATGAAGCACTTGTAATGACAGCAACAAACATCGACATTCGCGAAAGCAGATGGAGTAAAGTCAATTGAGAAGCCCGAGGACGTTCGGGATAGTAGCAATTGAGTTGCAGGGGTTATGAGGAAATCGTTTTTGAAGAAAAAGTCAATCTTCCTCGATTAAAAAATCAATAGATCTCGAAGGAAAAATCAATCGTTCTCGAAGAAAAAAATTAACCGTTCTCGAAGAAAAAAATCAATCGTTCTCGAAGACAAAATCACTCGTTCCCAAAGCCAAACAAAAAATAAAGTCAAGATTCGCGCTTTGATCTCGATCGAATTACCGCCACGAATTGATAAAAAGCTTTCACGCGACGATACAGGACCTTTGCAAATTAAGCACCGCCCGCCGCAGTCATCGCCGATACCGCACTAATTTAGCGCCAGTTGAATGATCATTGTTACACGATTTATGACTATTTATGGCGGAATTACTAGAAATTCCGCAGTGACGTCGCTCGACAAAATGTAGAATTATAATTCGTTCGCCCCGGGGGCCATGCGGAGAGGAGACGCGCGCGCGCATTGTGTAAATGCCGGAGTGATGAGATAACAAAGGAATATTTCCACTTCCCGCAGTAAACAGAAAACCGCGATGCATGCCAGGTGCTCCCGTAGTTTTTGTTTCGACCCTGCGTGGCGTTTGCACGTCTGGGAGCGCGCGAGACGAGAGCAAAAACCATCCGCTAACGCGCGCGAGCTGATTAAGACATAAGCAAATATTTTCATTAAAAATATTCTCCGTTTTACAACCGACGTTCTGTGCTTTTTTTTTCTCGCGTATGCTCATTTTGCTTTTCGCTATTTGCTTCTTCCTCAAGGTCTGGTTTCCCGAATTCCAGGTTTCTGAACGCGATGACAGAGAAAAATTATCAGGGGCCGCTTGCCAATCGATCGATTATTGTTAATTGTATTTTGCTGTAGCAGAAAAATGTTTAGCTGTCACGGCAAATTTTTACTCTCCGCATCAAACGTCTTCGTCTATATTTTTCTCTCAGTTGTACTGCGCTCGAAATTTTCACGAACAAAATCTCGAGGCTAGTCGTTAATTTGCTCTCGCACGTTATTTGGACAATTAGCCTATCGGTGAAAACGTCAGCGAGATTAGGGGGGGCTAAGTATCGGAAAGTGCGGGATAAACTTCTAAGCCTCTTACGCAACTCCAATAACAATAACGAGACAGATGAGGCGAGCCGCCGGGAGATTCTCCCCCGCGCGTTTGACGCTCTACTCGGTTTACCCGGGCTGGCCCTGCACAATGCGCAGCGGGAATTTTCTCATTATATTCCGGCGTCCCTGCAGCGCCGCGAACATTTTTTTCCTCGTCGTCCAGCTTCCGCCACGAAAAAGTTTTCTCGTTTTCTGAAACCCCGAAAATAAATAGTCGCAAAATTAATCACGAGCACAACAATTTTGGTCTCCCCGCAAGCTTTGACCTTTTAACCTCAGCAATAAAAATCTCCAAATTCCACGCGGCAAACGTACAAAAAAAAAGCTGCTCAATTTATCCCCGCGCATCATTGTTAAAACGAGCGGAACATTTTTCCCCGAAAAACCCTCGACTTTTTTTTCAACCCCCGCGACGTCGCCCCGTCTTTTATTCGTCACCGGGCGAAACGTCATCTCAATTATTTCCGGCGGTCTGCGCGCCAGCGTTCTTTCTCCAAGGGCCGGTGCCCCGGATTCGCGTCGACCACGTCGAGTTTATTCGCTTTCCCGTCGCGCCCTTCGTGTTTGCGAGGTGAGCGACGAAATTTCGCTGAAAAATTTCTTGGCCCGATTCACGGCGTCCAAAAGAGGCTGAGGCAGAGAGAGACTGAGACTCGGTTTTTCCTAAGGAAAACAAAAAAAGAAGCGAAAAATGTCGCGGCTGGACGTCAAGCTTTTGGCGAACTTGAGCCAGGATTGTGGCTCGCCGTCGCCGCTGCCGCCACAGCGGAGCGTTCTAAAACGTCCTATAAAGTAGGCACCAAGTTTTATGTGTACCATGTGCAAGCGCCGCTCGCGGGCGCGGGGTGAAAAAAACTCATGCGCGATATGTATAAATAGGCGGTATTTCAGCAAGCAACGCGTCGACTGCACACACAATGCCCTGGGAAAAGAATACGCGACATATTTATTTGCATAGTTTATGTCAGCGAGAGGCGGTTGCGGTTGCCGGCGGTGGGGGGTCGGAGGGGGGGGGGCGCCCTAGAGCGAGCGAGACTGCGCCAGGGAGGAAAATAGGGTCTCGCGCCCGCGGTTTCCCGGAGGAAAGAACGAGACGGAATGGCTGCAGCTACATGCGACGCGAGGCAGCGGAAAGAGGTGGAGAATGGTATGGAAGACTCTACGCTGCGCTCGTAGAGACAGTAACAGCGGTGGAGCGCGGGGTGGCAAAGGGGGGCTCGAGGGTCGAAGGGGGGAAGGAAGGGGGGTGAGGGGGTGGAAGACACAGAGGAGACTGCGGTACGAAAGTTGGGTCTCTCGTTCCTTCCTTTGTATCCTCCACCTTGTAAACGAGCAGCCGTGCGCGGCTGCACGGAGGACAAAACTTATTCTCACAAACCGTGGAAAGCTGGCTGCGATGGCTGGATGGCTGGTTGGCTGGGTCGCGGGCGAGTCGTCTGCTCGCAGCGGGTTCTCGCCGTTGCTGCTGCCGCTCTGGTCCAGGCCGACCGTTCCACCTCCGCTGATGTCCTCGATTATTCAGATCCGTATACCGTTCTCCGCCTCTCCGCCGCTCCCGCGGCAGATGGTCGGGATCCGCACCGGGGAAGGAGAAGGAGACGGTCTACTGGTACCTAAACTACCCGCCTATATGTATTGTATATGGGACACTACGTTTAGTGTTCGCGTATTTGTACTCTGAAGTTTTTGCATCTTCGGCTGTATACAGGGACCAAGCCACGAGGCGTTTGCACCTCGTGTTATAGTCTTGGGTGTTGTTCTTCACGCTGACGAATTGCATTAGTAATTCGGTTGGAGAGTGGAGAGATAAATAGAGAATGAGACAACTCGATGTTGGCTGGAATCAACCGGAGAGGTTGCGCTTGCCTCGGTCTGTTCTGTTTTGATCTGGTCTGGTCTGGTCTGGTCTGGTTTGGTCTGGTCTGGTCTGGTCTGGTCTGGTCTGGTCTGGTCTGGTCTGGTCTGATCTGGTCAGATCGGGTCTGGTTTGGTCTGGTCTGGTCTGGTCTGGTCTGGCTTGGCCTGGCCTGGCCTGGCCTGGTATGTTCTGGTCTGGTCTGGTCTGGTCTGGTCTGGTCTGGTCTGGTCTGGTCTGGTCTCGTCTGGTCTGGTCTGGTCTGGTCTGGTCTACAGGTCTGCCGATACTTAAAGTACCCGCGTATATAGTGGACACCACGTTCAGTGTTCGCGTATTTGTACTCCAAAGTTTTCGCATCTTCGTTGCTGTTGTACCAAGAACCAAACCGCGAGGCGTCTGCGTCTCGTGTTATATAGTCTCGAGTGTTGCTCGTCACGCTGGCGAACTACATCGATAATTCGATTGCCGCCAGCGTATCTGCAGCGCTCTCTATGGTGATGACGGAGGCGGTGGCGCTGGCGTCGGGTATAACTCGACGCCAGCGCCGAGTAGTGAACATTTTTGAAAAGTGGGCGTCGTGGGTAATAATCCTCGTGTGTCGGGAGCCATTGAACTGTGGCAACTCGTCACGCACGCCAAGTTGTCGAGATCTCGAGGGCCTATAACGCAGTTTGTGTATACCAAGACGATAGCTACACCTAACCTTCATCGCCCCCTCCTTCTCCCTCTCTCTCTCGCTCCCAGAGTGCAAAATGAACGTCCTCTCTCTCTCTCTCTCTCTCTCTCTCTCTCTCTCTCTCTCTCTCTCTCTCTCTCTCTCTCTCTCTCTCTCTCTCTCTCTCTCTCTCTCTCTCTCTCTCTCTCTCTCTCTCTCTCTCTCTCTCTCTCTCTCTCTCTCTCTCTCTCTCTCTCTCTCTCTCTCTCTCTCTCTCTCTCTCTCTCTCTCTCTTTCGCTCCGCTTTAACCTCATCTCTCAACAGTGGCGTATCACTTTCCAAACTGGGTCTCGGCGTGGCGTACACTTCCCGCGGCGAAGTAGTTTATTCCCGGAGGAGCAACGTTGCCGCCGCCGCCGTCGCCGCCGCGGGTCGCGTCCACGTAAAACACATTATTTTCTTCTACCTCCGAGGCGTCGCGGCGAGGAAATACTGCGGTACGGAGGGAGCGGCGGCGGCAGCGCGCTTGTTCCTCAACCTATGCCTGCTGGTTGCCTGGCTGCTTCGCGTCGCCACCCCGAATCCTGCTGCTTCCTCGTCCTCCCCGCAGACACACGTCTCGTCGACGCGGTTGGCCCCGTTTTTCACGGATGATATAACACGTTCTACATATTTCTGCGGGACGTCCTGCCCCTTTCTCTCTTTCTCTCGGTCTTTCTCTTCGTTTATGCCACGCTTTTTTCCGCGCACCCGCGACTTCCGGGCTAGACGCAGCTGCACCGACATAACAGCGCGTGAATCGCTTCTACCTCGTTAGAGTCGATTTCCACGATGCTTTTGCTGCGACTCCGACTTGGCCCGAGGCACGCGAAGAATTTTTCGTTAGGAGAAAATCCGGTGCGGGTAAAAAATCCTCAAACGAAATATTCGCCAGTTGCGTTGCGAGTGGAAAAGAATTCTTTGGCGTAAACAGTTTGAATGACTGTGTCTAACCATTCAAATTGTTCAGGCCAACCTGTTATTTTTTGTGTGCAATTGGGAAAAAATTCTTCTCGACCGGGCGACCGAATTGTTCTTGCAGAAACGACAGAAAATTCAACGTTTTTTCGAAAGCTTTCAGACGACTGAATTAGGCGTGCATAAACGACAGAAAATTTAAAGTTTCTCCCAAAGCATTCAGGCGACTGAATTAGGCGTGCAAAACACTACAAGTAATTCAACATTTTCCCCGAAGCTTTCGAGACTACCAAATCATAGTTACCGTTTTCTCCGAAACCCGCGCGAAAAATATAGGTCAAAGGTTACGGAATCTGCGAGGTCGCCCACTGAAATTCCAGTAGGTTAAACTCTCGCGCGCAGCGGGGCAAGAGGAATAATGGAAAGGAGCGCGGCGGAGTGAGGAAGAATCGCGGGGACGACTGAGACCTGGTAGCTATTGGCGGCAGCGCCGGTTGATACGGCCCTTCAGCTGTCTGGTTTCCGTGAGCCTCTCGCTTCCACGCGATCGCACCGCGCTCCAGCCGCGCGGTGTCACGGGAAATTCCGCTCGCATTTTGCGCCGGTGCCTCCGGCTGCATCGGAACGACAACGAAGATGCATTATAAATGGCTGCGTGTCGTCGTTCGCTATTCAGGTAGACGAGCGCGGTGGGACAAAACTGATCCGCAGTCGCTCCGCGTTTTGCGCGAGGGAGATCGGCAGATCAGGCGGGAAAAAGTAGAAACCGTGACAGAGAGAGAGAGAGAGAGAGAGGAAAAAAACCCCACAGAGAGCGAAAAAGTGAAGGAGAGGAAAAAAAAGAGAAAGATAGGCAACGGGTGTGCACTGCGTCATCCGGTTTTTTCCGCTGCAAAATTCTTGCAAATCCGCGCGGGGCTTTCACGACGCGCTGTACGCACAGTGACTCGTCGTTTATTTATTCGTATGGATATGCGTATTGGCGGCGGCGGCGACGGCAGCGGGAGGTCGATCGCGCGGCGCGCGGAATGCGAGCGCGAGCGACGTGTGCGAGTCGATGGTCCGAGCAGCTAGCTCGCGGGCCACGGCGATTTATTCTGCGGCCGCGGCGTGTGCGGCGCGGAGGATCGATGCGTTTTATCGCGCAGAGGAGAAAGAGTGCGCTGAGGGACGCGACGCGCGCGGTGAATCGGTAGAAGGCAGCGTTGGTGAGGTGGAGGTGGGGGGGGGGGGGGGCTGAAGGGGGTGAGAGGGATGAGTTGCAGCGTTATACGGTATTCGGTATATATGGTTGGCCGGTCAGGACGATGAGAAAAGCGGCCACCGTGCAGCCTATATATACAGGTTGCCTATATATATAGGCGCGGTACCGTTAAAATCACGCGGGTGATTTAGGCGCTCCGATGGAGCGATGTGCCGCACGGACGATAACGAGCGATTTCTCCCCCTCCCCCCCCCCCTCCCTCTACCACCCAGTCGCGGCGGGCCGAGGGGGCCCTCAACCCGCGGTGCGACAGTGCGTCCCGCACGCACACACACACACACACACACACACACACATCGGGTGCGCGCGCGAGAGTCCGCAAGCTGACTGCGACTCCGCTCTGGCGGAACGGAGTTAATGGAAACCGGACGTCACTGCGCGCGATATCGCTCGGACACCTACCTGAGGAATGTCGCGCGTCGCGCCGCCGGGGACGATTATCGAATTCGATAAATGTCTCCGTATTCGCTCTCTCGCGGTGCGACTGCGTTTGCGTTGGGTGGGATTGGGATTGCATCTGTCGTGAGTGATCGGGGCGGTGCGGAGCTCTCGGGGTGGTAAATATCTTATTTGGGTGCAGAGTGACGGACATGTGATTGGCCTGAGCCTACTGACCCCGGGGGCCACTGGTTTCAACCATTTTTTTTTTTACTGATTTTGAGGAAAATCCTTTTTTCGACACTTTCGTTAGAACTTTTTAAATCGGCCTCGGTGGAAAAATGCAAAATTCGACACCTCGAATATTTTTTTCTCAAGATATCGACTTTTGACCTGTACCATCGTTCTCATGTCGCATATTCAACAGCCGAAAACACTGGGGTCAATCCTTTTTTAGTCGAGCATCGTTACGGGCATCCCAGAACTGACATCCTCTTTGCAGCTCTGGGTCATCGAAATGAAAACCGAAATTCCGAGACATCTCAAAAGTCGGTGAATCCTCACCGACGATATTCCCATCCCTCGATATTCCCAAATGGCCCCGAGGTCAACAGGCTTCGGCATTGCATATCCGCCAGCAGCGCCCGACGCACCCCGGAGAAAGCCCCGCGATTATCATTCGGCAACTGCGCGAAAAAGGAGATATCCAGAAATAGCCCGCTCGATCCCTCGAACTCTCCGCTCGGTGCGCCAGCCAGGCCGCGCTCGCTGCGGGAATTTGAATTGAATTTCACGAGCTATCTATGCAAACGCGGCGAGTATATCTACATAATGTTGACTCCACTTATAGGTTCGCGGATCTCTCCTATTTCCTATAGCCCCAGCCACAGACTGATATGCAGGACCGCAGCAGCTGAGCCATTTTCGTGGTTCTGCCAGGCAACCCGCGTATCTCGTACATCAGCAATGACGTCAGGAGTCATGGACTGGACATTAAATGCCGCACCGGTAGCCAAGACCAACATTCAGCGTTTGTCGCTCAACCGTTTTGCGTGCATCAATTAGCTATACGCAAAAGGCACGCGAGCTCCGTGGCACAACCAACAGGCGCAAAGCCGGGTTTGACGTACCCGGACGGATCGCCGGAGCTCTTCGCTCTCGGTACAAAGGAACGCGCGAGCGTCGGCTGCCGCGCGCACGAGGCAACGAAAAGGGAATCGAGCTTGCGCCGCGCGAGTCTCTCGCGCCGGTGGCGCGGCGCGCCCGCGCGCCTTTGTGAGAGCCAGCGAAAGCTTATCAGTGGATTATCCCGTGGAGCAGAGCCGAGACAGACAGCCGGGGCAGGTGGGATATGCGCCTGGCGCGCGCGCGAGACCTAAGAGCGCGAAATCGTATTTTCCCACGAATAACAGCTCTCTCGCGCTCCGAGTGTCTATGGCTCAGCCGCGGGGGGCTAAAGAGGACGGAGTGAGACGGAGACGAGGAGTTCGACGGCGGAAAAGCTTTTCTCATTTCCTTTGCATAGAATAGCGGAGCTACCCGGCCGTGTTCCAGCCCGCAAATGTATGAATATGTCTCGTCCCCGGGTGCATTATAGACGTCGCCATGAAATAGTAAAACACGCGAGACGCACTCTCTTCCTTCTTCCGGCCGCGGATCCACCGTTGGCTCGCGCGCGGAGCATCTAGTGTCTCTCAGGGCACCGCGGGAGTAGGAAATGTTAGCGTGTTATGTCGAAAATCGAAGCGACTCGCGGGAAATGGAAAACAAGGAATTTACGGAGAGGGAGAATGGAGAAATAAATAGAGAATGAGAAAATGCGAGTTTGGCTGGAATCAAGCGGAGTGTGATCTGGTCTGGTTTGCTCCGTTCTGGACTGGTCTGGTCTGGTCTGGTTTGGTGTGTTCTGTTCTGTTCTGTTCTGTTCTGGTCTGGTCTGGTTTGGTCTGGTCTGGTTTCATCTGTCCGATGTGTTCTGATCTTGTCTGGTCTGTTTTGGTTTGTTCTGTCCTGGTTTTTGTCTTGTCTTATCTGGTCATGTCTGGTTTTGTCTGGTCTTGTCCGATCTTGTCTGGTCTGTTCTGTTCTGTTTTGTTCCGGACTAGTCTGCTCTCGTCTGGTCTGATCTGGTCCGGACCGGTCTGGTCTCGTCTAGACTAATCTGGTCCGGATTGGTCTGGTCTTATCTGGTGCAACGTTACTTACCGGGATATCTAGAGCCAGCTGAACGAACTCATTTGGGATATCGGAAAACCGCTTGACGATTACGCAGGTCCTCGAGGAAATAGAAGTGGAATTATTGCCCCGACCTGAGTGACGTCGCTCGCACGATACACGGGCATGTCGCGTCCCGCATATCTCGTGCATTATCCTTCGCGCATCGCGATGAAACAGTAAAAACACGGGACGACTCTCTTCCGTATTCCACCGCGGACGCACTCTCGGCTCGTCCGGAGCCACTCAGAGTCTCGTTTTCTCGGGATGTCGGGGAGAGTAATGCCTTATCTGAAAAATCGATGATGCACGAGAAATGGAGGCGAAGGGAGAGAGAGAGAAAGAGAGACAGATGGATGGACAGAGAGGAAGAAATAAATAAAGAGGAAGAAAACTGAGAGGTAGAAACGAGGAAACGACGCTGCCGGCCGTCGAGGAGTGAGGCAGAAACGTTATAGTCCGGTGGATGCGGTCGTCAGCACGTGTGTCCTCCTCCACTTGGCGTTGGCGTTGGCTGCGGCCGAGCCGCGAGAGAGCTCCAGCTTTCACGAGAAAATCTCCCCCGGAACGCTCGTCCCCGGGCTCCGGTCGCCAATCGACGATTGGAAAATCTTCTCTCGCGCTGGCCGTCACGCTATATAACTATATACGAACAACTATACCTGCCTGACTGTGTGACACTCTTTGCCGGCCGCGCGGATATCTATATATATAGGTATGTATCCCGCGCTACGTATTATCGTACATACAGATGTAGCACGTGCCGTCAGCTTGCGTCAAATGTCAGGGCTGCCGGTTCGGAAAGCTCTCGGGGCGCTCATTATCTCTCCCGTTGTTCATCCGGTCGATTCTCGCGAGGACCTGAAATCGCCGTACATGGCTTCGTGCACTTCGATTCCCGCTGCCGGCTGTGCGGCGAAGCCATCGACATTTTTCGCCGTTATCTCTCCCTTCCCACCGATGAGCGAGCAATTCGAGCGAAATGTAACGTTTTTCGAACTGACGCGTCGACGTCAAATGTGTCATTGACTCAAAAATAGTTTGATCGCCAAAAAGTCACTTTTTCGTGTCAATCTGATTTGGAGTCAGATGTGAAATAGGCAACATTTGTTTATTGTCGCGAAAATATTTTTTAACCAATTTTTTTGTCGGTACAGCTTTCGGGAACTGCGTCGATGTTCGATCTGTCAAAAGTAATTGCAGCTTTCTGGCTGTGTAAAAGTTTTTTTCGAACCGACGCATCGCGACTCAATCATTGTCATCCGCACTCGAAATCCATTTAGATAACGCAAAAAGACATTTTTTTATGTCAACCTAATTTGGAGTCATAAATAGGCAAAACATGTTCTCGTCTTTTTGGCCACAACTATTCCTTAATTAACAACATTATGTTTTCAACGCTACTTCCGAGAATCGCGTCAACGTCTGAGCCGTCGATAATAGTTGTAGCTTTCCGGCTGTGTAAACATTCGTATCTCGGTGGGAAGAGAAGTGAGGATTCGCGCTCGCTCCTCGGTTGACAAATGGAACGGTCGTTGCTTTGGACGTCGCCCGCTTCGTCATTAGTCAACGCCGCTTCGTCTCTCTTGCGACCGACGGTAGATAAAGGCACAATTGTTCCGTTAACTATAGCCCGGCTCATTCTGCAACCCCCTCCCCCCCCCCCCCCTTCTTCCTCCTTCCCCCGCCATCAGATGCTCTCCTAGGATAATCAAGCGTGTACACGTACAGCTGACATTGTATACGTGTGGGTACAGCGTGGATTAACGTTTCCGCTTTAGCGCGCTCTCCATTAGACACGTCGGGTGCGTGCGCTCCACGCGTTCTACGGTCAAATGAAGGAGCGAAGGCGACTGTAATACCCGAGAAGACCGAGACTCGCGCGCACTTCAGACGCGAATACAGGGCGAATTACTAAAACAGGAATCGTCTGTCATTGGTATTTTCAGAATTTGGCAACCCTATAACGATTTTCAGAACGTCTTGCAGACTTCCCTCGCGACGAATATATAATTGAAGCGCGACATTTGCGGTTATTCCGTCGTGCCACCAATTTCATTCCACAAGACTCCTCTTAGCTCGGGAAATCCTTGACATTTAAGCGATTTCGGCGTCGTTCCTTTGGCGCGCGCCAAGATTTATCGCCGATTTTACGACAGCTTTTTTCGTTGAAAATAAAAACCGCGGTCTTTTTCGGTAAAAAATGCAGACTTTTTTTTACAAAAAAAGGGTGTAATAAGCAGCGAAAAAATGCAAACTCGTTTCGGCGTTCAGACCCGCGGCGAAAAAAGCAAACAAAAAAAAATTGTGTCCGTCCGTGTGTCCGTCTGTGGACGGACGCGGTGGGTGCGCGAGGCGAGTTTGTAGCTCGCGGCGAAATTGCACGGAATTAACGCGTGGAATTGTTTGTAATAAAGATTAATAGCGGTCTTTGTGCGTGGCGGGACAGGAAGTGGAGGAGGAGGAGGAGGCGAAGAGAAGGACGGCGCGAGTGTGCGTAACGCGTGTGATACCGTGAGCCCGCGGTGCGCTGTTTGCATAATCGACGGAACGAACGAGAGAACAGAGCCCAGCCAGCCAGCCCTTCGCTCTCGAGCAACGGCGGCTTACCGATGGGACCAGGTACCGATGGGAGCCGGGAGCGGGTCACGCGCCCGGGGAAACCCCGCGAACGCTCTGGCGCTCTCGCATCCACCACCAGAGGCAGCGGCTCCTACACCATGTAATTTGTAATTCCGCCCGACGCATTACTTTCCACTCTGTCCACCGCCGCAGCGCCGCGCCATTGCCCGGCTTTCTTTTACCACCGTTCGCGGTGGAAAAATGAAATAAAAACGAATGTTCTATCTCCCGCTTCTCTTTATCAGTTTGTTATTTCCTTTACACCAAAGACAACCTTTTCGGTCTGGTCTGGTCTGGTTTTGCCTGGTCTGGTCTGGTCTGGTCTGGTCTGGTCTGGTCTGGTCTGGTCTGGTCTGGTCTGGTCTGGTCTGGTCTGGTCTGGTCTGGTCTGGTCTGGTCTGGTTTTGTCTGGTCTGGTCTGGTCTATTCTGGTCTGGTCTGGTCTGGACTGGTCTGGTCCGGTCAGCGATTTTTTACTACCGTAACGCAGAAAAAAGCCTGCGAATTCGGGTGATAACCTTATCGCCGTTTTTCTGCTTTTTTCGCCATCCGCTTCTCTTCATCAGTTCGTTATTACCTTTACGCCAAAGACAATCTTTTCGTCCAGGGTATAAAAAAAGCAAAAAGGGCTTTTGTGTTTTCTTGAGTTTTCGAAGTTTCGTCGCCGCCGTTTCCACTATCGCTCGACGCAGACACTTTTATGGTAATTCAATTCAGAGTCGACCGCACGCTCATCCCCCCGATTTTCGCTTGGCCCGCGGACGTGTGTAAAAAGGCTTTTGTGCGGGGATAAAGTTTGCGCCCCTGTCCGCTCGCTCGCTGTACGGCAAGGCCTTTATTCGCGCTCCTCGCTCCCAGCTCGCTCGACCGAGACATGATTTTGCTTTTCCTTATACACCGTGCGTCCCTTGTGGGCTAAATCGCGGGCGAAATCCCTCCCCCCTCCCCGCCCCCCGGAACGATACGCAGAGATACTCGACGAGGGTTTTGGTATTCTCGTATTTGTACAAAGTATTTCGCCGTCATTTATCATACTTCTTTTTCGCCTCGCGAAAATGTATACACGGGATGAGTGCGGGTGGAAGAGTTTGGAGCCGTCGTTTTATCGTCCGGCTATGTATCGATCGGATGAGAGAAAATTGTGAGGAATCGTGGCTCTTTCGTCTCGGAAGCGCCATTTAAGGAAGTCCGCTCGACGGGGTCTGATAAAATCCTGACGAAAAAAAAACACTCGACGCTATTGGGATCTCCGGGTCGTCTCGTTTCCTCCGGACTCGATTGGCTCGCGACGGGAGTCCTGCGAATTTTTATCGAGTAGTTTCGATCACGGTTTTAGTGTATTTTGGATGGTTTCGTAATGACCAAAGGTGATTATAGTTTTTTAAAGCTGTCACTGCACGGACGAAATTAGTTTAAATATACTTAGACCTAATCAACGATCGATACCTAGTCAGCGAAATGTTGTATCCGAAATTGCGGCTACCCGTATCGACACTTCCACGTCACTCGATGCATGTTTCGACTCCCTTTATTATCGGAGTGTCACGAATAGAATCGGCATCGGGTATCGGTTGTTTCGTGCCACACGAGACGGTGCCGGTGGATTTTCGTCCGGCTCACGAGTCACGAGTCGCGCGCGCGTCTCTCACGAGATTAATAATACAATCGAGGCGCGCGCGGGGGTTCTGGGAATTAGGAAAGACGTCGCGTCGTCGGGTCGGCGTTGCTCCCGTGGGAAAAGCGAGGATAATTGGAGCGCGCGGCCCGGCCGAGGTCGACGTGGCCGCGAGACATTTCGGTTGCCCCCGAGCGGCGCCGCAACCCGAAATATCCGGGCGAAAATGAGAACGAAAAGAAAATATTCATAGTAGCCGTGTAGCTCACTCGCTGTTGTGTGTGTTTCGCAATATCTATATCAGGGCCTCTCGCGCTCCGGACGTGCGGAGCGTGCGAGCGCGAAACTGGCTTTAATAATACAGGACGCGAACGTCACTGGGACTAGATAGATCGTTGTGGCATCGTGGGTCTCTCTCTCTCTTTCCCGGATCGCGTGACCGGACCGCTACACATATTTTAGTATACATTTTGTGTATACACGATTACAAGTGGGTGGAGGTGCGGCTGGGACCAACAACGTCGGGGTAGCTCGAGGCAAGACCGAATATCGGGTCTCGTGATTTCCCTCAACGCCTCGATCATCTTGTTGTGCTAAAATATGTAATACGCTGGGCTGCTAGGAGGCAGAGACGACACGCTGATGCGATAAATAGGTATTAGCAACGATAACTACATCAATGTGTTGCACAGTTTTACGTGTAATATGAAACTATGACAGTGACTGTTTTATTTATAGTCGTCCTAGCTTGTCACCGAATCCGGTGCGAAATTGTTATGACACTGAGACTAATGGAAAAAGCTGTCGCGTCATCAAGACTAAATTTGGCAGTTTCTTCGTTTTTTATTTCATCCTCGTTGGAATGTATTTTAGTATACATTTTGAGCAGTGCCGCAATTACAAGCGGGTGGATGTAGCCAGAGTTAATAACGTCCTGAAGACTGAATATCAGGTCTCGTGATTTTCCTCAACGCTGCGATCATCTTGTTGTGCTAAAATATGTAACACACCGCTGGGAGGCTGAAACAAGTTGATGCAATAAATAGTTAGACTAACCACCACATCAACGTGTTGCATATAGTTTCACGTTATTTACTACTTGCTACGTTGAACTACGATAAACGTGACTTTTTTATTTATAGACGGCCTAGCTGTCACCAAAACCGGAGTACATTTCTTTAGTTATGACGCGAGACAACGTGAAGAAGCTTCAATAATTTAGCAATCCTTTCCTTGTTTCTCATTTCATCCTCGATTGAACATATTTTAGGACACATTTTGTGACCTAAAATTATGATGAACGTGACTATTCCATAGTTGCCTTAACTGTCCGCAAACCCGACACAAAATCGTCATGACACCGAGAATAATGCAAAAAAAAGCAATCGCGTCTTACAAACGTCACGAAGACAAAATTCCGCAATCTCCTCGTTTCTCATTTCATCCTCGATTGAACGGCTGACCTATTTCGCGACGGGGAGAGCGCGAGACGTCGACGTCAACCTGCGTGGAAACTCGCGTAGCTCTCGCCCCCTCTCGCGGCGAATTGTCGTTATTCCCTTCAGTGGCGCGAACGGAAACGCGTCACGCAAACGCGTACGCACCAACTCCGAGACAGTCCGGACGAGTCCGCGCTTATCCAGCGCCTGTTGGGTGTATAGAAATTCTGTTTCGTTGCCTTCGCCGTTGTTGCTCTCGCCTGTTTCTTCGGAGGCTCCGCTGTTGCTGTTGAAGCGAGCGGCGGAAACACCAGATGCAACTTAAGCACCGTCGTCTGCCAGGAGCTTATCCTCCACCTCCTCGTGCTCCTCCTTCCCCTCCGGGAGCAGCGACAACGTTATTTCGCTTTCGCGGATCTTCCACCCCTTTTGTCTCCAATAACGTGCGTTTATATTCACATGGCTGCCCTACCTATATCTGCCACTTCGCGCGTAATACTTCTGTGATTTACGACGACTCCCGGTGTATTTACCAGGAGCCGGAGAGAGTTCGCGAAGTCGAGAGCAGGAAACACGTTGCACGGTGATCCGTACATTTGCCTCCTCCAACGCCGGCAGCTGGAGGAGGAGGCGGCCCTACCGAGTCTCGATCTCCGGCACGAAACTTGTTCGCGACTCGTCGCCCGATTCGTGTACTCACCATTCGCCGGGAAATCAGTATTCCGAGCGCCGGAGTCATTGCGCGTCGTTCGATCGCGACGCGAGCGCACGCTACATTGGAAATGGTAATAGCGCCCCGCTCGAGAATAAATACCCGGCGGGGTGGCCGGGCGATTCGGAAAACGCGGAGAGTGCCTCGCGTAAATTGAATGCCCCGCGCGCGCGGTAATTGTGAAAAAATAAATAGAGAAAAAAGAACGTCGACTGGAATCGAGAAACAAATTCGAACGGGCGGGAGATGACGCGAGGTCGTGGGGCAATTCGGGGGGAGACGGCCGCGTCTTTTTTTTTCTATCGAATGTGACTTGTGGAATTTTTGTTCGGATTGATTTTGAAAAAACATGTTTATCACGTAGAGTGCGATAAACATTTACAATCCTCGCGCAAATTGAAAATGTCGCACGGTAATTGTGAGAAAATAAACACAGTAACGTTGAAGGGAATTGAGAAACAAATTCGAACGACCGATAAATTACGTACGGTAATTCAGGGAGAGATGGCTGATTTATTTTCTATACAATGTGATTTGTAATTTTTAAATCGGTTTCGAAAAAAAAAAATGTTTAGCACAATGGCGTAAAAAATGCTCTTCGGATGAAAAATGTCGAGCTCAAATAAAAATTATCGCATGTGGTCGTCTCGCCCTGATTCACCTTTTGCCCAGCCGAGAGCGATGAGAATTCACAATTCAGTGAAACTGCTGGCCCCGATTCAAATGCCAATCTCACTGCTCGACTTGTTTCGTTCTCCATTTCATCTGTTTGTACATTCCTCGTCATTAGCCATTGCCGTTTCATTCTTTGCCCTTACGCCACCCTCTGGAAGCTGCGATATCGTCACGCCAGGCACAAAGGGAAATGGGTGCGCGTCGCCTGAGCAGAGAGGAAATGTCACGATCCTACGTTGAAAAGAATAATCGTCCATTGACTCGAGGAACTGGGACGCGAACAAGCTCATAAGACGAGCTGCGTAACAATATAACACTGCCATGAATGCGAGCAGACGTCATCGTAATATTAATAAATCGAGGGCAATCGACACGTTGCTCGGCACCCAAACCAAAACACGCTTCCCAAAAAAAGTTAATAAAGGGAATCTCTTCACTCCCTGAAAAAAATGTCTCATTCTAAGGCAACATGAGAACGAAAAAGCTCATAAGACGACGGTGTAACAAAATTATTCTTCCCCGAATCACAGCAGACATCACCGTAATATTAACTCACGGTCAGTTGACATCCAGACCAAAACCCACATCCCAAAAAAAGTTAATAAAAGGAGCCTTTACTCCCTGAAAATAAAAATATCTCATACCGGGACACGAAGAAGCTCATAAGGCTGTATAAGAAAATTACACTTCCACGAATCTCTGCTGACATCATCGTAATATTAAAACTCACTGACGGTCGTTGCTGCTCACCCAAACCAAAACACTCCCAAAAAAGTTAATAAAGGGACTCTTCACGCCCTAAAAATAAAGCTGTCTATTTCCCCCAACGACCAAGCCCCCGAGAAAAAAAAACACAATGAGACCATAGTCACCATAATCAAATTACAGCTCCACCGATATCCCAGGTGTATCATAAAAAAAAAAATTCGTCACTGATAATCGACAAACAATGGTGCCCCTCAAGTGTGCAACGTGCCTCGTGCACCGACGCACACAAAGACCCACCACTCGCTCCACCCGGCTTTTTGCGTGTATAAACACTCGTTGTGTATATTCCGCCCTTTTGACGACATACTCTGATTATAACGACGGCGACAAGAGGGAAGAGAACGAAAACACAGAGAGCTGACGAGTACGTAGGTATATCACATATATATATATACATACAGCCGAGGTTGGAGAGGATAGTCACCTCGATATATACGTAAGAACCCTCGGGGCTGCTTCGTGTATCCCTTCCTCCCTCTCACTCACCCCCCAAAGGAGAGGGCACGTTACTTACCGCCGTCGAGTTTTATAAGCGGCTCTCTCGGTGGCACCAGCACCCTCAGCACGGTGGCGGCTGCCCCGGGGTGATATCACCGAGAGGGGGCAGAGGGGTTGGGGGGGGGGGTCGTGCGCGCCAAAGTGTGGGAGGCTAAGCCCGCGCGAGGAGGACACAGCAGCGACGGCGCTACCTTATTATTTTCATCCCCTAACGCCCGGCAAACATTTGCATAGTAGTAGGAGGGGGAGGGGAGGGAGGGCACGTCGCTGGCGAAGAGGCCTGACGTCGCCATCTTCGTCCCCCCTCCCCCGCGCCGGTTACATGAAGTATATAGCTGGGTTACACACCCCGGAAGGGCGACGCGCGCGCGGCTCGTCTCTTTAATCACGATTCTGGCGCGCGCGGGGGGCGCAAATCGTCCGGACTCGCCCCGACAAATGAAATTGCGAGTGCCCTCTAGATGCCCCGTTCGCTCTCTCTGTGCAACGCGAGACTGGCTGTACGGCTCACTTGGCGCGAGCCCTCTATTAAATAGGTGGAGAGAGAGAGAGAGAGAGAGGGAGCGGAAAATGAGAATTCTCAGAGCTTCGCGGGGAGATCCGCGGGATTGGCTGCATCTTCGGGCTGGGCTGCTGCTGCGCCCTTCTTGGCTCCCCCTTCGCCGCCCTCTTCGTACATTCCGCTTTCTGTAGCTGGAATCCCCGCACACGAGATCCTTGTTTATTTTTCTTCCTGTGCATCCGGCGTGGCGCGGGTCATTTCGCCCCGATGGGTTAAGAGCTATTACGCAGAGTGATGCAAATTAATGGACTTGTAAAATAGCGCGGGAGTCGAAGGTGTCGCCCCGGGAACGTGGCAAATATTTGTGCGCCGGCCATCGGCCCGCGGGTCCCCTGGAGCGATCTCAACGCGGTCCAACCGTCGCGCGATGTTTGCAACCGGGCGACGATGGGACGGACCGCGCGAGGACGAGAAATGCGGCGCACGGCGGCGGTAAAAGAGAAGGGGTAGTGGGGACGAGGGGTCTTTAGTAACGACTGCCAGCAGGAAAAAAAGCTGAGCGTCACGATATGCGGAGCCCTGGGCGCATCAGTTTGGTCCTGGCTTGAGGACCAAAAGCTCTTGACTCGAAGGCCACCCCGCTGTGTTGGTCAACAACCGTTGATATAAGAAACGCAGCTTTGACCTTGATCTGGTCCCCAGTTGTGTCTATCAGTATCTTGTTGAATTGCCTGGAATCTGGACTATCCTCCGGACATTTTCGAAGACTTCAAAGCGAATGAGAGCAAAATCGCCGAAGAAGCAAATATAAAGCTGCTGTTTTTGAGCGTGAAATGAATGAAGCGATAGAACTCGAAATTCGTGTGCAGTGTCATTCTTGGTTTGCGATTAAAAAAAATCGAACCCTCACGAGCATCGATCGTATTCCGAGCTACGTCCATCAGCATCTCGTGTAATTGCCCGGAATCCGGATTATCCGCCGGACATTGAAAGAGTTCAATAAGTGAACAGGTAGCAAAATCGCAGAAGAGACGCAACTGTTTTCGAGCGTGAAATGGACGATGCGATAGGACGTCGAAATTTGTATACAGTGTTATTCTTTGTTTGCGATCAAACAATCGTTGCGCCACACGAGCATTGGTCGAATTCCGAACGCGGCGTGGAGCTCGGTCGGGCGGCACCGTCGAGGAGCCCAATCGAATCCGAATGGATACGAGAACTCGGGCGCGTTACGTACTCCGCCACTTTCGGTCACGTCGCATTTGCATTCCATTAACCGGTTGAATATTCACGGCAATCCCGCCGTCCCCGAGATACGTCCCTGTGTACCGTCGCCGCCGCCGCCGCTGCCGCCGTTGCCGCGAAAGCCATGCCCCGAAATTCGGGCTCCCGGCGTGTCTGCTGGTGGAATTCGCACGGAAAGTACGCAGGCACTCGGCAACCGCACGCGGCGGCGCACCAGTTGGGCGCACCATGCGCGCTCTGTACATGCATCGCTCCGCGGTATCTGGTACACTCTCGCATGCAGGCGCAAGTTTCAACCGCTCGCAACGAGCGAGACACATCGCGCGGCATCTTCAGCCCGGGAACAGCTTGTCCCGATTACGCCGCGTCCTGTGCCGCTTTGTGTCGACGCTCTTGGCGAGAATCCTGATTGTCTTCCGCACCGAATTCGCGCCGCGTCGTTGTCGTTGCGCAACGGCGCTCGAAAATCATTTACCGATTTTTGGTCGCAAGAGCCGAAGGCATCGAAATAGCCCATTCGCGCGTTTCGCGATGTTACCCAGTTGTCATTTCACTAAAATCGAGGTTACTTTTTTATTGATCAAACCTAAAGTTTTCTCCTTCGATCGAGAGAAAATGGTATAATGAAGAGAATGCCGCAAGGCGGAACGCTATATCTTGATTTCTGAATTTTTCACAGAATTTTAAAGCCGAAAGTCGAATTGGTATTTTTTGCAAAAAAAATGTTCGGTTTCGTAAAGTTTGAAACCCCTATCCGATGGGAAATTTCGCGCTGATTCCGAAAAGCACCGTTTTTTTGCCCGGAAAACGTAAAATTCAATGAGAAAAGTGCATAAAATAATTTTTCACTTTTTTAAAATCTCGAACGAAGGAAGAAAATCCAGGTTCGATCGAGCAAAAAAAAAGTAACCTCGATTTTAGTGATGTGACAACTGGGTAAGCGTGCGAAATGCGCGTATGGGCAGGTTAACATAAATACAAGTTTCTAATTTTGGGAGAGACTTGAATTAAGGGTGGGGGGCAAGGCTTTATTATTTACGGCAGACTTTAATTAAGGGGGCTGGAACAGACAAACAGACAAACAACTTTCTCAAATATATATGTAAGATAATAGGCTAATCAATTTTGCGCTGCTGCGCTCTTATAAAGCTTTAAAAGGTTACGGGTGCTGCCGCGCCTGTCCTCTTATCAAATTTTTCAAATTCGACACCGAACTGATTTTGTTTATCACGGACTTTCCTGGCGACCAATCACAGCTTGAATAGAATGACAACAATGCTTTCGTTACTCATCAACTTTTTAAAAGAGAATACCAATTTCAATCTCTTTCTATCGCTAAGTTGTCGATTAAAAAATCATAATGCACACTCGAAAACTCATTTTCCATTATCGACACTCCAAGTAGAATTATCGACAGTTACCGGGATTGGCGTTAACACGCAGCGAAGCCGTGTGATACGCGCCATAAAAACTGACGAGAAACGTGGAGTGAACTTCGCTCACGGGTCTCTCCGTAAGCGAAGTCTATTATCCACACACAGGTGTCTCGTCGCTGACTCAATCTCCCCGTGTCTGATCGATTACATCGAGCACACCGGGCGCGGCGGATAATACGCATACCGCGAAGAAACGAATCCCGTCGGGCGCCACGGAGAATTGATTCACACGTATTTCCCTGGATATCAGATAAATTCCCTCAGCTCGATTTCGCTCGCTCGCACAGTCGAACACGCAGACAGCAGCAGCAGCCGCGTCGACGCTTGTCGAGTCAGATCGTGTCGCGCCCCCGACGATACACCGGGCGCCGCCTCGTCGATGGGACGACCTATATACACCGTGTGCGAGCGTGCGTCGGGATTTACTCCGAGAACAAATAAATCCCTCGCACTTCTGTCGCCGGAGCCCTCACTTTGCCGGGGGAATCAGGTGATCGTGTGTATAAGGGATGAGGAAGAGCTTCGGGGGAGGGAGGGAAAAAAAAGGGGGTTTGGATTTCCTCCTCGCCCTAACACGCCAGCGGCAGCAGCGGCAGGAACTGAGGTACCAGCACGTTTTCGTCGGGGACACATTTGCAACGTAGATTCGGTCGTTTCGCAAACACTGAAAGATATAGGCAAAGAGTGAGCGAGGGTGGGAGTGAGAGGAGAGCGAACGAGGTGGAATACCGGAGCGAGGGAAGTGAGAAGAAGTCAGAAGAGATAGATAGAGAGAGGGAGTGTGAGGGGAGGAAGGGTGCAGCAGGAAGGGGGAAAGGGAGGTAGAGCTTTTCGCTTTTCGCTTTGGGCTGCTTCTGTGTACCCTCGTAGTATCGTGTTCGCAGATGGCGGAGTGCGTTTCCGTTTGAGAGGAGCAGGAGGGAAGAGCTTTCCCCTCGTGTGAGCCGTGTCAAGACCCAGCTCAATCCTGCCATTGCGGTTCCCGCGCGCTGGTTTCCAGTGTATAAATATTCCCGGTACCCACCTGTCCCAGTCAGAAGTACCGAATGTGCGCCGAGTGACTTGCCGCGGGTCCGTGTTGCACGGTCTGGCGTGTCTGAGTCCTCGGGTGGAGTCGGGTGGAGGGCCCTCCTGACGGTGAGCCCTCCGCGTGGGGTGGGCCGAGGGGGCTGGAGTCCCAGCGGAGCGTCTACGTCGGGGCGGAATTCCATCGAGCCCTTACTGGGTGCCGCCCCGGTTGGTACCGGTGCTTACGGACAGGAGGCGCGCAACACTTGCGAGACTCCTTTGGCTCAGTCTCTCTCTCTCTCTCTCTCCCTCCCTCTCGCCCCTGAAGCGTGGAACTTGGCTCTCGCTTCCTTCTCTCCTTCCTTCCAGCTCCGTTGTAACGGACAACCCTACTCTATATTCCATTCGACGCGTGTAATCCGGAGCCTCTCGCGCTCCAGCACATTTCCCGCTCGCCCGCTCCAACCCGCCCCTTTGTGTTTAGCTCGAGTTACAGCCGAAACGCTCCTGTAACGCGTGCTAACATCGCCTCGCACCCTCTGTTTCTGCACTGGGTGCTGCGCTGCGTCGCAATGTGCATAGCTGTAGGCGGGCTGAACGCGGCTCATGGTGATCGTTGAGAGCACGGCAAAGCCGTACCGGATGCTACTTACCATTCGACGTTGATCAAATTCTGACTCCCGGATAACAGAAGGCGCTCATCACCTGGAATTCGCAGTTGTGCTGGCTAGTCGTTGATTGCTCGCCTTGAGCTGGGAGTAGGAATTTTATTGGCTATTGTTATTGAAATTTTGTATAGGCTGATGTCTGATCTGTACAAGCTGGACGTTCGCGTTACTCGTTCAGGCTAATCACGATGGCTTCGTGAAACTCTGTTTCACCTGGTTGTGTCTTATATACAGCTCATACTGCCCGTTGAGATGACAAAACCATAGCGAATGCTACTCACCACCCAACGTTGCTCAGATTCTGACTTCCAAACCAAAGTAGGTTCTCATCACCTGAAATTCTCAGTCTTGTTGGATAATGATCGATTGCTCATCTTTAGGTGGGGCTAAGAATTTCATGAAGCAGGCTGATGACGGATCTGTGTAAGCTGGATGCTCTCGTCATTGATCATTCATCCAGGCTAATCACGATGGCTTCGCGATGGCCTCTGTTTCATCTGGTTGTGTCCTTCGTCTGTTGTGACCTATAGGATCAATTCCGGCTTAATTTTTTATCGGCACTACGAGGCCTTCCATTTCAGCGATAAACCTGGCACTGCCGGAGGGACTAAATATTCCAACTTTTCCACGGATAATCGATTCCGTCTGTATTATTTAACCCGGGGGAACTTGTCAGCTCGGCGAATCTATGAAAATAGAAGATCTTATTGGACTCCGGATATCAATTATTGTAGGTGGTCCTTCGATCAATACGCCAATGTTTTTCCAGCACCTTTGTGTACGGCTCCGATACCGGGAAAAAGCTTCGTTACTGCGATTGCGGAGGATTCTTAGTAGTCCGCTTTAAAGACGACAAACGGGGTCGCTCGCTGATGTTTAGAAAGTCGTGGAACAAAAAATTGAATCGCTTCGATAATCAACTGCGATTCATTCGACTTTCCGAGAGACGAAAGGTACTTATACTGCGTTTGGACAAAGTAAATGTCGTCCAAAAGTATCATCAGATCCACCTGATACTCTTGGATGAACCCAAAGAAAAATTTACTCCCGACGTGAGTAAGAATCCAAATCTAAATAATTAAAATACGTCCAGTGAGAAAGCATCGAAATGTAAGTAATAAAATATTCATGAACCCTGCAAAATTGATTCCACATTTCACTGAGACATTTGCAATAAGTGTCTACAAATTTTATTTCCGCGTCGACAGAAGACAGTTCACGTTAGACGACGAACGGAGAGGTTCAGCTGACAGATGCAGCGAGCGAAAGACACAGGTACTTGTCGCAGTCTCAGATATGGAAAATATCGGGGAAATAGAAGGATAACTGTTAGGAAGACAAAGCCGAGGGTCGCGACGTAGAGACACTGCGACGTCACCGCTCCCGTCTGCCCCGCTCTTTTTCCCCTCGCGCCGTGTCCCCGAGAATGTGTAAGCCACCGCTGTTCACGTATTCCGTCGGGGTTGCTTTCGCAGTGTATACCCTATATACAGTTACGTTTCCCCCGTCGCAGGCGACACGCCACCGCGTTGCCACCCCACTTATACGACCTTTCCCGCCGTCGTGTAGCGCCCTGGGTACAAATTTTCTTCCTTGTAGAATCGCACCAGGCAAACACCCTCCAGTCGTTGAGGCGCAAGCCACGCGCGTTTCCCGCTCCGCAGCCTCGATGACAAATGATTATCGGATGCAGCTGAATCGTAAATTTTCATTACGCGAAGACGCGGCGAATCTCAATGCGTCAGGAGCGTTTCCGAAAAAAGGAAAACATGAATAGCTCGGCTCGTTGCTGCCGACCGACCGACATTATATTAAAGTTTACCTTTGAGATTCGACGCCGCTCTTTGATCTCAAAGCGAATCTTTAGCCGCGCTACGCGCTGTTAATTAACTCCATACGTGGCGAGGCGGGATATTCGCATGAGCGGGAGCATGAGATATACCGAGTTGTCATTTCGTGGCTTGTGCCATCTTTAGTCGTGTATATTGCCGCGCGCGGCGGATCCCGGGCTGCATTAACGCTCGTCCTTTGAACGGGAACTGACGGGCGCTGCAAAAGATATTCAATGCGCTCCGGCTATACTCACGGCATTGTTATAATATGCCGCGTGTACCGCGCGCGGCCCTGTGGCGCACGTATCGCACTCCCGCTCGGAGTTTGAATACATTTTCGCGTACCGCAATTATTCCCGCGTTACGAATACTCCTCTGTGGGCCCTTTGCGTCGCTCACGGCAGGTGCACCGCGCCGCTTTGTCCCGTCGTATGTGGGTTACGATGTGCCACGAATTCGCAGTCGAAATGTCTGACGAAAAAATCCCTCGTGCGAATTTTTTCGGACGAAAAATACGGCGAAACTTTCCAGGCCCGGATCAGGGCCAAATTAACTTGCCAGGGCCGGTTGATGCAGCGAGTCAGGCAGAGTCAAAATGCCTGACGAAAACAACCATCGTACGAATTGTTTAGGTAAAAACGGACTGTGGAACTAGCCAGGGGCTTAGCAGGGCCTGACGCGAACCGGATTCAACGCTGCAACCTTCAGCTACCGGGATAAAATCCACGCAAAAATAGCACAATGAAAAAAGTTTCATATTCACGTTTTTCTGGTCATCAACATTTCTTAGGTATGAACATCCCGGTTTAGCACCGAACGCACCTTTTCACCGGGATTATGGTGATGTTGTCTTGAGAGCAATATTGTGTTTTTCCTTCTTCGACGGCTAATACAGTGAACGTAATGGTTTTTCCTGGAATCCGGAGTCAGATCTAAAGGAAAAATACTTCGTACAAATGTAGGAAGACAAAGACTGCGGAGCTATCCAGGTTCTGGTCAGGACGAGATTAACTCTGCCAGGGCCTTAATAACGCCTCACTTGGTCCAGTTTGAACGCTACGGATTTAATCTACCTAAATGAAATCCACACAAAAATTGCGAAACATTTTTATAGTCACATTTTTGAGTCACGAACATCTTATGGTTTAGCAGAAATTCCAGCTTCTCCGCACCAGGATCACGGTAACGCGTTATCTCGAGAGCGATATTTCGTTTTCCCTCTCTCGACGGTTAATGCAGTGAACGTGATGTTTAACGTCGGGCAGGAGGTGCGCGCGCGCGCGCACGCGGCTGGAGGTGAAGACTTAGATTCAGTTGCTCGCCAATGTATCTTCCGGGTGAACGATTCAACACCGATAACCGTACGTCTTTGAGCCTGTGTACTCGCTGTGCACGCAACTGCACAACGTAGCGCGGGTTCCTCCACTGGGGAAGCGAGGTATTAACTTGGATGTGGCTTAGTCTTTGAAGCAGCTGAGAGCGAGCTCAGTGTGGCCCCACGTACCACCCACCCTATCCACTCGATGCACTCAAGTAGTACTAGGCTGCTGGAGAGTCTGTGGTGGTAGATACGAGTAAACCCTTCCACATACCAGGGCACCGTGTTTACCCTTTGGCCCTCACACACGTCGCTCCCCCTTCCCGCCTGTCTCGCCCTCTCACTCTCTCTCTGTCTCTCCATTTCGGCGTGTATCAAAGCATAATTTACGTAGGTTTGTATCGAAATTGCCTTTCACCCGGCTTAACTCTCCTGTTGATGCCGCTGCCGCCGCCGTCGCTCGTATATTATACGAACCAGCGACATCAATACCCGCGTCGTTATTTGATATCGCTAAATATAGGGCTATTTGATTAAAACGCGCAACAAATATACGTCCCATGAATACCTCGAATTGAATTACCGGTGAGTCATATTGTTGCGACGCGGCTCGGGCTAACAGGGAGTTGCTTGATTGCGAATTCTAGTAATTACGCCACTTCATGGAATTGTCGGTCAAACGACACCGTAAACTGATACGGTCGGAGGAATTGTGGCAGGCCTGGAAAATTCGTAATCTCTACTGCGAATTGTCCACTCGATCGGCATTGTATTTCCGTTTGACAATACAAAAACAACGAGCGATTGTTGTGACGATATTCTCTCGCCTTGTTTCTCATCCATCTGCGTGTCGATTGGATTAAAGGGTCACATGGCCATTCCATGACCAAAAAGACGTCAGTGTGCATACAGAAAGTGCCATGTGGACAGATAATTAATCCAAAAGGATCAATAGAGTCACCAGGTCCATCAGCATTTTTCCTTATCCAGTGTTTAAAGATCTACTGAAGATACCACCGGGTGCTCATAAAACGACATCGTTACATGACCCAAAACACGTCAATGTAATGACAAAAATGGCCTCATGTACTGAGAATGAATCCAAAGCGATCGATATAGTCACCGCAGGTCCACCAGGAGTCTTCCTTATCCAGTCTTTCCAGATCCTCAGATGATGCCTCCGAGCGGCTGTAAAAAGTCATTATTCCATAACCAAAAAAGACGTCGATGAGAAGGCAAAAATGGCCCCATACAATCTGAGAATTAATCCAAAGGGATCCATAAAGCCACCATAGGCAGGCCCACCGGGATTCCGCCTCATCCGGTGTTCCCGGATGTCGCGTCTCGTTTTGCAGTTTCCGTGAACTGGCCAAGGTTGTAAATCTTGGCCTCAACAATCTGTTGTTGACAAAACGTTGGCGACTACCAAGCTACCGTATTTTCACTTGGTGTAATTTTTTAATTAATGAAATTGTGTATCCGGATTGAGATCGTTTAAATTGTTTATTTACAAGTTATTAATTTGTACACGATAATATTTAGTTTTAGATAATATTTAGTTCACAATAATATTTGATTTTTAGTGAATACTTCAACAGCGGCTGATGCTCTGACTGTTGAGAAATATTGCTAAGTCCGAACAGCAGTTGACTGTGACTGACTGATCGACACTTAGATGTTGTGTCTTTGAGTAATTTCGAGGAACTGAACTGCGAGGATTTTTGCGGAGCCTCGCAGATTGGAAAAAAAGGTGGGGATGGAAAATCTCAAGGATTTTGATTGGACAAAAAGTGAGTACGTGAGGAAAGGGTAGATGGGCTACAGGACCGGCATTTCCCAAATTAATCAGCTGGCCGCCTGGCCCGCAGATGTGGCGACTGTTTTATTGGGCGCCTTACCTTCCGCGACTGACCCATGGGCCGGATTAGCGTGGCCGGTCGTGTTCGACCGCTGATTGTAGGGATTGGGGAATTTTTTATTATTTAAGTGTTATATGAGCAATAGATGGGGAATAGCTGGTCGCGGAGTGTTTTATTGGGTTTTTCCGCTTCCAACTATTCCTGACGACGGTCACGTACGCACAAATGATAAAGAAATGGAAAAATGTTTTATGCTACTGTCACGAGTTACAATTAACTAAATATTGTGATATTGGAGCTTGATTAAAATTACGAATTATTGTGTACGTTGCGTGCGACGCAACATACTGGGCCCCTTGAGAGGCTGTGCCGATCAATGATCGCTTCCCATGTTGTCGTTGTTGTTGCTGGTGATGGTCGTATCGATGGGTAAGGGAGCCAACTTCCGTAGATTCCTTTTCACCAAGCCTCGATTGGTCTTGACGGTAGCTACTCGCGGGATTCCGTCGGCACCTGGATGTAGCTCGATGATCCTTCCAAGCTTCCACTGCATCGGTGGGATATTGTCATCCTTAATGAGCACCACTCCTCCAATTGTGATCGATGGCTGCCCAGTGGCCCATTTACGTCGTATGTTCAGCTCGTTCAAGTACTCCTTGTGCCATCTCGCCCAGAAGTGTTGTCTTATTTGTTGGATGTGCTGCCATCTGGAGAGACGGTTCGTAGCAACTTGCGTGAGGTCGTGTTCTGGTAGATTCGTCAATGAATCGCCAATAAGGAAATGTCCTGGAGTTAGGACGAGCAAGTCGTTCGGATCCGCCGAGATTGGTGTGAGTGGACGAGAATTCAATATTGCTTCAATCTCAATGATGAGCGTGTTGAATTCTTCGAACGTGAAGAGGTCCTTTCCAACTACTCGCCTCAGGTGATGTTTGAAGGATTTGACGGCAGCTTCCCAGATGCCACCAAAATGCGGTGAGGCCGGTGGAATGAGACGCCACTCGATGCCTTCGTCTCCAAGATAACTAGTGACCTTGTCGTTGTGGATGTCGGACTTGATCATGTCAACCAACTCCTTGAGCTCGTTTTTGGCTCCGACGAAATTTGTGCCGTTGTCGGACTGAATTATCCGGCATTTTCCACGTCGACCGATGAATCGCCGCAATGCACCGAGGAACGCCGCTGTTGTCATGTCACTGACTAGCTCTAAGTGTACGGCCTTTGTTACCAGACAAATAAAGACAGCCACGTAGGATTTGACTTGCACACGGTTCCGGTGCTTCTTTTCCTTGATAAAAAATGGACCGCAATAGTCAATTCCTACGTTGATGAACGGGCGGGCTTGAGTCACTCGGGCGTGCGGCAGATCTCCCATGAGGTATTCCACAGTCGGAGGTTTCGCCTTCGTGCACGTGATGCATGTTCGGATGACTCTACGAACTTCGTTGCGTCCATCGAGAATCCAGAACCGTCGACGCACCGCGTACAGTGTTGCTAGTGCACCAGCGTGCCCGTGCGTTTGATGCTCGTTTTGGATGATGAGCGTCGTGACGTGGTGATGTTTGGGCAGCAATGCCGGGTGTTTCTGGCTCTCCGGTAGCGTGGCATTTCTGAGACGGCCTCCAACTCGAAGGATCCCGTTCGGATCGAGATATGGGCTGAGTGATAGCAGTTTGCTCTTGGCATCCAATCCCTTTTGTTTTGTCAGATCTTGGAGTTCGCTGCCGAAAGCCTCTTCTTGCACGAGCCGCAGGATGCGGAGTTCAGCTGTGTTGATCTCCTGTAGATGCGGTCGCATCCCACGGTGCTTGCCACGATTTTCTCGCTTGAAACGCAGAGCGAGTGCCACGAAACGTTTCAATTTTTGAATGGACGAAAATCTGTCCAATATTGACGATTTCGTAGCGATGGTCAGGCAAGTGATCCGCTTGGCCTCTGGATCTGCTGTCAGTTGCGGAATTTCAGTTCGCGGCCAGTTGGGTTCGTCTTGTAGCAGCCACGTTGGTCCGGTAGGCCACAAGGTATTTGTCGTGAACTCCCTTGGTTGCTGTCCTCTTGATAAGGCATCTGCCGGATTGACTTCTCCTGGAACGTGCCTCCATTCGCCCTCGTGAGTCGCTTCTTGGATCTCTGCCACCCGATTGGCAACGAAGGTCTTTAGCAAGTGTGGAGATGTGGCGATCCAGTGGAGCGTGATGGTTGAATCACTCCAGAGAACGGTTCTGCTGATGGGAACACCAACTGTATTTTTTATGGCCTTATATAATCTGGCCAGGAGTAAAGCACCACACAGTTCCAGTCGCGGCAGTGATGTCGTCTTCAGAGGTGCTACTCTTGATTTTGCACAGAATAGCCGTGACTGATGTCTTCCCTCTGAGTCTGTTGATCGCAGATAGATGCAGGCTCCATAACCGACTATGCTTGCGTCGCAGAATCCGTGCATCTCCATGACTCGGCCATTGTCTTGACAGATAGTCCGAGGGAATGCAATATCATTCAGTGCATTTAACTCTGCACAGAAGTTGATCCACTCGGTGTTGATACCCTGCGGCAGTGATTCGTCCCAGTCTACCTTGAGCTGCCACAATTTCTGGATGATTATTTTTGCGCCCAGTATGACAGGTCCAAGTAGACCTAACGGGTCGTAGATTTTTGCGATCTCCGATAAGATGAATCGCTTGGTGGCTGCCTTGTTTTGTGCGACTGGCTTCACCGTGTAGACAATGGAGTCAGTCTGTGCGTCCCAGAAAACTCCCAAAGTTTTGAGCGTGGATCCGTCGTTGAACTGCAATCGCTTGTGGATCGCGTTGTCTGGAAGTCCTGCCAGCAGCCGTGGATCGTTGGAGGCCCACTGCCGAATGTTGAGACCCCCTTGGTGTAGAAGCTCTGTGATTTCTTGGCGTGCTGCTACGCCTTCTTCGATTGTGCCGAATCCTGTCAACAGATCGTCGACGTACATATCCCGTTTGATGATGTGCGCTCCCGTCGGATAGCGATGTGCTTCATCTTGTGCCAACTGCCGCAAGCACTGGATTGCTTGGAATGGAGAAGACGCGAGTCCGAAGGTGATGTTGTTGAGCTCGTAGGTGCTGATGCACCCTTGCTCATCTCTCCACAGAATCCTCTGGTAACAGCGATCTTCTTTCCGCACACCGAACTGCAAGTACATTTTCTCGACATCTCCCGTCAAGACGTATTTGTGTGAGCGAAATCGCAGGATTAGGTGCAGGATGTCGTCCTGCACTGTGGGCCCGACCATTAGGGCGTCGTTGAGGGATACGCCGCTTGTGGTTTTTGCAGAGCCGTCGTAGACCACCCGCACCTTCGTCGTGGTACTATCTCCTTTGATTACCGCATGATGCGGCAGATAGAACCTTGTTTCTGACCCGTCGATGACCTTTGACAAATACTGGAGCTGTTGATACTCCTTGATATTTGCCTCGTATTGCGCCTGCAGCTCTGGATCGGTCTTGAATTTCCGTTCGAGAGCATGAAATCTCTTGAGAGCAGTTTTGAACGATTCGCCCAGCTGCTCTTGTTTCTCGTTAAACGGCAATGCCACGTTGTAACGTCCAGAAGCATCCCGTCTGCAATGTCGATTGAAGTGGTCGACTGCGCGTTTCTCTTCTGATGACCAATGCTGTGTCTGGGGTCCTTCCTCGATTTCCCAGAATTTTTCCAGTGAGAAGTCCACATTTTGTGCGTGGCATCTCACTCGTTGATGTTGCGGAACTGAACCTCCGATCACCCAGCCAAACTGTGTTTTCTGGAGTCGGAGATCTGGTTGATGTTGTGACGACAAATTGTATTGCCCGACGCATAGAGAAGCTAGTGTCGGTCCAGCGCCAAGGAGCACATTGATGGGTGCTGGCTTGTGGAACGCTGGATCCGCTAACCTCGCGTTTGGCGGGATCTTGATTTCGTCACGTTGCAGTGTGATGCTGGGTATAAGGTCGGAGATTCTCGGAACAGTGAGAAAACTCAGCTCCCTTCGATACCCGTTGATGCATGATGCGATCTCTGTGCAAACTACGTTTTGCGTATACGTAGTCTGATCGCTGATTGTTCCGACCGGAATGGCGCACGTCCTTTTCGGCAGATTAAGGGTTGTTGCGAATTCTTCTGTGATGAAGTTCGCCGAGGAGCCGGTGTCAAGCAAGGCTCTGCATCTGATGTATTGACGTTTGTGACTGCGTGCCTGAATGACAGCTGTAGTCAACACTTGACTTGCCGGTGTCCTTGCTGCCAATGCCACGCAGTCCGTGATCTGCTCCATTCCGGTGGTTGGTTGTCAATTGCTGACTTCTCCTCTGGTTCCTGAGGTTCCTGCCTGTGCTGAGGCTTCGTTCTCGGTTGGAGCGTGGAGGAGAGTGTTGTGTCGTTGGCCACACGACTTACATCCTCCAAATTTGCACTGGTTCTTGTCGTGCTTATTGAGACAGTTCGGACAGTACGCACCATCCTTGACGACCTTTAAGCGTTGCTGGACCGACATATCCAGGAATTTTCGGCACCGATACAGCGGGTGTGAACCGTCCTTGCAAATTGTGCACGCTTGACCCGTGGATATGCCGAACGCTTGTGTTGTAGTTTGTCGTTGCGTTGGCTTATTTTTTATTGGCTGCTGCGCTGATGCTGTGCTGCCTTGTCGGGACCGCGGCTGCTTGCTCAGCCGTGCTGCTCGTCGTGACAGGAATTCCAGCATGTCTTCGAGTTCTGGGATCGCGTTGCGCTCTTGTTTATCTTCCCAGGCGTCGGCTGTGGTCCGGTGGATCTTGTTTTCCAGCAGCGTAATGATGAATAGTCCGCCGACTTCTTGGTCCATGGCCCTCAGCGATTCCACATGTTGGCGTGTGCTGTCGACGATGTTGGAGAGGCCATCTGCGTCTTCCTTCGTTTGAATTGGAAGATCCAATAAGCACTGTGCGTGTCTTGACGCGATGATGCGCTTGTCTGCGTACGCTCGTTCAAGCATTTCCCATGCGCGATTGTAATTGCTGTCCGTGATTGACAGCATCTGAATTTTCCTTGCCGCATCTCCTTGTAGCGCTGATTTCAAGTAGTGCAGCTTATCTGAGGGCTTCAGATCTTCTTGGCTGCCTACCATGGATTGGAACTCCGTCTTGAACGACGTCCAGTGCGCAAAATCGCCCTTGAATGTTGGAAGCCGCGATTCCGGCAACTTCACCCTTCTTCTGAGGACGGATGCCGTTGATGCCATCGTCCCAGCGCTGTCCGTTGTGTTATCGCGAATTAATGGCTGTGGCGTCGGGTTCTTCACGCGCTCGGCTTCCGCCAGGACATCATAAAAATTTGCTTCGATCGCAAATCGTTCGTTGACGTCGTGATGAAGTTCGTTGGGATCGAGCTCGTCCAATTCGTCCATCAACTCGGTGAAATCTTCGAATAATTGTTCGAATTTTGCCAACCGCGCTTCTGCACTTGGGATGCCACTCGGCCTTGCTTCGCACAACTTCCATATTTTTCGGAGTGCTGTTGTTTGTCCCTTCCACGTGGACATCTTCTTCGTGAGTTCTGTTATGCGATGCGTGTCGCGTTCCTCACGGCTCACTATTGTATCGTTGAGCTGTGCCATTATTTCTTGTAGGTTAACTTGCACTATTTAACTTGATAACTCGATCCGGCTCGAAGGACCAAAAAATGTCGCGTCTCGTTTTGCAGTTTCCGTGAACTGGCCAAGGTTGTAAATCTTGGCCTCAACAATCTGTTGTTGACAAAACGTTGGCGACTACCAAGCTACCGTATTTTCACTTGGTGTAATTTTTTAATTAATGAAATTGTGTATCCGGATTGAGATCGTTTAAATTGTTTATTTACAAGTTATTAATTTGTACACGATAATATTTAGTTTTAGATAATATTTAGTTCACAATAATATTTGATTTTTAGTGAATACTTCAACAGCGGCTGATGCTCTGACTGTTGAGAAATATTGCTAAGTCCGAACAGCAGTTGACTGTGACTGACTGATCGACACTTAGATGTTGTGTCTTTGAGTAATTTCGAGGAACTGAACTGCGAGGATTTTTGCGGAGCCTCGCAGATTGGAAAAAAAGGTGGGGATGGAAAATCTCAAGGATTTTGATTGGACAAAAAGTGAGTACGTGAGGAAAGGGTAGATGGGCTACAGGACCGGCATTTCCCAAATTAATCAGCTGGCCGCCTGGCCCGCAGATGTGGCGACTGTTTTATTGGGCGCCTTACCTTCCGCGACTGACCCATGGGCCGGATTAGCGTGGCCGGTCGTGTTCGACCGCTGATTGTAGGGATTGGGGAATTTTTTATTATTTAAGTGTTATATGAGCAATAGATGGGGAATAGCTGGTCGCGGAGTGTTTTATTGGGTTTTTCCGCTTCCAACTATTCCTGACGACGGTCACGTACGCACAAATGATAAAGAAATGGAAAATGTTTTATGCTACTGTCACGAGTTACAATTAACTAAATATTGTGATATTGGAGCTTGATTAAAATTACGAATTATTGTGTACGTTGCGTGCGACGCAACACCGGATCTGCAGATGATGCGTCGGCATTACACCGGCTGGTCATAAAAAGGGGTCTCGCTTGCGCTCAGCCCGGAGTGCCTGCCAGATACAGTTGCGCCCTACGGAAATGGTCTTAATATCCTGAGGATACCTTTGTCTGCCGAGGCCGGAAGCTCAATCCCTTTTTCCCCTCGTGCGTGGCCTCTCCATCCTACCTTCCTTCATACCCGCCCACACACACAGGCCACGAGTTCGCATATCCTGGACACGAATACGGCGTACAGCCGTCGTGTACGAGGAAGCGCCGGGGGTCGTCGTCGCTGTTTCCACTCGCGAGTGGAACGAGACCCCTGGAATGTGTCTGTGCGGCCCGCAAGCCCGACGAGGAGGCTGCGTTGGTGCGCGCCCGGCAGCGATAAAAAGAGGCGAGAGACGGAGAGGGACCAGCGGGTGGCGGCCGGAGAATGGAAGATCAGGAGAAAATGAGAAGCCGAGTCGGAACGTACTCGCTTCTCTCAGCTATCTCGTCGGCTCCATTGGCGCGCTCGAGGGTCGCGACCCGCGCGCGGAGCCTGAGAACCGGATTCCCCGCCGGTGCATCACGAGTAGTCGTTCCATCCGCAATCCGCCCCGCAGCTAAATCCAACTTCATTGTGGCCGTCCTCGAGGTCCTCGTGGCTTCTTCTTTTTCCTCCTCGCGCCGCCGCCGCCGCCGCGCGAATATCGTCGATGAAGACGGCGCTGCGTCTGGCCAACTATCGCGGGGCGAGAAGGCTGATCCGGTGACCGCTTACGCGTGAAAAGCGGGTGGGAAGAGGCGCGGATCCCGCCCCCGGCGCCGAATCTGGTCGCGACTCCAGGATTCGGGCACCCCGTTCGCCACCAGCTGAAGCAGCGGCGGCCCACCCCACCGGCTCTCATCCATCCGCGCCCGAGAATAAATGGCCCGGAATATGTTCCAGTGAGAATCTTAAGAGGAGTTATGCTCCCTCGGGGAAAACGTCGTCGTCGGGATCTCTCCACCCGACGAGTTCCATCTCCGTCCCGCCCGCTCCCCCCGCCTCTGATAAAAGTTTTTGCGCTCACTTTGCGCCTCGCCCGCGCGCGCACATATAGACCCCGCGGCTGAAATCCAGTTCTATCCTCTCGAAAGGCAAATCTTCCCTCCTACCCCGACGCCGGATACCCACTTCGTCTCCGTGGGGCGCGCGCGCGCGCTCGAGTTCATCATGCATATCTACTCGCGCCGACCTCCTTTCGGCCCGGGGATCAATCAATTTTCCCTGACGAGTGGCTTATTCGCTGTGTTGTTCGGGATAAGGCGAGGCACCCTCACTTCTTCGCTTACCAGCGCGATGGTTGGATGTGTTGTTACTTCTGTGGCTAAGTAAACTGCAGAGTTTGTGTGATTCTTCGACTGTTCGACGTCTCGTCCCCCACTCCGGAGCCGGAGGCGCGTTGCGATTGGCGCTCCGGTTGGAGTGGGGAGGAGGTGGCCCAAACCTGCGCCATCCGGACGCTGGGAATGGGGAGAACGAAAGGTATATATTTGCTGATGCAAAAAACGTGAAAGTTCCAGAAAATAAGTGGTTGAACTTGGCTTTCGTACTCCAGTAGTGAGAGGGACAGTTAGACGAGGGTCGACTGTAGCATGTAGACTGTTATTTATATCTCTTGCTGGTGATACAAGTGATGAAATATGTATCCGTGATTCAAAGAGCGCGCGAGGGAGAGAGACGCGAGCTCTTACTTATGCCCCCTCGCTCGAACGAGTCTAATGGACCGTTGGAATTTTGAGGGCGAAGGCGCGCGCGCGCACACGGAGCTCGCTATAGCTTCGTGCCGGCGAAACGGCAAAAGAATTCCGAGGAAACGTCGAAGGCACTGAGGGTGAGAGCGAGAGAGAGAGAGAGGGTGCGCCAGAGAGAGCCAGGGAGGCAAGTGAACTAGCTGGAAGAAGTACCTCTTTGATACCGAAGCGTTGAAACGTGTACGATTCCTGATCTACGTACTTGTCGCACGAGACCGAGCGAGGCATAAGATCACGGGAAAAGTAAGCAAGCAGGTGCACCCGGGGGGATGGGGCCTCGTCAAAAGTTTTCGAATAAAAGCCACCCTCCGGAATCTCAGGCCCCTCGGCTTCCCCCGACGCGCCGTATCCGCCCCGCAGCGCCTTTGGCCCCCGTGCTTTTCCCTCCACCTCCGCCCGTACCTTTATTCCGAATCCTCCTCCCCGGTTTATCTGGATTTCGCGAGCGAAGCTCGCTAATGAACTACGGAGGCGTTAGAGCGCGCGCGAGCCGAGCAACGACGCAAAGGATCATGCCGGCTCGGAATCCCCGAGCGAAACGGGGATGCGGAACCGGCGCTGTATGCCGTTCCGTGCCGTCGTTCCAGCACTCTTCCGAACTGCAAAGCGCCACCCGGAATGTTGTGTCTCGCACCAACGCCGCGAGCGGGATTTAGGATGAAAACGGACCAGCGTCGGGGGTACGGGGCACCGGCTTGCGCTTAAACTAACCTTTGCTGTACGCTGAAAGACATCGTTTCAAAGGATCTTGCGGAGAATTAAGCGAAGGTGAGCTGGAAAAATGGTAGTTGACGATTTTCAAGCGGAACATGCAGTATAGTCCTCATTGCAGTGGAAGGAAAGATTTCAACGCAGCAAGAATGTTGAATGCTTTCTGAAGGAAATCTACGAGATTTATGGGCGAGTTTGTTAGATGGTTTTCGTACAAATTGACTACAGATTTTTTGTTCCTATTTTGCTTACTCAATCCAATGAAGAGGATACATCCGGGATCGAAGCTTCGCAAGACGGAGTAACTTTCGCCTTTCCGGGATAAGGTGCAAAAGTTGCCACGCGCTTCGACTCCCTCCCAGCGCCGCATCGACCCGCCGTCCGAGTAAATAATTTCTTAAGTCACATTCGCAAGGAAACCCCGCGCGTTTCTGTTTGCGGAGCTATAGATAACGGCGTCAGTCGTCGTTGTGTAAACACAAAAGTGTTTCCGCGCGGATGAAATCTTTTCCCGCGAGAGTTGCCGCCGTCGCCGCTGCTTCTGCTGCATCGCGGCGATTTATCCGGCTCAATGGAATCGATGATTGGATTGAATGTAAACGTACGAAAGTCCAAGAGTGTCCCGCAGTCCCCACGTCTTCTTCGTTAAGATTCGAGCCTCGCGTGCGTCATCGGTCGCACATAAATTCGCGTGGAGGAAGCGCGCGCGCGCGCGCCGAGTCCGTGAGAAATCCGCTTTCGCGAAATTTTCGGCATTGCGCGTCGCGTCGTCGCTCGCATCCGCGGGACACGGGAGAAACAGGCTGGATGGAATGTAAGCTCGTCACTCGGGGGGGAGAAGATGCGCACTGGGAATTTCCACGCGCGCCGAACCAGCGGCGTGTGAGAAGAGGAGGAAGTCGCAGCTGAAGTACGTCGTCTCGGCTCCTCGTAGCGCGAGTGAGAGAGGGAGGGAGCGCGGATTTGTCTTGGCACCGAGCGGACCGAATAATCTTGTCGGTCCGCTCATTCTTTTTCGTTATTTCGTTATTCCGCCGTTCCGGGGATTCCTCGTCGCCCACCCGGCTCGTGTCCGATGACCGTGTGTTCGTGCTCGACTCTCTGTCTTTCCCGGCATTCCCTCACCCCTCATCCTCATCCTCCTCCTCCTCCTTCTCCTTCTTCTCCTCCTCCTACGCCGTTTCCACTCCTCGCTCACTCCTCGCTCACCCCGTGCTCACCCCGTGCTCACCCCTGCTCACACCGTCGCGCGCTCTCTCGGCAGTGGACTACTTTTCCGTTTATTAAGTCTGTGAAATATTGCCGCGCATGGAAGGAAGTCAACCGGCACTGTGACTCTCTCTCCGTAGCTGCGGGCCCGTACACGTTGACGAGGCTCCGGCCTCCTGTACGTGTGTATCTCCGTACACGGACGCAGGAGGTGGATGTGTATATACACCGTGTGCACTATATCCGACTATGCTCAGCCCAGCGGGAACAGTTGTTTCCGAGTGGTTGCCACTTGCACCAACACCCCTCAGCCGACGTACGACCGAGCGAGCGAGGGTGGCGGCGCGGAGACTTTTTGACTGTCTAATATCGCTGGGAGTTACGAAACTGCTTTGCAATTGTGATTCTTCGCCAAGAAATTCTTACCTCGGTCCTTCTCCCTCTGGCTCGTTGGTTGTCGCTGCCGCTGCTGCCGTGAGAGCCGTTTCTTCGCCACGCGAACCTCGAGAACTTCCGCTTCACCGCCGTTGTCACCTAGCACACCCCCCGCCGCCCCCACTCTTCTTTGTCTCGCTCCTGTCTCTCGCTTTTCTCTTGTCCTTCTTTCTCGACTTCCTTCTTTCCTCCTCCTCGACGCCGCTCGCTGTCTCGCCGTGTCATCTCGAATTGTGTTCAGCCCTCGTGCCAGCTGCTCTCGTCCCCATATTCTTATTCCATCCGACGCCGTCTCCGCGCTTGAAAGTTCGATGCAGTTTGCCGTTCAAAAAATTCACCGGGGTAATGGTTATTGTACGGGAGCAAAAATGACACGGGGCGAGTTTGGTTGAGAGGCTTGCAAAAAAAAAAAAGAAGAAAACAACACGTGGGGAGAAAAAGAGAGGAAGAGCGCAGGGACCAGCAAGAGTTGCCCGTCACGTTGTTCTGACCTCCGGTATGGACAGTCCGAGGCGACGGTGGCGGTCGTTGCGCGCCCCCTGGAAACTCGCTGTCACTGGCGCTCAATGTCGTTGGCATCGGACGTGCCCCGAGCCGCACGCGAGTTCGCCTTTGTACGTGAGGGATCTATTAGTATACACGAGCGTGTCGGGCGAGCCGCGGAGGGGGACGGTGCCGGGGAAAAAAGCCCGGAGTGCTCGGGGATTTTGGGAATACAGCCGGCCGACGGCAACAGCGCGAATCTCCAACGCCTGGCTGGCTGGAGTCTCGGGGCTGCGTCAAACACGGCGGCGGATACACCCGCCCGCTCTCGCTGGGTCCAAGTATGCAGGCCGCGTCGATCGATAGGAGTAGGTGGCTCTCTGGGTGTGGGTATCAGACTGCCGTACGTGTAATGGAATTGATACGTTAAATAAATAAGCGCTGTATCTTCGGAGATGTATCTCGATAAGTGGGTGACTGGCAACACCTCCGGGCGCCCCTTCTTTGTCCGCGGGGGGAGGGTTTGGGCAGGAGGCAGCAGGAGTATCAAAGGAGATACACATTTTTATAGCGCCTTTGGCGGGCTCCGGGTGAAAAATTCAGGCGTTCGACAGGGGAGATAAAAAAGGGGTTGTAGTTGTTGCCCCCGGGGCTTGGAGATATCTCAGACCCGTCGCAGACAACTTCGACCCATTCTGACGACGTCTTACGAGGTGTTAATGTCCGAGTTCGCGGCCCGAATCACCGAGGCGCGTCGCGCGACGGCCCGGGGGCTTTTAAGAAAAGTTTTTCCTACGGGAAGAGCCGAGGGGGAGAGCGACGACACGCAAACGCTCACACGTCGTCAATGGAGAGGAAAGAGACTCTGTGGAAGGCCATTGACTGTCTGTTTCGGCGTGGCTGCTGACAAATTGTTCGGGACATTGCGGTTCCCTTGGATGCGGTTATCTTGAGGAAGGACTATACAGCTTATACAATCAAGTTTATCCAATTGTTTTGCCTGTGGGTTTTTGAAAAAACTTTTTCTTCGAGGCGAGGAGACGTCATTGGAAGAACCAGACGTCGTCAGTGAAGACGAAAAACACCGTGGAACGTCATTTCCAGATCATCACGATTCTCTTGAATGTGGTTACCTTGCTGCAGGATTTTACAGCTTACACTACGAAGTTTCTCCAACTGTTCGACCTGGCAGTTTTTGAGAAGCTGTTCCCTCCGGGAGAGAAGACGTCATTGAAAGAGCCAGACGTCGTCAATGAAGAGGACGAACAGGAGGAAGCGACCGTCGACGTTATTGACTAAATTCCAACACCTGCCGAGAAGTAGTCGAGCTCATCGCGATTCCCAACCCCCGGTCTCCACCCAGCAGGACTTTATTGCTTACATGCTGAAGGAGTGAGCAATTGTTCCGACGGTCCCGGGTCCATCCGTGGCCGCCGCAGCCGCCTCGGGAATGATTTCTCGGTTTGGCTACAGTCGGCCACGTGATAAACGAGTGCAGTCCTCGTGCATTCGTGAGTGGTGGTAATATCTTGCACGCTTTTTCGCAAAACTCAAGAGATCGAGCGGAGTGGAGGATGCGAGCGAGCGAGAGAGAGAGAGAGAGAATGAGGCCTTTGCCGCAGTGCCGCCCGCGTTCCGCGACTTCAGTGAAAAATGACGTCGAACGGAATTCTGTGACAATAGGACGGGGTGGGCGAGGGGGACGCGGGAGCTTGGCAGTTGAGACTACTGTGGAGAGTTTGGGTATACGTCGTGCCGTGTGCTTTCTCTCCACCTTTCTGTCTCGTCCCACTCACTGCCTCGCTCCTTCGCTCCGGCTGTACCGCGGGCTCCTCCCGTCCCGAACCCGTTCCGCGCTCGCAGACTGCATGTATGTACATACATCTCCTCCAGCAGCCCGTGTATATCGCACGTATACGGTGTATAACGGACGAGAGGCTGAACAATATAGCAGGACGAGATACTCGGCCGGGATAGCGATTCTATTTATCTTCGCTTTACGAAGTCTCCGTCGTCGGGGAAAAATGGCGTAGCTTTGTCACTGGCAGGAGGATATCCGGGAATCGGGGCAATTTCGTGTCTCTCGCCGTGTGTGTAACGGCTGGGCCACGTCAGTCCCGCCTCCGGTGGGACTTTTTGTGGATGTGCCTTTTCGTTGGTGCAGGCTACAGATGCAGACGAGACGTGGATACTCCAGGGCTCGTGCCTCGCATGTATATTCAATTGAAAAGGACTGACGGCGCGTCGCTTGTATATTTTAAACGGGCAACAACTTGAATTAGTGCCAAACCGATGTGGACTTTTGATATTGTGCCGCCGGTTATCGCAGCCGGAATCGCGTTTTCGATGCTTAGTTGAGTTACAAATGATGGGATAATACGATCCTCATATAGACTGGCCTGGTGTGTAAACTCCAGGCCGGCTCGGCTGACCAGCGCGTTGCATATTCTCGGGTATTTACACGGTGGAACATCTGGCTGAACTAAGAAAAGCCTAATTGCGTCTCGGAAATAGCCCGAAGACAGTCTAGTTGTTTGTTCTAATTTCGCTTCATGCAATTTCAATTAAGGAATATCAAGAAAGCCGAGTATATGCTGACACGACAGCTCTTTGCCTCATCCTGTCGTTTCCACTTTGGTTGAATATGCAAAGCTATGAGTAAATGTATTTTGGTGGAGGGACTATTTTCGCGGAGAACATTTCGAGCAAACCCAAATCTACGAGTCTGTTGTTGTTGGAGATCTCAGAGTGCCGATGAGCAACTGCAATCGATACTCGTATCATGACTTGATGCAACAAGCCCCGGTCACTCTCCTGCGCTAATACGCAGGCAGGTACGGTTACATGCAGCAGCTCAGCGTTACATCGTTTGGTGTAATGTATGTACGTGTGCAACACCCTCCAGGTTTATACCGGAATGCCCGGTACATCTGTCTAATATTTCTGTCCCTCTTTGCCGTATATCATTCCGGGTGGCAGCGTCGCTGCTCGACTTGCCGCTTTCCTGCGAGCATTCTGCCGTGACGACAACAAGAGAAGCGGCGAGGGCGCGCGCGAGGTTCCCGTTTCACCGTTCGCTCGACTGTCAACCGTACGTAGTTGTATACCCGGGGACATACGTTGAAGCTCGATACGGAGGCGAGGCTATCGGGTGACAGTAGCCATTACTGCATCAGCCATTAGTAACGCGATAACCTGTTCCCTCGTCGGCGCAAGGGAAACTCCGGGCTCTCCGCTTCCTTACCCCGCGCTACGGACGCGAAGAAACCAGAAGGAAATGACTACCTTTTCGTTTGGAGAGTGGACGACGGTGACCTGACGCGCTTCTATCCTCGACGGACGCGTGACAACATCCGGAGTGGCTTTGTCGCAAAAGAGCCGAGAGACCATCCCGTCTCCACTTTGATCGATAATCAGAGGAACTGTGGCTGGATTACGACATACGGAAACGTCTTCCCGGGTTGATTCGCGTTGAAGACCAGTCTGGATGTTTTTCCAAAGGGGATCCCAGCTTATTTTCTTTGCGGGCTTGTGATTTTTGACCGCCAAATTGGAGGCCCAACCAAACACACCAAAACGGCTCTGAAGAAGGAACCACGAGTCAGGCGGAAGAACGGAAAACTACTCAGTGCTGGAAGGATGTCTCAAGTCCTGGAGATCCAGGAGATACCGCTGACAAAATCACAGAACTTAGGGATACAGATTGCATGACGACTTCCTGCCATTCAACCCCGTTCTGACCGCGTCGCTCGGCACGCGATGTTGTACGTGACGTCCATGCGAGTGATGGACCAGGCGATGAGAACGATATTCGGAAATGTAAACAACGATCGAACCGCCTCGGGGGGGTCGCACGGCTCCGCGCGCCCCGAACTTCGAAACAGATTAGCGTCGGTCAGCGCACACACAAACATTGGGAATACACGTTTGCGGCGAGCGCGGCGCAGTCTAGAGATCTGCGGGATCGGCCGAGTCAGCCGGCGCGCAAGGAGTCGCGGAGTAAATCAGGAAGCGCCAAGTTGGTCCGGCTATTTCGGGCAATTGCTGGATGTCCCGTAACCCACTGCACCGAGTAACTCGGCTTGGAGAGCGCCCGGCGCGCTTAGCAACTTTGCGGACCAAACGAGACGATTAGCGAGGGAAAATCGGGGGGTTCGAAGTTGGCCCGGGCTCTAGGGCGCCGCATCCTCAGATGGTGCAATGGCTGAGGCCAAAGCCTCAAAGCCGCGCGCGTCTGATTCGCCCCCTTCACCCAATCTGGCTTCCCACGCATCAAGCGCTAACTCGTTTCTTCCCAATCTCCTTCCTCCAATCGTCCCTAATTCTCGCAAAGCTTTCGATAAACACCAACCACTTCTTTCCCTGACTTCCGACGCAGCCCTTCGGTCTTGTGCATGGAAGGATAAGGACTTTGGACTTCTTCGTTTGAACAACGAAGATTTTGGTCGGATATGCACCAATTGAGCAATTGCTAAGACCAACCAACCAAGTCTAATTGGTTTACAACTAAACACACAATTACTCACTCGGTTAATCAGAAGCAAATAGTCATCAGTTGGTTAATTAGCTTGTTAACCCTACGCAAATGGTTCACAACAGTTGGTTAATTCATTGATTAACCCCAAGCGAATCTTCCACAACAATCGGTCAACTTCAACCAGCTGGCCCAACCGAATAATTGCGGTTGCCCGACCGGGTAATCAGCTGACGCGCGTTCACGTGCGCCACGCGGTACATTCCAGCCCGAGCCTTTTTTTCCCCACGCGCGGTCAACGCGGTGTTTAACATTGCCGGAACAACGCCGCCAGTATATTCGCACCTCCAGGGCGTGTACGGGGCGTTGAAAGTATTTCTCGCTTTGAAAGTACTCACGTGTGAGCCTGATACCTGGTAGGTTATAGGCCCCCAAGGTGCGCTTGAAAATGACTGCGGAGGGTAGCGGCGGAGAGTGTGGAGGTCGAGAGGCGGGAAAGAGCGGGACGGGGGGAGAGAGGGAGAGAGAGCTCAGAGGGTCGGAAGTCGGACGAGAGGTTTGAGAGTGGGGGAAGAGGGGAGAGAAAACGCGAGTAGCGCAGAGAGAGAGAGAGAATGGCAGATAGAGAGAGAGAGCGAGTGCGAGGGAGAGGGAGAGCTTAGCGGGGTCCACCGACGGGGTAACGACTAACGTGTATAGGTAGTCGTTAAAGTGCGATGGAGAGGATATCGGGTTGGTATCGATATAAGCCCTCGGGTTGCTGCCGCTGGTTTCCTGCACCGGGATTGACTTCTCTATGTCCGTATATACTCTCTACTGGGTGCTCCACACTGAAATGAAGTCTCTCGGATAATCTGGCATGGCCCGATAAACACGTTAGTCGAACTAAATGCCACGTACAACTCGGCCAGTGCTGCTGCTGCTGAACAGGTAGACCCTCTCACTCTCACTCCCTCTCTTTCTCTCGGTCTCTCAGTCAGGTCTGAAGTATGTGCTTGTTTGGTCATCACTGATGGATTCTATCGATTGTTCGCTAATCGTTTAATCAGCCTACCGAGACCCTCAAGCCAAATACAGAACGGAGACTTCCACTCCCGTTAACCGATTAACGTTTTAAGCCAAGTGGTCATCGAGCGACTACGCACGGCGCCCCGGCCACCTGGGTGGAGGGACGCAACTCGATTCCAGGGGGAATTTGTTGTTCATGGCTCGGAGAGGAAAAAAAACGCCGAGGTCTTATTTGAAGAAGATCACCCGGTGTACGAGTGGTCGACTGTAAACACTCAATGGGGCAGCGGGGGCGGTGGCCGCGCGGACTGCACAACTCCAATACCGAGAACCCCCGTTTGGCTCCGTATAGCTGGACGTACGATGTCTCTCGGGCCGAGAAAGGGAATCGGGCCAGTGCAGTTCAATCCCCGGGATCCGCGCGCGCGCGCCTCACCCCTCCCCCCCCCCCCACATTCTAAGGACATTTCTGTACTAGTTCGCCTCCGGCACTTGCCCGAGTTTCGATCAGGAGTAGAATCGAAGAACCCAACGAGAAGCCGGAGCACGGCGGCCGACTGTTACATTAGCCGATAGCGTCGTTAGTGCCCGGTCGCGAAATTCGCTTCTCGATCCCCTTTCTTCCGAGTTTTTTTTGCTCCCTTTTACTTCCTTCCTTCGTGCTTTCTTTCGTTCTTTCCTTCTTCTCGTTCTCTTTTGCTTCCACGCTTCTTCCTTTTCGTCGTGGTATCCTTTACGAGAGACACTGACCGTACACACCGACATCACCGCATATCACCCCGGCGAATGGACTCTACGTGCGACTACACTGATTACGATCCACTCCCGCAACTTTCCCGCACGTCAGGACGAAACTAATGCCCGGAATCACGACCGAATGTGGTTTGTAATGAACGATTACGGCTGCCGTTTGTCTTGATTGCGAATTGCGGAAACCGACGTCGGGAAAAATGGGCGGTAATTTAATAGCGAAAAAAATTATGTGCTACGTAATAGCAAAAAGAGTATTGGACCATCTAACTTCAACCAAAATAAGTATAGAATTTAATGAACTACAAAAAGTAACGAATATAGGGAAAATAAGTATAGAATATAATTAACTAAAAAAAATAACACTGAACCGCAATGAAAACAATGTGGTCTTATTTTTCCACGTCTTTTTGAAGTCAGTGCAAATAGTGTTATCACCTAAAATAGCGTTCAATCAACCAGGTGCACTCGGCGCTCGGTCTCCCATGACAAAATGCTGTAGTGGCTCGACGCAACGGACTTTTCGTAACTAACTTGAAAGGCACGTAGCACGGGGCGGGAGCGGTGACGAGAGCCGGGAGCGAAGCGACGAAAGCTCGCCAGGTAGCGCTGACCCGGAGGTACGTAGTACGTACGTACGGTTGGAAATTACGGTAATCCGATAACGCGGGCCGGAAAGTACCGCCGACCACGCTCTATCCGCCGCAGTGATCTGTGGTTTCGTTCACCGACAGCCCTGCCGCTGCTGCTGCTGCTGCTTCGGCAGCCTCGTGCCACTCTGCCACCCCATCCTGCCTGGGCTTCACCTAATTCACGGTGCACCACGAAAATCCTATGATCGGTACTCAAAGTCACTCGCTCGGTTTTAACCTACTCTTCTCGTCGTAATGAACCCGGTGCGATCAACTTTACAAAAATATTGTACTAATTCCCGACACAAAAATAGTGTATTTTAATTTTGTTATTTCTGTAGCAGCGAGTTATTTGAAAATTGTTCTTCGTAAATCGAGTATTTTTAGGGCTTAGTCAAATTTGATTATTAATTTGGATTAATAATTAAATTGTGCGGGTACCAAATTACCGAATCGTGGTGCACCTAATTCAGGGTGCACTACGAAAATCCTACGATGGCTACTCAAAGTCACTCGCGCGGTTTCCACCTTCTCTTCTCGTTGTAGATGGGTCGTAGACCCCAAATATTATATTTGGGAATCCTATTCCCAAAATAAAATTGCTCTAGTGCAATTACGTTATTTTTGCAACGCCGACTAATTTCCAAATTGTTCCAATTTCTGTTCGTAAATCGAGCATTGTTAGCAATTAGTCAAGACCGATAATTAATTTGGATGAATAATAAAACTGTGCGAGTTCCAAGTTACCGAATCGCTTTCCGTAATCCGCATTACCGATTTATCTGTTGAGCGGTAATGAAATTGTAATCGACTACCGGTGCGAAAATGTCTTAAAACTGTCTCTTAATGCAAAGTCTGTTATTCATTTTAATTCAGCGATAATTTCTGGTTCCGTAAATTTTGCATCGACGTTAAACCAGCGCATTCCTTAAATATCACGATGAATCCGAGACCAACCTACGTGGAGAAAAAAAAGTAGTTGGAAGAACCATCTCCAACATATGCTGTACCGCCAATTAGTTGCAGCAACTAAATCGCGATTGGTTATGATAATGTAGTATGTAAGACCAACAAGTTGGTTCTTATAATCAATCGCAGAGCTCTTTAGACCAACAGCCGTAGGTATCGTGATCAAGCAGTTAGTGTCCATCACCAACTAGCAGTTCGTATAACCAACGAATAAATGTCATAACGCACTGCTGTAGTTAACGCTAGTACATCAACTCCTTCGAGTGGTTGTAGGAACCCATTTATTGGTTTCTCCAACAACTTTTTTTTCTCCGTGTACGCAACCACAAATTCCGAAGCAAAAAAACAATCATGAGACTGGAGAAAAAAATGTAATACCTCATCGTCACTTAACAATTCATCGACTACATTCCCGCGTTCCGCGGAAGAATATTAATGCGCTCCTGGAGGTCGAGCGACGCTGATGGCAGCGCAGATCCGAGCTTGCGGTGGATTCTCCCGTCGCTGCAGCGGCGGCGAGCGCGCGTTATTAGTCGTAACGGTGGATTCTCTCGCAGCGCCGGAGCCGCGTACGGCCAGGATACAGCTAATTTGTCACAGAAGGGACGAGGAAACGCAGCACACGTGTACATAACGCGCGCGGCTATCTAATTGGCTTGCTCGCGCAAATGCGGAGAGCGCGAGGGAGCGAGAGAGACGCGGCACATGCATATGGCCCGTTGATGATGGTTTTCAGCGTAGCCCGCGCCGCTTGCATCCGCCATATGCCCCGTGTGGCAACGTCGCAACGCGGCCCCGATGTACTACATGGGTTTGCACATTGCACAGCCGCAACACGGCGCACCTCCTGCGTCGGGGCTTTTGCGTTAACTCCCGCACACTCGCGCCGGTCCCGCTTCTCGGCGAGCGAGAAGGAAGCCCGCGAACCCCACCCCCCGTCGTTATCGCAATTTCCAAAGTTTACTCCGCGCGCAAAATTAACGGTAAACGTCGAATAAACTAGTTTTAAAGAAGTTGCGAGGCCTCCGGAGGTGGCGAGAACGACGCGTCACGCGGAGAGCGAATCGGTGCGTTCGACAGTTCGTTTACTGCCAGTTTGACCGGAAACTCGTTGATAATAAACCTGGGCTGGAGCTTTTAGAATCAGCTGTTTCGCCGCGTCTCCCGCGTTGCCCATTTTGGCGACCCAACTCGCTGCAGGTTATTAACAGGGTTAAATCGTCTCGCGAGTCGTAGCCTCGGAGCTTTTCGCTCGCTCGTATTGCGAGAGACGCCATTCTCGGCGCGACTCGTGAGCTCTAAATCATCGGAGCTGTTACACAAGGGTAACTTATAATACAGATATCATTTTATATACCTCCACGAAACATTTACACGGGAGGATTGTTCGATTTATAGTCAATTTGAGCCGGGTCCGTTGCTCCCTCGCACACAGCTTCGCCAAAGTCGCTCGCGGTTGTACAGAAACAACGCCCGACGGTAACAGTGGGGGCTTAAAGTACACCCTATAGATATCCATCGCGCCCGTTAAATTTCGAGCTCACCCTCCGTCTCCCCCCCGGGGCGATTCAATCTTACCGACGCTGCGGTGGCCACGACGACGACGACTCGACGTTCGAGCTGAAAACGAGAATTGCGAGCGAGTGGTGTGAGTAAGAGCGGAAGATACTCGCGCGGTACATTGGATTTGAGGAGGACCGAGAATGAAGCAGGAACAACGGGAAGCTGAAGAAAACTCGACAGTGAAAAGGGCTGAGGAGGGGGAAGGGACGGGGCGGGGAGGGAGCTAGAAAACTGAGTGAGAGTATTATAATCGTCGAGAGGGAAAAGGAGGTTTCCGAGCGCGCAGCAACGGCGGTGGCGGCGGCGGCGTCAATTGCACGCTCCAAAGACGCTTGGGTCTCTATACGTCGGTTCTCCAAACGTCGGGACGATCAATATTTATTGGCTTCGCCCCGGCACCGAGCTCCGTACAAATATTATATTCCGAGCTCTGTTACCAACTGATTTATCGCGCGGCGGGGATACTTCGCCGGTGGAATCGTTATTCGAAATTAAACCCCGACCATCGAGAGCGAGCGAGGGACGTTGATTTACAACATTCCCGCGCAACTGGCGTCGATTTAACGTTGTATGGCGTATTGCAGAGTATTTAAAAACTTCAGACAATCATATGATTTTGTAATTTTGAAAAAACATTTCGAGCATAGTTTGTTTAAAGTTTGAAAACACAGAAATTCAAAATAGGACGAAGATTGAAGAATCCCTCTTTTAAAAAGTTCATGAGTAACGGAAAGCATTGTTAGCAAACTATTAGAGCTGTGATTGGTCGCCAGGAAAGTCCGTGATAAACAAAATCAGTTTGGTGTCAAATTTGAAAAAGTTGATAAGAGGACAGGCGGGGCAGCACCCGTAACCTTTTAAAGCTTTGTAAAAGCGCAGCAGCGCAAAATTGATTAACCTACATAGGAGATATTTTGAAATAAAAATTTCCGAGGTTGATTTTGGCGATTTTCGGTCCGGAGCCGGATCTACGATTTCTGACAGAAAAAATATTTTTTTCGTCGCCAAAAAAATATTTTTTTTCAAAATCGATTAAAAACGGTTAATAACCAGTGTTTTCGGGGGTAGAATATGCGACTTGAGAATGGTGGTATAGGTTAAAAGTCGATATTTTGAAAAGAAAAAAAATTGGGGTCGATTTTGGAGTTTTTCGGTCCGGAGCCGGATCTACGATTTCTGACAGAAAAAATATTTTTTTCGTCGCCAACAATTTTTTTTTTTCAAAATCGATTAAAAAAGGTTAATAACCAGTGTTTTCGGGGGTAGAATATGCGACTTGAGAACGATGGTATTGGTTAAAAGTCGATATTTTGAAAAGAAAACACTGAAGCAGAAATAGAGTCACGCAGCGCATGCGCATCTCGTATGTGAGTTGAACACATCTAACCTAAAAGAGCAACAAGTCACATGGAATTGTGTAAACATTCAAATATCTTATTTAGCCATAAGAAAAAACAAAGAAGAAGAATGGAGTGCGACTGAAGCGAGCACGTTATTGCTAGTAGTATTATAATAATAATAGTAATGTCTCCATGACTTCGCTTACGAGTTGAGCAACATCAACATCAAAGTCCCATCAGACACGGAGCCTCAACTTCAATCGACTATCGCGATCAATACTCACTACGATATTATAATTATAATTTTATATAAAATGGTTTCAAAATTCATTCGAGCTATACGTTTTGTTTAATAACTGAAAAAAAAACATAATTGAAAATAGGCAAACGATAGAATAAAATAATGATAATAATAACAATAGTAACATCTCCTCTGACTTCGATTACGAGTTGAACAGCATCAAAGTCCCATCAGACGCGGAGCCTCAACTTTAATCGACTATGGCGATCAATATTCATTCGCACTCCGTCCGTCCGTCTGACTGTCTATCTGTCTGTCTGTAGTCGACATTGGCGTCGGTATCAGTACTGACAGAAGTAGATAAGGCAGAGAGGCAGGGAGGAGCGAGCGCTCGCTATATATACACAGGATTCACGATTCGTACCTCAGCTCGGCTCAAGGCGATATCCCTGTTCCTTTGAAGCAGATATCCTGATTCGAGAGCGAGATTATCTGGCCTCCGCGCCCGGAACATAGATGTAAGCAGAGCGATAAGCATAAAGCACTGACAGACGTGCTGTTTCATCTTCGCAGAGCCCCGGAGTTGGGTTAACGCTGATCCGGTGATGCTCCGCTCGTCACTGCGAGCTCGCTCTCTCCCTCTCTGTGTCTGATTGTGAGCACAATGGTGATAGCTCGCAGCCCCGGAAGACGAGATAATCGATCCGACGTTTCGAGCAGACCCGAATTATCCTTAATCCATTTCCAAGCGCCGCAACAATTACAGTCATAATTATGACGGAACCAAATCAACGGGGACCCGAGCATAAAATAAATAGTGGCCCACCAGCAAAAACAGAAATGAAATGAACGTTCAATCTTTATTATTATTAATAAATATCTCTTAATAAATAGATAATATGAAAATAACGAAATATTTCATTTTTCGCTTCATCATTAAACATAAATCAAATTAACCCTCAATCATTATTATCATCAGACTTTTAATTTGTCGCTTGATCAATAATTATAAATATCCGCCACATCGGAGGAGACATTCGTGCTTTGCCCCGTTGAAAAATAATAAAGCATCGCGAATCTCGCTCGCTTCATTGGAATAAAAAAACAGGTCGAACCCGTTGGCCGGGGGAAGGAGGGGGGAGGGGAATGAAGAGAATCTTTAAATTCCTATTCACGTAGCGGGAGCAGGAGGCGAGGGCGGCGGGAGTGAAGCTTCGTGAGCGCGGCAGCGTCGTCGGTACAGAGGGCGCGAAGTGGGTGCGGGTTGGATCGCGAGACGATGTCGAAGGTATATCGCGCCTCGCGGTGCGGTGATGGTGGCGATGGTGATGGTGGTGGTGCAAGGCAGCCCGAGGTGCCGAGCATCTCTCCTGCCTTGGAGTACGTGTAGGCCGCTCGCGCTGCTGGTGTTCGTTGCTCGCTCGCTCACGCTTCTCAATCAATATTCATGGGTATCACGCGGACCCCCCATGCGGGCGGGCACGGGTAATGGGTATCTCGCGCGTTGCGCATCGTCTCCCCGTGCGTCTCTCTGGCGGCGTTGATGCGGAAAGCGCCGGAGTGTCGCCCGAAATATACACACAACGCGTGTTACGCCTCGCGACGATCGGGACAAGTCGCGATTTTCCCGATTCGCTTGTGCAGCTTTATTGACGAGTCCAGCTGATTCGCTTGTGCATCTCGATTGGCGAGACCAGCCGATTCGCTTGTCCAGCTCGATTGTTGAGTCCAGCTGATTCGCTTGTGCATCTCGATTGGCGAGACCAGCCGATTCGCTTGTGCAGCTCGATTGTTGAGTCCAGCCAATTCGCTTGTGCAGCTCGATTGGAGAGTCCAGCCAATTCGCTTGTGCAGCTTGGTTGGCGAGTCCAGTCGATTCGCTTGTGCAGCTTGGTTGGCGAGTCCAGCCAATTCGCTTCTGCAGCTTAATTGGCGATTCCAACCGATTCGCTTGTGTAGCTCGATTGGCGAGTACAGCCAAATCGCTTGTACAGCTCGATTCGCGATTCCAGCCTTGTGCAGCTCGCGCCATTGGTGAGTTCAGCCAAATCGCTTGCACAGCTCGATTTGCGATTCCAGCCAATTCTCTTGTGCAACTCGCGCGATTGGTGAGTTTAGCGAGTTTGCTTGTGCAGCTCGCGCGATCGCCGAGGCCACGCGGTGCGTGCGACCAGCATGTTCGCTTTTGCAGCTCTCGCAATTGGAAATTGAGAAGCATCGCGTCTTGGCGGTTCCCGCGACTCGTCCGGCAACAGCGCGATGACGACGCTGCCGCTGTCGTCTCGGTGCGCGTTGCGGCGTGCACCGAGAGGCAGAGGCGCCGGCGGATAGTGCGCGCGCGTCGACGCGATAATAATGATTCAACGAGTGCGCGGACCGCATCGATCGTCCATTGCCTATACCCCGAGACCTATAACTCACCACCCGCGCTGCGAAAACCGATACACACACCGCCGATCGGTTGTTAATTGAGTTATCGTTTCTGGCGCTCCCGCTCACGCGCCTCGACGAGAGCATTTTGCTTTTATTGTCGAGCGAGTGAAAAAAAAAAAAAAAATAATAACCCGGGAATCCTCCCGGTGACGAGTAAACAATTATTCGTCGGCGATAGATGTATACATTTTTGGGGAAATTAATTTCTGCGAATGTGTCAATGGCAATCGAACGAAATGTCATTACATTTCTTTCGATTACTATTAACACATTTGGAACAACCCATTCCGAATATAATTTGCAAATAAAAATAATATCATGATAGCGAAATTAGCGAATCTTATTAAAATCGTAATAGCCATTAATTGGACTATTCAATACATCACTGACATTCGAGGCCAATTACAAATTAAACTTTGATTCGTATCCCTCTGGCGACAGGTCTGAAAAAAATAATTTAAAAACGTGTCGCTTGACTTTTCGAGTCGAACAATTATATTCCCAGCCTCACGCTTTTCGGCCCCCCCCGCAATTGAAGCTGATCCCTCATGAAGCTCACGGCGCAGTTATTATTTCACGAGTATTTCAATCCGTATCTCCCTCTATTTCATTAATGCGCGAGGCTCGAAGCTCCAGTCGTTTGTAGGTCAAACACACTCAAAGCGTCGGTGCCTCAAGTTATACGTATAGCGCGACTCGAGGGTCGTCGTTTCGTCAGTTCGTCTGTTCGCGTCTCCGGAAGCGTCGAAGGGTGAGCGCTATTCGTCGATTAAAGGCACCCTCGACGTTCGACGTTAATGTCGCAGCGGGTATATCTATCGGATCAAGTCGGATCCGGCGAGCTCTCGCCCTCGCCACACGGCCCGAACTGCTCCCGCCCTCGCAGTCGGAGTAATAATTTAATAAACCCGGATAAATCCGGGTACGCGACCGACCCCCCCACGATAGGTATATAAATAAGGACGAAATTTCTTCCCTCGCGTGCGGCGACACGAGGGAATCTGACGCGAGCCTCGAGTAACAAGTTTGCCTGGCTGATAATCGTCAAAGTGTTCATATATCTCCCGCTCCGAGGTTTGTCAAAGTCCATATAACATAGGTCCATATTTTGCACACTAGGTCCTGTAGCGGTGGGATATATAAATTGCACGCGTGTAATTGTGTTTTCGTGTCATTACCGCGCCGCTTGTAATCGACGTTTAATGTCTCATCAGCAAGGGCAACGCCGCGCGCTTACGCGAAGCTGTAATTAATTTATCAAGTTTAATGACACACGAAGCCCGACGAACGGAAATTATTATATCGATTTAACGGCGAGGAGGAGCTTTGACGCCCGACGCCGAAGCTGCATACGCGCTGCGCGACTATGCGACTTTAATTTAAGACACCGAGGCGCGCGAACGCGTAGCGAACGCGCGCGACGCTTATAAACTCATTAGCCGTGTGTAGGATCGGTGGATATAGACGTAATACGCAAAGTAGGAGAGCGCCGTGAGTCCCGATTTCCGGCGCGCGCGACAGCCCGACCGAATTGCCATTCGGGCGCGCAGTTTCTCTCGCCGCCCGCGAGCGAGCGGATTCTCCGGCCGGCGCTCCTCGTCCTCGGCTCCGCGCCGTCCGTTTCTTATAGGCGCGCCCTGACCCCGATGCGGCCGTAACACGTCGGTGCGGAGATTTCGGCAACGAGTTATTGGCTACCTTCGACGCCGGGAATTACCGGCGTCGCGATGGCCTCGTAAAAATAACGGGGCCTCCGCCGAGATCTCACCCGGGTTTCCGCCTAAAAGACGCGAGCGTGGAAATTACTCGGCTACGATTTTATTCGACGTTTTATTCGCTGGGAAAGTTGAACGAAAGTTAACGAAAAAAAATGTTTTATTTTTATTTCAGACCAAGTTGAATGTGTGCTTTACGCGTGGCTCGAGCGCGCACCGATCAAATATTATTATCACTATTTTTCTTGTAATATTCCAGGTAGGAAAGTTGAACGAAAGTTAACGAAAAAAAATTGGCTTCATTCATTTTATATCTTCGACGCAGTCGAATCTGTGATTTGCGCGTGGCCGGAACGCGTGAGTTACAATCAAATATTATTATCACTATTTTTCTTGTAACATTCGAGCTAGGAAAGTCGAACAAAAGTTGACGAAATTTCGTTTTATTTTTTTATATCTTCGACGCAGTCGAATCTACGTTTTACGCGTGGCTCGAGCGCGTGAGTTTCAATCAAATATTATTATCAGTATTTTTCTTGCAAAACTGCAAAACTTGTGACGAGACTTGGAGAGCGACGGTAAAAATTCGCCCGAGAAACTCGCGGTGGCCTGAATTGATACACGTATGTACCCGTCGACGTCAGGTGAAAATTCAAAAAGTGCGAAATCAGGGCCTCCCGGCGGTCGCGCGCGAAAGTTCGGTCTCGCATTTTGATCGGGTTCCGCGGTCGCAGCGTCGCGCGCCGAGAATTAAGGCCGCGACAAGTTGGCGGAAAAGCAGGAGCAACGCGACTGGCACCAGCGCCCAGGTGGGCGGCGATGCCGCTAACAAATCTCCATTCACGCTGATTGCCACATTCTGAGTTTCGCGCGTGAGCCCCGGGGACGAACACGGCACAGGCGGAGCAGCGACGCGGAGCCGAGCGCGCGAGCTTTGCCGCAACTTGTTTGCTGGCACCGGCGTCGCCGAGCCGCGCGCGATCTCGTGTCCCGTGTCTCGTGTCTCGTGTCTCCTGTGACGGTTCCACACCTCTCGTCCTCTGTTATTATATAGCTACCTACTATTTACGATTTTTCATTATACTCCTGCTCCTCCTCCTCCTCCCCTTTTGTGCATCCAAGTTACTTTATCGGAATTACGACACCCTGTAGCCTGGCGACCCAGCAACAGCAACTTTGGTCGCATCGGATGAAAATTATATTTCGTGCGGTTTATTTCCATCTGAAAAATAAAATAATTTGAGCCGAGCTTTCGCGTGCTTTTCCGAGTGGCCGACCGTTTCGAACTTTCATGTTCACCCGAACGGCATACAACACCGCCCGATTTTAGAGTAGCTGCGTACAGGTACATCGACCCCGTTCGGGGTTTTGTAACCAAACACATTATCCGTATTGTGGAGCGTAAAACGTTTTGTTGCAGCGCACCCAGCAGCTCTATCTATAAAGTTTCGTTTTACACTAAACCAGGAAACGCGTTTGGAGATACAAATGCGAAAATATTTTGCAGTCACTCGTTACCGAAATATCACACCGCGGGTAGAAAGCTTTTCCCGATTTAGCTGCAATTAATTGTTGCTACTTTTTCGTGCACGAATATATCTTTTTTATGCACGAGTATAGAGTATAGAATATTCTGTACGTAAAAAGTACTGAAAGGTGAAAAATGTCTAAAAACTATTTGAATTGTTTCAAGATTATATGGTATTTTTTTATTGATTTCTTGGGTCACGTTTCCCAATAAAAATAGTTTTTAATAATCAGTATCTCGATCCAGTGACGAAACGAAGGTTCGTGTTCATTATACGAGTCCGATTTCTATACGTAAAAAGTATTGTAAACAATTCGCAATACAGTCGAATTAAAAAAAAATGCATTAAATTGGTTCTGGACGTAACATATGAATGTTACTTTTCAATTGATTTCCGAGGTTTGATTTCCCACGAAAAAATTGCTTTTGATAATCGATATCTCAAGCCAGTGACGAAACGAAGATTCGTGTTTGTTAGACGTGCCCGAATGGGCTCGGAGCGGGTGAAAAAGAGCCGGTGGGTCGTGAAAATGACGTCTATAGATTTTTGGCTTCGCGGGTATTCCGAACACGCGGTGGAGTAGTAGCCACAGCAGTAGCAGCAGCAGCAGCGCCGGGAGTGATCACATTGATCGACGTCTCGTTATCTCGTCGAGGGCCCGAGTTGCAACGGTGAACTGGTGGCGGTGGCCGTGCGGGCCAAGGTAATTGGTGATAAATTTTCGCTTCGCTCCAGCACCACTGGCCCCCCCGCCCCCTCTCGCTTTGGCGCTATGGTAGTTGACACGCGATCGCGTTGTACAAGCATTTTCTCGCTAGCTCAGCACGAAGTCTATCATAACGTCGAACGTACGGGGATTGGTTGCAAATCAGTGGCGGCCGGCCGGGCGCTATACGCGACTACCGCGAGATTGACGACCTCCGTTAAAATTTCGGCATTCTCGGACGTCAATGGCGCAAACTCAGGCGGAAGGCAATAAAAAACGGGCGAGACGGTTATTTCGAAAAATCACGAAGACGATTACGATCCACGTACTTTTTATTCGTCTTTTTATCACCCCCCTCCCCTCCCCAAAATATGTGTCAAAGTAATTTTACCGCCAATAAAAAATACGGAAGCGAATTCCGTCACATTTGGTAGAAAATGTCGGTCACTGATTTAAAAAAGAAACCGTTAAAATTTCGGCGCTCTTGCAAACTCAGGCGGAAGGCAATAAAAAAAAGGGGCGAGACAGGTATTTCGAAAAATTGCGAAGACAATTACGACGGCCATATTTTTTTTACTTGTTTTTTTATTATCCTCCAAAATGTGTCGAAGTAATTTTGCCGTTAATACGAAAATCTGAAAGCGAAGAGTTCCCTCATAATTAGTGATCATGATCAGTTTTTGTCACACACATAAAGAAAAATCGAGTACGGCATTCGAGTGTCGACGATAAACGAAGGAAGTGTTTGTTATATTCGCCACCTTCCGAAAACGCGAAAACGCTTTGGCGTAAAAATGTATCCACAATGTTCGCCGCTTTTCCTCCCGCGATCTTCGCAGCTATAAAGCCCCGCGCGTCCTGCAGCCGGGTAAACGGGATTTTCCCGGAGCACCCGGTGCGCGCGCGCGCTGTGTTCTTTGTGCGTCAAAGTTGCCCCAGTGAGTCTTGTTCGCAACTCGCTATCCCCCCTCCCTGTCCCTCGGCCCCCCCTCCGACAATCGCACTATGACTTTGACTCGGCGTGGCTCAAACAAATTGAATTTTCCCCCCGTATAGAGTGGCGCTAAATCGAAAAGCGTTTAGTCGATCGGTTAAAGAATTATTGGTTGACGGCTTTGTCGGGCAAGCAACCTCGACGCGCCCCCTCTTTTTCTCCCTCTCTCTCTCCACCTTCAATCATGCCACCCGTTTCTCTCTCGCTCTCTCCCTCCGAATCACAACGAGCGGACAATAAAATCCCGTCACATTCAACCCCCTCCTTTCCCCCTTCATCCTCCGCTCCTTTTTCCCCTTTCCCCCTTTGCCCCTCCCCCTCCACCCCCTCGCATCTCTCGTTTCAAGCGCGGCGAGATATCGCCCTCCACCCGTCCCCCTCCATCGTCCTATATACATACAAAACGTATATCCCACGCAGAAATGAATTAATAAATTACAAGGGGAGCCGAGCGCACTGGCAGCAGTTCGTCGGGGCAACGCGCGCGAGTGCGCATATCGATTTACGCCTGATATTAAAATCGACCGATGATTAATCTATCGGAGCTTCTCACTTTTTCCCGCCGCTTCGGGGGAGGGGAGGGGGGGGGGGGGGGTGGCTGGCGCTCTCGCGCTCTGTATTTGGCCGCGATTTCGAGGGGTTGAGAGAGGGTTGAAAGGGGCGAGAAGGGGGTGGCGGTAACGGGGAAGCCTGAATTCCGGGGAGAGAACGACAGCGATGAAGCAGCTCGCGCGGCGACGAAGGGGGAAGAGGGATATCATGGCTTCTTATCGATTACATACCGAGTTTCCACGGGGAAACGCTACTGCGTGAAACACGTAATTTTAGACGTAATACGAATCGCGGGAGAACGGGGAGAACGTGGGGAAAATTGTGTGGTAACGATTACCACACTTCGTGTAGTAAACTTGGTTTACTCCTACCAATCCTAACGATTCTTGATGTCTTTAGACGCCACGCAGACGAATTTTCCAAGTATCGAAAAAATCACCAGACTGCCGTAGAATAAACCAAGTTTACCGCACCGAATGTGGCAATCATTGCCAGTAAATCTTCTCCCCGAGGGTGTAAGCACGACCTGTCGTCGTGGCTGGCGACGACGCCAGCAGCGATGACATTGCGTGACAGGCTATCGTTCGGCTGCGAGTTCCGGCTTCCGCGCGTATTTTTCTTTCTTTGTCGCGTTGCGTCGCGTTTCCTCGTGTACGCCGAGTCGGAGGGTTTTACATCGCTGCTGCCCCCTTCGGCGACCCCTGTTTTTAGTTGACCGCATAGTATGCGCCATTTAATTGTCGATGGTAACGCTCGCCCCGTAGGGGCCTGCGGGCTTCTCGGAAATCCCATTGCAGTACATTTATACGCTCGGCTTTTTCCATGCCTCACCTTCCGTCGACGACGCCGCGACTTCGTGAACGAGCGGGGCTAACGATAATGCGCGATCCCGGCGTCTGGGGACGTCGCACTGGATCCGAATAATTGGATAATTTCGTAATTAATTATATTTTCGGAGCGGCTGCTTAATAATAATTTATCGGCTGTGATAATAATGATGATAATTCACTGCGCGATAAAAAAATCGCTCACTTTCAGTATAAATTGTACGATGGTCCTTAACTACAATTAAAACGGTGAATTTTTTTTTACGAAATTGCAGGCACAATTATATTTTTGTCGAATTCACTTTTGCACGTGAAATAAAATAAAATCGTACCGGGAAGAGTCCCGAGTATCCAGGGTAGAAATATAAACGACTCTTAATAATAGCGTTTCGCGTGCAAGCCAAATCGTTGAAAAGATAGAAATATTTTTTCGTGTCGTTGCGTCAATCGCCTCTTATAGCCGATTTTCCACTTTATTTGCGGCGTTAATCGACTCTCTCCGGTCAATTCGCCAGCCGTATAAATTAGAAATTAGTGGCGAGTTCATCCTCGGGTCTCCATCATCGATTCGGCAATTATGCAAAAGACCCTAGGAAGCTTCGATCTATCCGGTTTTAGCCAACCCTTTTTTTCACGCGATTATATTTTCCTCCTCCGAAATTCCAGCTCGAGCTATACATAGAGACGCCGTTGGGCTCGGTCAGTCTTTTTTCCCCTCGTTTTATCAAATTTTTATTCGCCAAATAGATATTCCCGGGGCACGATGACCTTTATCGGAAGCTCTCAGGGCATTTTAATTAAATTCACATCGGACCTAAATTTATGAGCCGAGCGAGAAAAAGTTCATATGTGCTTCCGGCGCAGATGGTCCGCTCGCTCTGTTTTTTTTTTGATCCCGCGCGCTCCCGACGATGAATTTGTAACTTTTCGATCTCTCGTGATGCGCAAAAAGAGTGCAATCATATTACTTTTTAATCCGCGATTAAAATCCGACGGTTTCAATGCAGCTGAAAGATTTCCAATGCCATTTTCCCCGTAATCTCGTGTATCAGAATTGCCGTGCGTACCGACGACTTTAATTCCTGTCGCCGTGCGGACGCCAAGGCTTCCGTCGTTAGCCAGTTCGCTCGACAAACGCCACTCGGGGCTCGCGCAAGCGGACCCGGGTCGCCTTCCGACAGGGGATGAATGAATAGTAAGCCGAGTCGATGGCGTCGGGGGTGCAAAGAGGGAGAGAGGAGGGAGTGAGGGGTGAGAGCATCGCGCGCAAGACTCGCGTGATTAAAAGTCGTTCGTTCGAATTAAGCGCTTCGATGAACGCTTGAGGGCGAATAAGAGCGGGTGGCGGAGCTGCCAGGAGGAGAATACGGGAAATGGCAGAGAGCGCGGTGAACAAGAGTGAGGTAAATACAAACTGTTGTATGGACCAAAGGCCAGGAGCTCGGCGAAATGAAAATTCCTGGCAGTCGTTACACTCGCCGCCCGACGAGCGATTTATAGAATTTTCTTACGTCAACGAACAAATCGATGGCCCCGCCGATAAATTGACTCCTTTGATCGCCGGACATTCCTTTTCCAATTCCCGGAAAATTTTTCAGATACTTTTTTCCCTCGCACTCGCGTCTAATGAACCCTTCGTGAACGAGAGTCATTTTACTTTTCGCTTAAGGGCGAAAAGCGATACAAAACGGTGTGCAGAGACAAATTTATTGATAACAATTATTAGTCTTTATTATTAACCAATAATTAGAAAGAAAAATGCCAAGTAAGGTATAGTGTAAACAAAATGTGTGAAATAAACAAAATGTGCGAAACCTCCGGGCAATTTTCATCCATTGACCTGTTGTCAATCTCCCCTACATATAAAACGTTATATAAAAATACCCCCATTATATGGATTTGCAAATAGAACAGTTAGCAGGGATCACGGGCAGTTTAATACAGCTGCGGTCGCGTGCAGCCAGGTCAGGTTGGTCTTCGTCCGGCAGCATCGGTCAATATTGAATCAATCGCTTCCGCGAGCGCGTTAAATTCGTCGACAGGCAACGAGAAGACCGGTGGCGGCGACGGCGCGGTGGGAGTTCTTTAAAATAAGCATGAATAAATTCGTTCATCTCGCGCAAGGCCAACACCTGTGGATCATTGGATATCTCGGGCCACGTTGTCACCGATCCCTCCAACCCTCCCCATCGACATCGTCCGTTAATGACACATCCACTCGAGCAGTCGACGCGCCGAGTCCGTCGTCCCGTTTCTCGTTTCACTCGCGCACCGACTTTAGCTCACGAGCTGTCACCAAGGGTCAAGCAGATGAAACAACTCGACACGATATCCTCGGTTGACCCGCGATACCAGAGGGGTGAAAGGTGTATGTATATATAAACAGTATACCTACCATACGGGCAGGTAGTTGTATTGTACATCAGCGTGACAATTCCCGGAAATTCGTCCCTGTGGTTTTTACGTCTGACTATATACGACTCGTTCTACTGCCCGTTACCACTGCAGTAGAAATAGCCGGTATCACGCGGGCAAACTCGTTTCTAAAAATCGTGAGAGAGAAAATGTCGGGGAGGTGGTGGGAAAATCGACGGTCATATTAGAAACGTCTAGCCTCACCCTGGAAATGTGGGCCAAGAGGGGTGTGAGCGAGAAAGAGGAAAAAGAACCGGAAAAAGGGGTGGCGAGAAAATTCACGGAGAGAGAAGTCGACGAAGGGTCGGCCATCCGGTAGCTCCATGGTGGCAATTTGCACGCGCGCCTTCCCTTAACTCTTCCGCTTTCCCCGGCTTTCTTCCGTAGTCTGGCCAGGGCCAGGCCAAGCCAGTGCCTGGCCAGGCCCTGGGCAGGAACAACCGGGGCTCGCATATCGAAGCCAGCTCGGTATCTCCGGACCCGCACAGCCACGATTCTCATTCCCTGTCGCGTCTCGTTTTGCAGTTTCCGTGAACTGGCCAAGGTTGTAAATCTTGGCCTCAACAATCTGTTGTTGACAAAACGTTGGCGACTACCAAGCTACCGTATTTTCACTTGGTGTAATTTTTTACTTAATGAAATTGTGTATCCGGATTGAGCTCTTGGTTTAAATTGTTTATTTACAAGTTATATTAGTACACGATAATAGTTAGTTTTTAGATAATATTTAGTTTATAATAATGTTGATTTTGAGTGAATACTTCAACAGCGGCTGATGCTCTGACTGTTGAGAAATATTGCTAAGTCCGAACAGCAGTTGACTGTGACTGACTGATCGACACTTAGATGTTGTGTCTTTGAGTAATTTCGAGGAACTGAACTGCGAGGATTTTTGCGGAGCCTCGCAGATTGGAAAAAAAGGTGGGGATGGAAAATCTCAAGGATTTTGATTGGACAAAAAGTGAGTACGTGAGGAAAGGGTAGATGGGCTACAGGACCGGCATTTCCCAAATTAATCAGCTGGCCGCCTGGCCCGCAGATGTGGCGACTGTTTTATTGGGCGCCTTACCTTCCGCGACTGACCCATGGGCCGGATTAGCGTGGCCGGTCGTGTTCGACCGCTGATTGTAGGGATTGGGGAATTTTTTATTATTTAAGTGTTATATGAGCAATAGATGGGGAATAGCTGGTCGCGGAGTGTTTTATTGGGTTTTTCCGCTTCCAACTATTCCTGACGACGGTCACGTACGCCCAAATGATAAAGAAATGGAAAAATATTTTATGCTACTGTCACGAGTTACAATTAACTAAATATTGTGATATTGGAGCTTGATTAAAATTACGAATTATTGTGTACGTTGCGTGCGACGCAACATACTGGGCCCCTTGAGAGGCTGTGCCGATCAATGATCGCTTCCCATGTTGTCGTTGTTGTTGCTGGTGATGGTCGTATCGATGGGTAAGGGAGCCAACTTCCGTAGATTCCTTTTCACCAAGCCTCGATTGGTCTTGACGGTAGCTACTCGCGGGATTCCGTCGGCACCTGGATGTAGCTCGATGATCCTTCCAAGCTTCCACTGCATCGGTGGGATATTGTCATCCTTAATGAGCACCACTCCTCCAATTGTGATCGATGGCTGCCCAGTGGCCCATTTACGTCGTATGTTCAGCTCGTTCAAGTACTCCTTGTGCCATCTCGCCCAGAAGTGTTGTCTTATTTGTTGGATGTGCTGCCATCTGGAGAGACGGTTCGTAGCAACTTGCGTGAGGTCGTGTTCTGGTAGATTCGTCAATGAATCGCCAATAAGGAAATGTCCTGGAGTTAGGACGAGCAAGTCGTTCGGATCCGCCGAGATTGGTGTGAGTGGACGAGAATTCAATATTGCTTCAATCTCAATGATGAGCGTGTTGAATTCTTCGAACGTGAAGAGGTCCTTTCCAACTACTCGCCTCAGGTGATGTTTGAAGGATTTGACGGCCGCTTCCCAGATGCCACCAAAATGCGGTGAGGCCGGTGGAATGAGACGCCACTCGATGCCTTCGTCTCCAAGATAACTAGTGACCTTGTCGTTGTGGATGTCGGACTTGATCATGTCAACCAACTCCTTGAGCTCGTTTTTGGATCCGACGAAATTTGTGCCGTTGTCGGACTGAATTATCCGGCATTTTCCACGTCGACCGATGAATCGCCGCAATGCACCGAGGAACGCCGCTGTTGTCATGTCACTGACTAGCTCTAAGTGTACGGCCTTTGTTACCAGACAAATAAAGACAGCCACGTAGGATTTGACTTGCACACGGTTCCGGTGCTTCTTTTCCTTGATAAAAAATGGACCGCAATAGTCAATTCCTACGTTGATGAACGGGCGGGCTTGAGTCACTCGGGCGTGCGGCAGATCTCCCATGAGGTATTCCACAGTCGGAGGTTTCGCCTTCGTGCACGTGATGCATGTTCGGATGACTCTACGAACTTCGTTGCGTCCATCGAGAATCCAGAACCGTCGACGCACCGCGTACAGTGTTGCTAGTGCACCAGCGTGCCCGTGCGTTTGATGCTCGTTTTGGATGATGAGCGTCGTGACGTGGTGATGTTTGGGCAGCAATGCCGGGTGTTTCTGGCTCTCCGGTAGCGTGGCGTTTCTGAGACGGCCTCCAACTCGAAGGATCCCGTTCGGATCGAGATATGGGCTGAGTGATAGCAGTTTGCTCTTGGCATCCAATCCCTTTTGTTTTGTCAGATCTTGGAGTTCGCTGCCGAAAGCCTCTTCTTGCACGAGCCGCAGGATGCGGAGTTCAGCTGTGTTAATCTCCTGTAGATGCGGTCGCATCCCACGGTGCTTGCCACGATTTTCTCGCTTGAAACGCAGAGCGAGTGCCACGAAACGTTTCAATTTTTGAATGGACGAAAATCTGTCCAATATTGACGATTTCGTAGCGATGGTCAGGCAAGTGATCCGCTTGGCCTCTGGATCTGCTGTCAGTTGCGGAATTTCAGTTCGCGGCCAGTTGGGTTCGTCTTGTAGCAGCCACGTTGGTCCGGTAGGCCACAAGGTATTTGTCGTGAACTCCCTTGGTTGCTGTCCTCTTGATAAGGCATCTGCCGGATTGACTTCTCCTGGAACGTGCCTCCATTCGCCCTCGTGAGTCGCTTCTTGGATCTCTGCCACCCGATTGGCAACGAAGGTCTTTAGCAAGTGTGGAGATGTGGCGATCCAGTGGAGCGTGATGGTTGAATCACTCCAGAGAACGGTTCTGCTGATGGGAACACCAACTGTATTTTTTATGGCCTTATATAATCTGGCCAGGAGTAAAGCACCACACAGTTCCAGTCGCGGCAGTGATGTCGTCTTCAGAGGTGCTACTCTTGATTTTGCACAGAATAGCCGTGACTGATGTCTTCCCTCTGAGTCTGTTGATCGCAGATAGATGCAGGCTCCATAACCGACTATGCTTGCGTCGCAGAATCCGTGCATCTCCATGACTCGGCCATTGTCTTGACAGATAGTCCGAGGGAATGCAATATCATTCAGTGCATTTAACTCTGCACAGAAGTTGATCCACTCGGTGTTGATACCCTGCGGCAGTGATTCGTCCCAGTCTACCTTGAGCTGCCACAATTTCTGGATGATTATTTTTGCGCCCAGTATGACAGGTCCAAGTAGACCTAACGGGTCGTAGATTTTTGCGATCTCCGATAAGATGAATCGCTTGGTGGCTGCCTTGTTTTGTGCGACTGGCTTCACCGTGTAGACAATGGAGTCAGTCTGTGCGTCCCAGAAAACTCCCAAAGTTTTGAGCGTGGATCCGTCGTTGAACTGCAATCGCTTGTGGATCGCGTTGTCTGGAAGTCCTGCCAGCAGCCGTGGATCGTTGGAGGCCCACTGCCGAATGTTGAGACCCCCTTGGCGTAGAAGCTCTGTGATTTCTTGGCGTGCTGCTACGCCTTCTTCGATTGTGCCGAATCCTGTCAACAGATCGTCGACGTACATATCCCGTTTGATGATGTGCGCTCCCGTCGGATAGCGATGTGCTTCATCTTGTGCCAACTGCCGCAAGCACTGGATTGCTTGGAATGGAGAAGACGCGAGTCCGAAGGTGATGTTGTTGAGCTCGTAGGTGCTGATGCACCCTTGCTCATCTCTCCACAGAATCCTCTGGTAACAGCGATCTTCTTTCCGCACACCGAACTGCAAGTACATTTTCTCGACATCTCCCGTCAAGACGTATTTGTGTGAGCGAAATCGCAGGATTAGGTGCAGGATGTCGTCCTGCACTGTGGGCCCGACCATTAGGGCGTCGTTGAGGGATACGCCGCTTGTGGTTTTTGCAGAGCCGTCGTAGACCACCCGCACCTTCGTCGTGGTACTATCTCCTTTGATTACCGCATGATGCGGCAGATAGAACCTTGTTTCTGACCCGTCGATGACCTTTGACAAATACTGGAGCTGTTGATACTCCTTGATATTTGCCTCGTATTGCGCCTGCAGCTCTGGATCGGTCTTGAATTTCCGTTCGAGAGCATGAAATCTCTTGAGAGCAGTTTTGAACGATTCGCCCAGCTGCTCTTGTTTCTCGTTAAACGGCAATGCCACGTTGTAACGTCCAGAAGCATCCCGTCTGTAATGTCGATTGAAGTGGTCGACTGCGCGTTTCTCTTCTGATGACCAATGCTGTGTCTGGGGTCCTTCCTCGATTTCCCAGAATTTTTCCAGTGAGAAGTCCACATTTTGTGCGTGGCATCTCACTCGTTGATGTTGCGGAACTGAACCTCCGATCACCCAGCCAAACTGTGTTTTCTGGAGTCGGAGATCTGGTTGATGTTGTGACGACAAATTGTATTGCCCGACGCATAGAGAAGCTAGTGTCGGTCCAGCGCCAAGGAGCACATTGATGGGTGCTGGCTTGTGGAACGCTGGATCCGCTAACCTCGCGTTTGGCGGGATCTTGATTTCGTCACGTTGCAGTGTGATGCTGGGTATAAGGTCGGAGATTCTCGGAACAGTGAGAAAACTCAGCTCCCTTCGATACCCGTTGATGCATGATGCGATCTCTGTGCAAACTACGTTTTGCGTATACGTAGTCTGATCGCTGATTGTTCCGACCGGAATGGCGCACGTCCTTTTCGGCAGATTAAGGGTTGTTGCGAATTCTTCTGTGATGAAGTTCGCCGAGGAGCCGGTGTCAAGCAAGGCTCTGCATCTGATGTATTGACGTTTGTGACTGCGTGCCTGAATGACAGCTGTAGTCAACACTTGACTTGCCGGTGTCCTTGCTGCCAATGCCACGCAGTCCGTGATCTGCTCCATTCCGGTGGTTGGTTGTCAATTGCTGACTTCTCCTCTGGTTCCTGAGGTTCCTGCCTGTGCTGAGGCTTCGTTCTCGGTTGGAGCGTGGAGGAGAGTGTTGTGTCGTTGGCCACACGACTTACATCCTCCAAATTTGCACTGGTTCTTGTCGTGCTTATTGAGACAGTTCGGACAGTACGCACCATCCTTGACGACCTTTAAGCGTTGCTGGACCGACATATCCAGGAATTTTCGGCACCGATACAGCGGGTGTGAACCGTCCTTGCAAATTGTGCACGCTTGACCCGTGGATATGCCGAACGCTTGTGTTGTAGTTTGTCGTTGCGTTGGCTTATTTTTTATTGGCTGCTGCGCTGATGCTGTGCTGCCTTGTCGGGACCGCGGCTGCTTGCTCAGCCGTGCTGCTCGTCGTGACAGGAATTCCAGCATGTCTTCGAGTTCTGGGATCGCGTTGCGCTCTTGTTTATCTTCCCAGGCGTCGGCTGTGGTCCGGTGGATCTTGTTTTCCAGCAGCGTAATGATGAATAGTCCGCCGACTTCTTGGTCCATGGCCCTCAGCGATTCCACATGTTGGCGTGTGCTGTCGACGATGTTGGAGAGGCCATCTGCGTCTTCCTTCGTTTGAATTGGAAGATCCAATAAGCACTGTGCGTGTCTTGACGCGATGATGCGCTTGTCTGCGTACGCTCGTTCAAGCATTTCCCATGCGCGATTGTAATTGCTGTCCGTGATTGACAGCATCTGAATTTTCCTTGCCGCATCTCCTTGTAGCGCTGATTTCAAGTAGTGCAGCTTATCTGAGGGCTTCAGATCTTCTTGGCTGCCTACCATGGATTGGAATTCCGTCTTGAACGACGTCCAGTGCGCAAAATCGCCCTTGAATGTTGGAAGCCGCGATTCCGGCAACTTCACCCTTCTTCTGAGGACGGATGCCGTTGATGCCATCGTCCCAGCGCTGTCCGTTGTGTTATCGCGAATTAATGGCTGTGGCGTCGGGTTCTTCACGCGCTCGGCTTCTGCCAGGACATCGTAAAAATTTGCTTCGATCGCAAATCGTTCGTTGACGTCGTGATGAAGTTCGTTGGGATCGAGCTCGTCCAATTCGTCCATCAACTCGGTGAAATCTTCGAATAATTGTTCGAATTTTGCCAACCGCGCTTCTGCACTTGGGATGCCACTCGGCCTTGCTTCGCACAACTTCCATATTTTTCGGAGTGCTGTTGTTTGTCCCTTCCACGTGGACATCTTCTTCGTGAGTTCTGTTATGCGATGCGTGTCGCGTTCCTCACGGCTCACTATTGTATCGTTGAGCTGTGCCATTATTTCTTGTAGGTTAACTTGCACTATTTAACTTGATAACTCGATCCGGCTCGAAGGACCAAAAAATGTCGCGTCTCGTTTTGCAGTTTCCGTGAACTGGCCAAGGTTGTAAATCTTGGCCTCAACAATCTGTTGTTGACAAAACGTTGGCGACTACCAAGCTACCGTATTTTCACTTGGTGTAATTTTTTACTTAATGAAATTGTGTATCCGGATTGAGCTCTTGGTTTAAATTGTTTATTTACAAGTTATATTAGTACACGATAATAGTTAGTTTTTAGATAATATTTAGTTTATAATAATGTTGATTTTGAGTGAATACTTCAACAGCGGCTGATGCTCTGACTGTTGAGAAATATTGCTAAGTCCGAACAGCAGTTGACTGTGACTGACTGATCGACACTTAGATGTTGTGTCTTTGAGTAATTTCGAGGAACTGAACTGCGAGGATTTTTGCGGAGCCTCGCAGATTGGAAAAAAAGGTGGGGATGGAAAATCTCAAGGATTTTGATTGGACAAAAAGTGAGTACGTGAGGAAAGGGTAGATGGGCTACAGGACCGGCATTTCCCAAATTAATCAGCTGGCCGCCTGGCCCGCAGATGTGGCGACTGTTTTATTGGGCGCCTTACCTTCCGCGACTGACCCATGGGCCGGATTAGCGTGGCCGGTCGTGTTCGACCGCTGATTGTAGGGATTGGGGAATTTTTTATTATTTAAGTGTTATATGAGCAATAGATGGGGAATAGCTGGTCGCGGAGTGTTTTATTGGGTTTTTCCGCTTCCAACTATTCCTGACGACGGTCACGTACGCCCAAATGATAAAGAAATGGAAAAATATTTTATGCTACTGTCACGAGTTACAATTAACTAAATATTGTGATATTGGAGCTTGATTAAAATTACGAATTATTGTGTACGTTGCGTGCGACGCAACATTCCCTATCCCAAAAACATGGTCCCCCCCCTCCCCCCCTCCTCGCAAAAAGGGCCAGCCCTATCCTACATGACACCCAATGTTGAAAATAGGTTCTCGGGGTGAGGGGGAGAAGGTGAGCACCGCGGCACGTTCGCCCCGCGAGGAAGCAAAGACCACGGACGTGTCCGGATTCCCCCGCCACATTTCGAAAGATCTCGCGGAGTCCTTCGAAGGTCGAAGTGCCGCGCTTCGACCGTTCCACCGTGGGGGCCCCGAGGGGCCGAGGGAGAGGGGCGCGCGCCGATGGTGCGGGCAAGACGGAGATGGCGATTCGTCCCCTGGACGCGGTGAATGAGACCCGGAGCAAATAAATACCCCGCTAAATCGTCCGGAAAACTCATTCCATCTCTCGAGCGTCCCATACGCTCTCGCCTTCCCTTCTGTACCTTCGATGCGCGCGGGTTGCGTCTCGCCTCTGGGACGCGGACGCGCACGAGTCGTCCTTACTTCGAATTTAGAGGGTCTATCTTCCCTCTCACTGTGTGTGTCTCTCTCTCTCCCTCTCGTTCTTTCTTCCCCCGGTGGTCGGGATATATACACAGACCGTGGTATTCGAACTCGAAGGAATATGGAGTTCCCCCCGGGTCGACCTTTGCTCGGTTCTTGGGTCACAAAGTCCAAGTGAGAGATCTCCGGGCGAAAGTATGGGAGGACGATGGAGAGCAGCGAGTGGGAGAAGGCCGAGAGGCAACTCCGTGGCCAAAGCGGATATATTTGATTCGAGACGGTAAATTCTCGCTCCGCGGATATACTCGGCTTTGTGCCGAAGAACAAAAAGCAAGATCTGATCAGCGCGGCGGGTACATCGAGGCGCTGTGTGTTTCTATCGCTCGGGAATTATTCTGCAACGATATCCTTTGAACGCGAGCGCGGCGGCTGCTGCGAGTAGGGGGGACAACGAGCCGGTATGCCCCGGGGGCGTAATTAAATTATATCCGCTCGTGTGTATCGAGGGGATTGAGATAAAGAAAAATTCGGAAGTGCGAGTGGCTGTTGACGTGGCGTTGACAAGCACAGAGGATCGATTATAGCTAGTTTTCTTAATTCTAGTGTAAATATAGTTTAGATAAAAATCAATGATAGTTGATTAGCTGCCATTGATTTTATTCACGTTACGAGTCAATGATAGCTGATCACCCGTCATTCATTTTATCCGCGTCACTAATCAATGATAGCTGATTAGCTGTCATTGATTTTATTCACGTTACGAGTCAATGACAGCTGATCACCTGTCATTCATTTTATCCACGTTACGATTTATAATGATATGTCTGATTAGCTGTCATTGATTTTATTCACGTTACCAATCAATGCAACAGCTGATTAGCTGTCATTTATTCGTAACGCAAATATTGTATCCCGATCAAAAGGATCCAAATCCTTTGATAAAAACTCAGCTCAGCCGCGATCTCGTGGCCATTTCATCGATCGAAATCTTGGCAAATAAAAAGTCCAGGTCTGAATTGAGACCCGACATCGGGTCCTATCGTTTCCACAGCTCATTTCTCCCCTCCTTCCTCGCAGTCTCAGCACGTCCTTTCTTCGTCATATTGGATACTGTGTGTCTCCCTCGCTCTCTGTGTGTTCAGGAAAACGGTAGGAACGAAGTGAGTTACCACGGGTTGCCGAGGCTGCCGAGGCTCGAGACTGAGAGCGGATTTTATATGACTCGGTCCCGCGTTTCCCGAGGACCGAGAGTTCACCGAGCATTCACGGGCTCGTTTTGTCTAGCCGACATTGCAGAGTGCTGCGCGCTGGGCGCTGGGCGCTGAATTCGCTGCTGGGCGGTGGATTCGCTGCAGGCGCCGCTGCTCCTATTGCTGCCGGGACGTTACACAGTGGGTACAGCGGAGAAGTCAGTGGTGGAAGCGACCGGATGCGCCCGAGAGCGCCGTTCACGCTCGAGAAACGTGTGTGCAGACGTCGGTCCGTGTCTGCCCTGGCCCGGCCGTTTCCACTGGCCGCGCGGGGGCCGCGCGTACAATCTGCTCCGCGCGAGTCGACCACGTAAATCGATCTCTTATCCCGGAGCCGCACGCGAGCCGGGGCGGCCCGGCGTGTCCGAGGATCGAGGCTCTCCCGCTCGCCGGTGTAATAGAAAGCGCCCTGACAGGGGTCAATCTCCCGGTGGAAAAGCCGCGTCTGGCTCTCCTTCTTCTTCCCTCCTATCTCGCCCTCGTCGCCCGCGCGGCTCACTGTCTCGGCTCTGCCTCCATCGATCACTCTCGCGATATCGCGACTTTGACTGTCCTCGGCGGAGCTGCGGTTTCCAACCTCTGTGTTTATATCCACTTCGAATTCGCCAGCCCGTGGCTCGGCCGCTGCGATAAGTTCATTGAGACACCGGTGGCCTTGGGCCCGAATGCCGTAGCGACTTTGCGGGAAAGTGGAATCCAATTTGTCGTGGGATTTTGCGACCTGTCTCGCCGCACTCGAAAGGTATCTCACCTGGTGTACCCGAAGAGGGCGTTCGGGTTGGGTAAAAATTGAAATGGAGATGAAGGGGATTTATGGTGTTTTTGTGCGGGGATTTAATGTTGGAAATATCATCGGGTGGGTGGAATTTTTTTTCTTTTTTGGCTCACTTCTGGTTCGCCTCGTCGGAGGATAAGATTTGATTTTTGAATCCGTCGTTCCGCAAACAAAAGTGAGAAATATTGGTTTTTGAGCCTGGCAAATTTTCTCTAATCACGACATAATGAGTCTCGCTTAATCGCGTTTCCATTAAGCGCGAAATTTAATCAGTCGTATAACAAATAGACGGCGAGTGCAGCACGGCCGGAAATTACGGTCTGGGTAATTTGCGAGCACTCATGATACGCCGCGCGCAATGTGTACACACGGTGTAATATAAATGAACCTCTAAGAACACAATGTTCGACTTTTTTCTCGCTCTCGCTTTATTCCCCCCGTTTTTTTTCGCAAACGTATGCACAACCCGCGCGCTGAACATTCGAGCTCTTGACGTTCAATTTCGGAGTTTGGAATTCGGGTTAGCACAGAGGCCGCGCATCCACCGGCGGCTCCGAGACGGGGGATTATTATTAAAACCTCAGCGTAAAGCTCGCTCGGCTTCTGTAATACGCGGAATATGCATGCATTTATAAATATGACCCGAGCGGCGATGCAGTTTCGGAGTGTATCTCGCGTTTTTTCTCTGCACAGCTTCAAACCCACCGCTGGAGTCAAGTGCGCCGCTCGGGAATATTGTTAAAATTTTCTTTTTTTTTGTTGCAACGTAATTTTTATGCGATACAATGGTGAAATCGTACAGGATATAAAAATGCTTCGCTGTGTTCCGCTTCGAGTCGCTGGTAATATCAGCGTAGTACCTATTGTATATAACACACGGGGAGCCTCGCTATATATTTCGACTGACCCTATTACGAGGTCTCTAAAAATGTCTCTCTTCCGCACCCCGGCGGCCCCGGAGTTGGCTAACGAGGACCCTCAAGAGACTCCGGGACTCCCTCCTCGTCGGGCTCCGCCGCGGCACATGGGACTCTCCGCCAAAGCTCGACATACAATTTGTTCGTCGGGCGTATCAAGTGAGGCGCTCGTCGGGGCCGGGCGAGCGGGACCACAACGGAGGAAACCGCGCACTAACCATCCAGCCCGCTCTGTCCCTGTTATTCGTCGGAATGAATGCAAGTGAAACAAAAAAGTTTCGCCTTGACTTTTTTTTTTCCCCTCACCGACGAACGTATTTGCATGCAGAGCCGCGGAGGGCGCAGTCGAGCAGACAGAGAGAGATAAGTAATGACGGCGTTGATTCTGATGAACGACGCGAAAAATCATCGAACGCGGAAGGACCTAAATGCCGCTCCGGACGTGGCTTCGCCGGCGGCGGGAATCATTAATCACCCTCCGTATAATGGAGAGTAAAGTGGGAAATAGGGAGGAAGAGCCGACGAAGATATTTTTTTTTGTCGAGCTTGCGGGATACCAACGGGCATGAAAGAAGTCTTTAGGGGAGATGGAATAACTTCTTGACGCGGAATGTGTTTATTAAATTACTGAAAAGCCGATGAAAATGAGTTGAACCGAGCTCTCGATATATTTTCTCGACATACCGACTTTTGGTCTATACCATCGTTCTCAAGTCGCTTATTGTACCCCTACAAATACTAATGTTTTTCGGAATAGAATATTAATGTGATTCTAAGAAAAATATATATTAAAAAAAAATTAATTCCTAATTTAGTAAATCCGACCATCGCTCACCGATGATCTATCACATTGCTACCAGTGAATTTCGTATTTGTTGCTCATAAAGTTTTCATGACAGGATATCCTGAAATATTAATGATTAGCATCGCGCAAAATGCATCCTGCCCAAAACGCGAATATTCCACAATAACTGTAAATATTTAAAAACGTATTATACACTTTTCTCCGAAACGTTCGATATCCAGTCCACAAACCACACATACATCTGCCACGTGTGCGAGTATCACTGAGTCCAGGAAGCAAATCTTACCAGTCAGGCCATATAATCCGATAGCCGCCCAGTGATACGCCGAATGATGTAGCTCCATATCCACTCTTAGCGCCGCAAGTGGAATTATAATTATCAGCCAGCGCGCGCGCGATAATATCAGTGACCCCGGCAGCGCTATTATACGTGCGAGGATTATGTACAACGCTTTCACGCCGCTCTCAACTGGGTCAGGGAAAGGGGGTGAACGAACGACGTGGCAGTATGGGAAAAGAGAGCCGGGCTCTCGCCTTTCAGTGGAGCCGGAGCGAGACAGCCCGGGAGGGAGAGAAGCGATTAGATCGTCGGAAGAGTGGTCTGCGGTGTAATAACTGGAAGAGCATCGTCGGGGTAGCGTGTGTTGGTGCTCCGTGTGTTATGTGTGTGATACACGCGCACCCTCCAATGCCTCGAAGGTGCTGCTGGTAGCAGCGGCAGCAGCAGCAGCAGCAGCAACGGCAACAGCAGGTGCGCGACGTGTCTGATGTCAGGCCCGACCCCGGGGGCTGCGGCCAGCCTGGCTGCGCCCCATACACAACCTGGACGATGTCACCCCGGCATTATTATCGCTCTCGGGCTGTACACAGCCCGTGAATATCCCATCCCTGCACCGGGGTATTAGGTATCCCCCCGGGGTCCGCAGGCTCGACGTAAACAAATAGCAAAGCCGAGGAAGGCGAAGGACGTGCGAGGGACGTCGCGTCCACCGTACAGGTGTTGACTCTTATTGTGTATCCTTCTCGTATCGTCTGCGGGTAAAACAGCGACCACCCCACAGCGCTTGGGCGCAACGTTCGATCACTCAGTGCCCGAAGTTTGACGCCTCTCCCGTCATATCCAGCGTTATATCGAGCCGAGTCATATCAACCCCTGGCGCCGGGTCCCTCGTCACACGCTTCGACCCGCACCCCTCAAGGATATTCGCACCCCCAAGCCCAGCGGTGTCGGGACTCGATACGCCCCGAAAATAAATGAAGCCCGCGGTATCCCCGAGGGGAGCGAAGCTCAAAAGGCGCGGGCGAAATAATCGCGTTGCTTCCGGTTTCTTAAGTAAATTCAAAAGCCGCCTTCTTATTTTTTTCTTTTTTTTTTTCGTCGCAATTCGTGAAATATCGCGCCAAGCGGTTTCACCGCGGTTCATTGTCTCTCACCCCCCGGCTTCGTCGGGATCCACCCCGGGCGGCTCGCGCAGGAAAAGAAGAGACAAAGGAACGCGCGGACGTTCGATCACTCGAGGCGCGCGAGATAGTTTGACGCGGCCTCGCGCTCGCTTCCGCGTTTTCAGGCCGCCCGCGCGTTGCCGCGGTAAAAATTCCACCCACCGCGCGGGGTGGCGCGAGGGGACAACACCGGCCTCGAAGACAAATGACGCGACGCGTCGCTCGCTCCCCCGAGACGCGACGGCTGCTCACCCTCCGGGCTCTTAGGTAAATTCGAAAACTGTCGACCTGTCCGTAAACTACTGCAAGTCACCCCCTTCCTTCTCCACACCCCCCCCCCCCCGCCCCCCTTCGCCACGTTCTCCTCTCCCCTGGAGAAAAATCTATTACAGAACATTGCTCCTGTCATTCCCCACCTCAGCCATTCCCGGTAGTACATGCTATTCTACTTCCAGCTACGCATCAGTCATACTAAAAGTTTCGCCAACTACTTTTGAATTTATTCCATGTTGCAAAACGAATTTTCCCTCACGAGGAAAATTCGTATCTCGTTCTCTCTCTTTCTCTCGGCAACGTCGTTAGATTGCAAAAGTTGCTCGGCATAATTCGCGGCGAGCGAGCGACGATGCCGCATTTCGCGGCGCGAAGATGCGGCCGTCGATGAACTCGCGGGCGGAACGGGAACGCGGATTCCGCTTCGCGGGATAGTTGAGATTGTTCGGCCTTCGCGCCGGATTAGCGCCATTGAGCCGCGAGTCCGGGATCGATTTAATCGATCTCGCGCCGCGGTATAGGGCGAGGGGAATATCGACCGGAGACGATCGCGGCTGTTTCGCCGCGTCCAACGAGGAAAATCGCCGCCTCTGTCTCTTGACCTTCCGTCGTGTCAGCTCCGAGGCCGGCTGCACCTCGAGTCGCGCCGCAATTCCGAGTGTCGGGCACGTAAATATTAGTCGCATGCCGGACGGTACTTTCGCGCAGCCGAGCAGCGCGACGGACGCCCCCAGGGGAAAACTGCGACGCCGAATTTCTGACCATAAATACGCGCCAGGCTGACGTTTACCAAATGAAGTTCTCGGCGGAAAAGAGAGTGCATGACCCCCTCTGACCCTTTCCGCTTCCCCCTGCGCACTCGCCCTCGATCCTCATCCCCAACTTCTGTACTGCTTCCGCAGCTTAACTTCGGTTTTAATGCAGCCCGCGTGGTTAAAAATTCCGGTCCAATTTCCTCCGCATGCGAATACGCGGAGGACTCGCCGCCCACCGACCGCGCCGGCCGCGCGGATGGGAATTAATAATTTCGCTGACATAGTTTTAATTGCAATTTGCGCGGGGGACGGACACGCGAGGAGTCGCATTATCTTCTGACGAATTGATCAGGCGGCCGCGACTCGCGTTCGGGCTTTAATTGTCGCCTCTGTTGAAGACATATTGGGATTTTTGTTTAAATTCTCCTTCCGTCTGATTCTGCCTAATTTCCCCGACGACGATTTCAAATATCCGAAAACTGATTTGCCATCGGATGGCAAAACGAAATTTCCAATGACCATCGCAAATCGAGCGTGGATGAAAAATTAATTGAAATACACGTGCGGATTCCGCCGACAAGTGTGAAAATATCGCCCCGGCCGGGTTCCTTTGTGTCTGGCATCAAAGTCGAATCGCCTGATCACAGAGCGGATTGCGAATGCGCCGGCGAGCCGGCGTGTAAGAACCGCCGCAAAAAAGACGCGCAGTCGGGCACGAACGGCAGGCGAAATCGAGTAATGCGGATGGCGCGATAACGAGAACCGAACGGGGGGAGCGGGAACGACGAAGTTCGTTGGCTTTGTGCGCGCGGCCAGAGACGGAATAATGAGGAGGCCTAAACTACGAATCCGATATTCCGATGTGACAGTTTTTTTTTTTCGTCGAGGCGCGTTCGATAAAAATGCATTAGTACCGCCCCCCCTCCGCCCTTCGGGGTGGCAAATGCGCGAGAGCAGTGAAAAAGATACCCCAGTGTTTCAGCCGTATCACCCGAAATGGGCGGGTGCGGCGAAAAAGCGGAAAACCGGGAGAATCGGAATATCAGAGAGCAAGAAATTCTCTTTGCCGACGGAAACCACCGCACAGCGCGGAATAAACCGCTCGCTTCGTCTCTGCACACCAAGTTCAACCGACGCTATGACGTTTCGCCGTTTTTTTTCTGCCTCGATATCGGCAAAAAATAATAATAACAATGACGATATAATTCGTCGCTGGAATACAAAACCGGGGGAGATCGTGAAATAATTGCGGAAGAAGGAGCGGCGAAATGTCCCCGGGAACAAAACCCGCCGGGTCCTTTTGGTGGGTGGGCGCAACGCTGACGTATCCTAGGCGGGGGTGAGGGTGGATCAAAATAATCCAATAATTTCGCGGGACGCGCAATCTGCTGAAAAACGAAGAGGGACCCGTCTTCGTCCTGGAAATGAACGAGCGGTGGAAAATGCGATGATCGAGGGGATTAGTCAGGGAGAAAGGGGGAACCGGGCAACGAGGTCTGCGAGAACCGACGGGAAATGTTAAAATCGGGCTGCGCCGATTGTGGGACGCTGATGAGATTTGAATATAAGTCGATCGGATATCCCGCGGGGAATTCCGCGGCATTTGCGGCTCCCGCGAGTCGCTTTGCCCGAAGGGACTCGGCGTAGTCTCAAATTGGGGAAGGTGTATCAGGCTCTTATGATTGCTCAAAGCTTCGCCGCTCTGTTCACTGTTCGTCCTTCGTGTCTCCTCTCCGTCAGTCGGGGAGAAGGTATGACGCAGGTTCTTTCCAATGGGAACCAACCTCCACCCCCCAACTATTTTATTCAGTCTGAAGAATAAGAAATTGAAGAAGTTGCGGTAACTCGGGTGCCGCCTCACTCGGTGCCTGCATGGGTTATAGTTATATGGCTGCACCACGAGAAATGAGGAATGACGGGGGTTGTGTAAGACGGGGTTGAGTGATAGAGACGAATATCGCTGATTTGCAAGCTTTCTAGTGGAGATTCGTGGAATTAAGGTAAACGAACGAGTTTGTGACACCTTCGGAGCAGCGGTGTAAAAAAAAAGTAATCTCGATTTTAGTGATATGACAACTGGGTAAGCGTGCGAAGCGCGCGTATGGGCAAGTTAACATAAATACAAATTTCTAATTTTGCGACAGACTTGAATTAAGGGTGGGGGGGGGGGGGCAAGGCTTTATTATTTAGGGCAGACTTTAATTAAGGGGCTGGGACAGACAAATAGACGAACAATTTTCCAAAATATATATAAGATAATACTCTAATCAACTTTGCGCTGCTGCACTCTTATAAAGCTTTAAAAGGTTACGGGTGCTACCGCGCCTGTCCTCTTATCATATTTTTTTAATTCGACACCAAACTGTTTTCGTTTATCACGGACGTTCCTGGCAACCAATCACAGCTTGAATAGAATGACAACAATGCTTTCGTTACTCATGAACTTTTTAAAAGAGGATTACTAAATAGTATCCCTCTTTTAAAAAGTTCATGAGTAACGAAAAGAATTGTCAGCAAACTATTAGAGCTGTGATTGGTTGCCAGGAAAGTGCGTGATAAACAAAATCAGTTTGGTGTCAAATTTGAAAAATTTCATAAGAAGACAGGCGGGGCAGCACCCGTAACCTTTTAAAGCTTTATAAGAGCGCAGCAGCGCAAAACTGATTAACGTATTATAGGTGATATTTTGAAATAAAAATTTCCGAGGTCGATTTTGGCGATTTTCGGTCCGGAGCCGGATCTACGATTTCTGACAGAAAAAATATTTTTTTCGTCGCCAAAAAAATATTTTTTTCAAAATCGATTAAAAAAGGTTAATAACCAGTGTTTTCGGGGGTAGAATTTGCGACTTGAGAATGATGGTATAGGTAACAAGTCGATATTTTGAAAAGAACAAATTTCTGAGGTCGATTTTGGCAAGTTTTTCAGGCACGCGCGCCAGCGCGTGTGATGAGCCTTGTATTACTAAATAATTAATTACAAAATGTGTTCATTCCAGAATAAAAACTATAAAAAAAACTCTTTAATTTGGCGATAAACAGGTTGAAATTCATCGTAAATTACATTTATGACAGTCAAAAACACCTATCGGAATCGCAAACTCAGGCAGGATCACAAACAGGGCCGTTTACCTTATGCTAGGGTGAAATTGTTGTTCGGGAGGTTTGGGATATTTAGTTGTATTTCGTAATAATGTTTGAGTCCTGATTGTCGATTCGCCGAGTGGAATACAGCTGACTGCGATGATATAGTGCAGCACGCAATTTGCAGACGGCAGTTTCAGAATCGCCCGGGGGCGAATCTCGGCCGTTTGATCGTTGACAATTAACGTGGGCCATTTGTCAGTCGAGGAGAAGGTATGACGCAGGTCCATTCCAATAGGAGCCAACCTCCACCCCCAACGCCCGGGACTATTTTATTCAGTCTAAAGAATAAGAAATTGAAGAAGTTGCGGTAACTCGGGTGCCACCCCACTTGGTGCCTGCATGGGGTATAGTTATATGGGTGCACCACGAGAAATGAGGAATGACGGGGGTTGAATAAGACGGGGTTGAGTGATATAGACGAATATCCGCTTGGTCTGGCTCCGCCGCTCCTGCTGGTCTTGCAGTATCAGGATGAGGCTATACCTATAACTCGTTTGTTGATTGAGGCCCGATGCCGATTCTCCTCGAGTCCTCCGCCCGCTCTCTCTCTCTGTTCCTCCGGTCCATTGTTAAGTGGAGAATAGCGAGATTGCAAAGGTGGTCGCTCCGGCGAAGTAAACCCGAAGTGGAGAAGAGATCGGCTTGATGAAATGAAACGACGGCGGTGAGCCCGCAGGTTGGGCGACCGCAGCCACGCGACGGAGAACGGGATACAGATTGAGTTGTGTATTGAATCCTGTCTGTCGTCAGTCTTGGTGAAAGTCTCCGTTCGCCCTTTCCCCACACTCTTCGGTGGCGCAGACTCTTTTGCCAGAAATATAAGGAGCAGCCACGAAGAGACTCTGCAGGGTGGAGATAAAATTCAGGTGGTTGGCACGTTTGCCGCGAGGAAGCGGAAGAAAAAAGGCAGAAGAAAAGAGACAAAAAAGAAGATCAACTTTCCCGACCAGGCGCGAAATATATCGCGGCATTTTCGACTCGTGAGAGGCGCCGATCCTCGAGGGGATGACGAGTTCGAGTGCCGGGAAGCGCCGTATAACGTTGACGTCATTCCCACCTGCTTCCATAATCGCGAGAAGAGCTTCTGCGCATCGAGGCTGAAATGTGACAAACGGCGCTGTCAATCCTAATAAGACTGATAATTGAGGATAATATATCGCGCTGCAACCTGATCCTCCCGGGGTACGACGACGAGTCAGAATCAGGAAGCATCACGCTACACAAAGTTAAAACTGTTCCCGTTGCATAATCGCAAAATCCATAGTGGGTCAGGTCGTCCCGAGCTTCGCTCGCGAAGAGACCCGAGACGTGACAAGCAGTCAATCCCGCTAATAAGACCCGCCGTGAGAGCCTCGCCCATCGGAATTTCTTGCTTTAATTAATTTCCTTATAATTACACCGATTCGATATACCGGCCCGGGGCGAAGTTCGACGCGCGGAAGCCCCGCGGCAGTTTGCCGGGGATAAATAAAAGCGCTCGCTCCGCTTTTGATGCGCCGGGCACGAGCTAAGTATATACTTTTTATGCGGCATAAAAGCTCAGAGTGCGCGCGGCCCTCTGGCAGTTGAAAGAATTATCGAACTTTCCAACTAGTTTTGCCCCAACTTGGCGAGCGGGTGGGAAGTTCAAAGAGTATTTCCTAGGCTCTCTCGGGGTTTGTGTTCTTCTATTCGTTAAATAGACCACAGAATGGACTATCGACCGGGAGGCCACGGGGCTCTCGGGGCTTTCGCGCGCGTTTTTCGTCTCCCTTTTTCCTCTCGCGCTCTATAAATGATACATCTTTCTTCGTGGGCTCTGCGGGCTCGATGAGACGAGAGCGAAACCATACCGAATGCGGCGAGGCGGCCCGTTGTGTTGCCGTTGCCGTTTCCGCGCGGCCGGCGGCGCCGCCGCCACGGGCTTTCAAAGCCCACAAAGCCGATTTATCCCGCTTTCGCAAGATGGATCGACGCGAGCTGTGAGCCGAGCCGAGCGCAGTACAACACAACAACCGCCACCACCGTCGACGACCAGCATCGCTGCTGCTGGAACGGCGGGGGTGACGTTGTTGCTCTGCCCGCCAGGCAACAGCTCTTCCATCTTGATTTGTCCCGGGGCTTGATATCCACCGCGACTTTTACCGATCCATTTGGACCGGAAGTCCTGACGTATCTCCGCGCCGCGCCAACCAGCCGGCGCTCGTTGCCGCGCGACCCGCCGGGTACGTGTGGTTTTACTTATTTTTCCGGGTGACGTTGATACACCTGACGTTGGCTGCGCGTGGGGAAAAATCGAGTTGCGGAATACTGGCTGGTTGGTTATCCGGATAAGCGTGGCGGACGACTAATTGTGAGTTGCACTTGCAAATTTGTTGGTTGTTGCAGGCTGGAACTAAAAAATGGTATAAAACCAAGAACTCACCCTTGTTGCGGCGACTCAACTAACTTTCTTTAGTGCAACAAGCTCGTTTTTTATGCATCTAGTCTTTTATGCATCTATTATATCCAAAGTGACCTGATTATCAGTTGATATGAGCGCAAGAACTCAACCGACTTGGCGACTCAGCCCACAATGAGACAACTTGGTGATCACGACTATTCATTTTTATCGGTGCAACTAGCCTGGTATGTCCCAGATGACCTGGTTACCAGTTAATATGAACAGGAACCTAACCTACTTGTCGACTCAGCCCACACTGACCATGAGACAAGATGGCAATCAAGACTACTCATTTTTTTCATTGCAATTTCCTAGTTTTTTGTTCAGTCTCCAATCCTGGATGTTCCTGGATTCAGTTTCAACTGTCCCAAAGACTCCCGAGCAGCAACGAGGTTACGCGCACCGATCCCTCGGCGAATCGGCGAGTCGCCGCGTGTGGATTATAATTCACAAAAGGCTTTCATAAATTCCCTCGTGCTCCGCTTTCATCCCGTCTGGGATTCGGTCACACATAATGGCTGTCTCTTTCAGAAGCAAAGCCCGAAGCTCTCCTCCCCGCAGCAGCTGTCCCTTGATCTTCGGGCGGCCGCGAGCGCCAACGAAGAGGAATGAGGACGGGGCTCGCCGAATCGAAAAGAATATTAATGAAAACGTGAGCTTTCTGACGAGATATCTCTCTCTCTCTCTCTCCCCCGCTCTCCGAGGCCACTGTCGGAACTCCGAGGAGCATCGTTTGCGAAGCGACGTGCGAGATCTCCCGGGAATTGGTATAAGCGCGTGCGGTGAGGTGGCTTTGGTCATCCGGGCGGTGGGAGGCGGCGGCGGCACCGCCCGCGCAGTCTTTTCGCCTTTGACGAGGGTCTCCTCGGGGCTGCCGGAGCCGCCGAAGCTCGGGCGGCGGGGTCGAAACGTCCTAACCGCGCGCGCGGTTCGGGCTCGCCGAGATAAAGAAGACGACGACGGGAACCAGGCGGGGTGGAGCGAGGAGACGAAGGAAGCGGTGGAGGCGAAACACGCCTATCAGAAGCGCGCAAAATTGTTTATCGCGACGGGTCTCCCGGGTACCCCGAATCACCCCAGTGTCCGTCTTTTCCAAAGAGGAGAAAAGCTCCCGCCACTCATCCTCGCTGTATCAGCGGGAGATATAGACAGGACTCTTCGTCGATTATCGTGAATTCGACCCCCTAACCCCCGCTTCTGCTTTCCGCCATCCTGCCGCCGCCGCCGCCGCCTCCTTTCTCGCTGGCCGCTAATACAGCTACCTCGGATATTCGACGGTGAAAATTCACACAGTTGAGCGGCCCAAGGAGGATGCCGGGGCTGTATTATTCGCCTCCGGGTTCTTTAATGAGCCGAGAATTAAATGCGGGACGAGTGAGCGCGCCAAGGAGACAGAACTAATTGGAAATTCGTCTCGTTTAAATTAGACGCCCCCCCCCCCCGGGGGGGGAGGGGGTAGGAGATATAGAATAAGTCGGGTTGAAGTATTACCGACAACTCGTCGACGGGCTTATGCGAGGAGCGAGCGCGCGCCTTCCGTGCCAATTAACGCGGGCCATTTGGCGTTTTAATTATTGGATTAGCCGCGAAATTTATTTTCTTCGGAAAGGACAACGCGATCGGGGAAAACTTTGTCGTGAAATGACCGAGCTACAAGTTTCATCGCTGATTTGCAAGTTGTTTGGCGGAGTTTCGAGGAATTAGGCGGGGGCGAAAATGTTTTGAGGGGGCTTGGAAAGATTTAGTGGTTTTGCGGAATTATGTTTGAGTTGTGATTGTTGATTCGCCGTAAAATACGTTGGATATTAACGTGGACCATTTGGCATTTTAATTGTTGGATTAGCCGCGAAGTGTATTTTCTTCTGGAGGATAACGTGATTGGGGAACTTTGTCGTGCAATTATCCAGTCAAGGGAGATCAAGATGTTATGTCAGCAGACATAACGTTTATTCGCTGATTCGCAAGTTCGCTTGCGTACAACTTGCGAATCGCCGACGAATTATGCGAAGACGAAAATATTTATTGGTTAGTTTGGGAGATTTAATTGTTCTTTGTAATAATATTTAAGTTGGGATTGTTGATTCGCTGTGGAATATGATGACATAGTGCCGCACGCAGTTTGCAGGCAGCGGTTTCAGAATCTCCCGGGGGTGAATCCCGGCTGTTTGATCGTTGAGCGCGCGGTCAAGGGTAGCTCGAGGGTGGAAAATTCGCGCCCCAACGTCATCGCCCCCGTGGCGAGGCTCGGCGGGTGTCTCGTTGACAAGAGAAATACAGCTCCTTAATTTATCTCCCGCTGGCGTGCATTCTCGGTGGGGGGAGCCGAGGAAATTACAACAAACCTCTATATTAAAACACTTTACGCGATGATAAATCAAAAATGGTCGGGGTCGCGTTTCGCGATGAGGAAATAATGGGCGCAGCCTCGACGTGCGAATGAGCGTGCATCGACCGACATGGACGACGCGGAGATAGGAATTTCACCCGCCGACTTCGAGCGCGTCCCACCCACCGAACGTGGATAACGTGACCGATCCTTCACTTTGATGACATCACGGAATATCTGCATTCGCGCGTTGTACAGACGTGCGGTCTTTTATTCTGGTTCTTTTTCCGAGAAGCCAAATCCAATAGCCGCGCTATTGGAAATCTGATTCCTACGCGGAGTCGATACCCCGACATTATCCGCGAGACGTAGCTGTCGGTACTGTAGGACTCTGGTACCCGGTGATACGCTTAGCGACGCGGAGAATGGAATAATGGTTGGACAAGGCAATAAGTCACAACAAGATAAGAAGACAGCGGGACAACAAGTCAAAACAGGATACAACAAGACAAGAAGACACAAAAAGACATCAAGACGCAACATGACGATACGATACAATAAGACAACAAGACGCAACAAAACAACACGATGCAACAAGACAACAAGACGCAACAAGACGACTGGATACAACAAAACAAAAAAACAAAACGTCGTAAACTCCGTAGTATTTTCTCATCCCTTGTGGACGCCCATACGGTGCCCCGATATCCATCGCACGTTTTTTTTTACTCCCAATTTGCCTGTGGAATGATCACAGCCTGCTTGTTCATCCGATCTAACCAGGTAGCTCAATGTTACCCAGCCTAATAGACACAGCGCACGTGTCGACGAAACTCCGGATGATCCATTGGCTCATGAACGCACACGAGAAGCTGCGTCGCATGCTCGAAGAACATCACCGAAAGACAACGTACACCGCTCGTCGGTTGTAATACACGACGCCGCCGTACAAATTATCGTCCAACAAAGTTGAGAAGTGTACTACAAGAAATTGTTGCACAATGGGTAGTCACGGTTGCCGGAGCGCGACCCATCCCATCTCCCTCCGTGCACGACGGTCATAAGCCTCAGGGAAATCCGAGTCTCTCCACGAAAGACGCGATACCGTCGAGAGGATCCGTGGTCACGTGACGACCGCTGCCGTCGGCGATAGGTCATCCCGTCGAGATTCGAGAGCTCGAGACTCTTTGGGCCGTGACCTCTTTGACGGGGAAGCCACAAACGAGCGAAATTGATCGAGGACAGAAGGATCATGCGGGCTCTGAATAATGACGGAGAGTTCCCGCATCGGCTGCTCCTCCTTCCTCGCCACTCGGCCACCCTGCATGGGTCGAGTTGTATATATATCAGAGCTGGCGGTGGCTCTGGCCATCCGCGGGAGAACAGCCAAGCAGCTCTCTCAGGTTGCCCGGGACTATCGACTGCGGGGAACTGGCCGGTATGACCAGCAGGGCGAAGGCATCAAGGATTGTGGCGGCGGTGAGGCGACCGGAGCTCGGGCCACAGTTCACCTCGGAGAGGGACCTAGCTTCGCCGGGTCCGGGTCTTGAAAGACACTTTCCAGACGCGTAGCCGCTGCTACAGGAACGATACCTTCATCGATATGCACATAGCTGTAGCGGGTATCCCTCCGACTAACTCTCCAACCTGGAGATACGGCTTGATGAGTACCCGGAGGTTCGCAGTGGATCCATGAAACAGAAGACCACTTGGAGGACGAAGCGAAGGAGGCGACACGGGGAAGGCTGGCTGGGTGGCTGGATGGCTGGCTGGCCTTTGTCGTCTTAATGAAACATTGAGATCAAATTCCTCGGACACCAGCGGGGCCCTTTCATACGAATAATACCACGTAGCGCGTACCGTGTACATGGATGTTGTGTAACACCACAATCCAGTTATATTATCTACTCAATTCCTTCGCTGCTGAATACTGGATTCTGAATAAAGCGACCGGGCTACGTGGTGTGTAGGGCGACCAACTCCATTAGTTTGCGATGGTGGAGTAGAAATGCGAATGACGCTGTAGCTGGAGATAAAATCACTGTTGTCAAGGGTGGAGCTGTAAACGTACCAACAGCGACGCGGCGACTCGCTGCCTTTCTTTGTTCCCGTTCGTCGCCCTGGAAAAATAGAGGACTTCGCTGCTCGAGCACGTTATTGACTACAAGACCGGGGGGGAAAAAGCGATGCTATTTGTAAGAGCGCGTTTCGCGAATACCAGAAAAAGGGTTGAAGCCAAAAGGGGTGCGCGATAAGAGATTCGCGACCCTCCAAAGTTTCGACTAATGGGGAGGGTCAACCGTGGAAACTCGAAATTTTCGCCGAGGGTATCCCACTCGGGCTCCGGGCATTTTGCGAGGGACAATTGGACGAAACGCGCTTACAAGTTTGGCGCGCGATCGTTTGCCGAGCGCGCGAGGGAGGCGAAGGGTGATGAACGGGTCGGGCGAGATATCTCGGAAGCGGAAAAGGCGGTAGGAGGCAAAACGATTTGTCCTGCAGAGGGCGCGCGGCACGTAGCTCGTGATTACTTCACCTACTTGAGTGTAGTGTAGACACTAGACTGAAGTGGGCGAAGTAATTGGTTCTCCGTAGCTTTTAAGCTCGCGGATACAAAAGGAGCTTCCGGGTACGAGGCGCGTACACTCGGGTGAGATGACCCCGGGTTGTTTTTTCGTCGGCGTCTTATTGGGCCGCGCCTTAATCAAACTTCAGCATCAAATGATCCCAACGGTGCCCACATTATTATTCAATGGTGGCAGTTCAACCTCTTAGCGCACATAATTTGGTTGCGGTTGCGATGTCCGCTGTCTCCACTCAGGTGAGATGACAACTGATTCCACTCGGGTGGGATGATCGCTGATCCCCTCGGGTGACATAACCACTGATTCCACTCGAACGAGATGTCCACTGATTCCACTCGAACGAGATGTCCACCGAATCCACTCGGATGAGATGACCATAATGTCCAACTTAGTCATCCCCATTCCCCCCGCCAACTAATCAATTACCAGAGACACTCGACGTCTTTCCGTGCGTTCCATTAATCATCCCGCCCGCCTTTTAAACAACTAGTAAGCCGCCTCTCCTCTCGAGTTGCCACGTCATTTTACAGCGACGCGCGAGGCTGCGAAAAAAAAGACGAAATTGGGACGCGACTGGGCGCGTCTATCTTGCCGCTCTCCGGGCTCTCTCGTCTTTCATCTCTCTTATTCGGTGTGTTGCCGGGCGTGCCGGGACGCGCTGCTCTACATCTCGTGTCGCTTCCTCGTCGTCGTCTAGTCCGCCTATTTCTCGCACACACTCCACACTTGGTGTTCGCCGCCGCCCGTCTCTCTCTCCTCCCTTCCTTTTTTTTCTTTCCTCCCTCTCTCTTTCCCTCTCGCCCTTTTTTTACTCCTTCTCGTCGGCTCTCGCGAAGATTAATAACGCCACGCCGTGCCTCGCATAAAACTCCCTTTAATCTGGGCCAACGAGAGAACCCCCGGCGAATGTATGGAAGCGCGCGCGCGCGCTGCCGAGCGGCATTGAATGACGCGGGCCCGGCACTCGGTGCCTCTCGGCTCTCTCTCGTACTATTCGCTCTTCGGAGTTGCTGCCGCTGTCACCGTTGCTGCCTCCGCCTCGCCTATCCTCTTTTCCCTCCCTCCCCCGCGCCTCTCGCGCTTCCTACCCGCGTCTCATAACAGAGAAATGCGAGTCGAGGTATATTCCCATCGGACAAACGCGCGTCCGTTGCAAACGGCAGCAGCAGCAGCAGCAGCAGCAGCAGCGGCGGCGGCTGCAGCGGCGCAGCCTCCACCCTTACTGCTCGCCCGTGTTCTTTCTCCACTCCGCGCGCTAGTCCTTTTTTGTTCCATCTCTCTATTTTCTTCTCGTAGCCTCAATTTTTTCCCTTCGTTATACTGTTTTTTTTCTACTTTTTCCACTTTTTCCCCACTTTTTTTCTCGCAGTTCCACAGCCGAAGCATCACGCTCTCGAGGCGCGACTACAGAAATTGCCAGACAAACCTCGAACAAATACCAATCGCAGTCGGACTCTCGCCGGCGTCGGTGTCGCGCTCGCGCCCCAGATCGCGGAAACAATATAAAAATAACGCGAACTTTCTCGCGAGGGGAGTAACTCGAATCCCTGGGTGTGTTTTTCCCTTCGTCTCGTTTCGCCGCGAGTTGTCGCGCGCTTTTTTTTATCTCGAACTCTTCATCACTCCTCCCGCCAGGGTTGTAACGCTTCGTGCTCTTCGCTCCGGTCCGGTGGGCTGAGCGTCGAGCGTAGGCAGCAGCAGCAGCAGCACCAGAAACCAAGTCCTAGTTACTTGCCACTGCTGCCTACATGGTCGACGCTCAGCTGCAGCAGCAGCAGCAGCCATGCAGTCGTTACAAAAGCATTAGGTCGCGACCGCGACGAGCTGAGGAGTCTCGGTACCGGTCGCGAGCTCTCAACGTAATCCGAGACCGGTTGCGTAATTATTGGCGTAGGTACCTAGAGCGCCTCACATCCGTTCCGCAACCCGCCCACCCGCTCCCTATTTTTCCCACCGCTCGTGAGTTACACTCCGCTCGCTGTACTCCACGACGCCAGGGGGTGGCAGGGGGACGGGGACGGAGGGAAAGGGGTTGGGGGTGGCCCTCGACGAAGCACTCCGAGGGATGAAGAAAACGAGATATCGCGCCAGCGCGGTGCAAACGTAGGGCCAGAAAACCCGGCGGGGAGCCCGCAGGGTGCGAGGGAGAGGAACGACCCAGTCGGATTTAATTAAAAGAATCCAATTCGTATGGATTTTCCGCCTCAGAATTTTTCGCCCACTCACCGTCTCCTCGCCTCCTTCCTTTCATTTCACTTATCCACCCTCCTCCTGCCGCCCGACCTGCCGCCCTTTCGGCCACCCCGCGAGCACCTCTTGAATTTCTAACTTTCCGGCTTTCTCCCTCCTCTCTCTCTCTCTCCTCCCGCCTCGTTTTATTCTCCCGCCGCGCGAGACCGGAGAAATTTCCCGGATGCGATTTTTAATCTTATTAGAGGGAAAATTAGAACGAAAAATTGCGCCGAAGGGGACGAAATTTTACCTTCGAGCGGGGAAAATAGATTTTGAGGAAACAGAGGGCGAACAAAATTAGCGCGGCCATCGCGACGTTTCTGGGGTTTGCTTTGAGGACAGTCGCGAAAATAAATCTAATTCGTGGCGAATTGGTTTTCAGCTTTCAAAATTCGGAATTCTATTTTCCACTCGCCGATCATTCGCAATTTCTCCCGCAGCCGTATCGGGGGATAAATCTTTCCCCAAAGTCCACGGTACACGAATTGCGGACGCGCGCGAGTCGATTCGGTCTCTCGTAGTGCGCCTGAGTTGCGAGCGCCGCGCGCACTATAAATACTTTGCCGATAAATCTCGGTTAGAATATTTTTTTTAATTGCGCGCCGCGAGCCGAGCGCCGCGATTGCGTGGGGAATATGCGAGAGGCGCGCCCGCGCCTGTCGTGAAATTATCCGCGCGGGATAATTTCGCGACACGAGTGCGCGACCGATTGATCGATCGACGCGGGAAACCGGCGATAACTCTGCGAATCCATCGGAGCGCAATGCGCGGTACGTCGCATCTCGCCGCAGGGGGGACGCGACATTAAAGCCGCGAGTGCGGCAGTCATGCGACGTCGTGGTAGTTACCGGCGAGGCCTTAATATCAACCGTATCCGATTTCCGGAATCGCACGCACTTAATGCCCCGTGTACCGCGTACCAACGCTGCAACCGCAGCTGCAGGGACATCAGCGTCATACTCGGTCTATGCGTGTGTGCGCCACAGGCGGACGGAATGCTCAAGCGCGTGTTCGCCTTCTGCATATTAGTTACGTTTCATAGGGCTTGTATGTCATGTAACGCTTCCAGCCGAATGATTAATGACGGAATCGCTGCGCGGTTGTATTAGCGCGAGCATAGTCCGTGTATAATAACCAAATACGACTTGAGAGGCGCTTGAGCGTCGAGCGAAATACGGTTGCCGTCGAAAATTTGTGGTAATCGTTTTTTTGCTGCAATGATTTTTAGTCGCAAGGGTGGTGGAAATTTGTACTACATTTTTTAACGATTTGTAGTACATTTTTTAACGATTTGTAGTACATTTTTTAACGATTTGTATAGTACATTTTTTACGATTTGTAGTACATTTTTTAACGATTTGTATAGTACATTTTTTACGATTTGTAGTACATTTTTTAACGATTTGTAGTACATTTTTTAACGATTTGTATAGTACATTTTTTACGATTTGTAGTACATTATTTAACGATTTGTAGTACATTTTTTAACGATTTGTAGTACATTTTTTAACGATCTTCTGCGCTTCACGTTTCATAAGCTCAAAGGTCGTAAAGTGCGGAAGTACGTTAACAAAAATATTACAAATTCGCACATGCGCGGGCGCCTTCTGCATATTAGTTACGTTTCATAGGGCTTCTATGTCATGTAACGCCTCCAGCCGCATGATTAATGACGGAACCGCTGTGCGGTTGCATTAGCGCGAGCACAGTCCGTGTATAATAACTAAATACAACTTGACAGGCGATTGAGCGTCGAGCAAAATACAATTTCATTTGGAAATTTGAGGAAATTGTTATTGGTGCTACAAGTTTTTAGTCGCAAGGGTCGTGTAAATTTGTAGTACATTTTTTAACGATCTTCTGCGCTTTACGTTTCATAAGCTCAAAGTTCGTAAAGTGCGGAAGTACGTTAACAAAAAGTATTACAAATTTGCACATGCGCGGGTGCCTTCTGCATATTAGTTACGTTTCATAGGGCTTGCATGTCATGTAACGCTTCCAGACGAATGGTTAATGACGGAACCGCTGCGCGGTTGTATTAGAGCGAGCCCAGTCCGTTCGTAATAACCAAATGCAACTTGAGAGGTGCCTGATTGTCGAGCGAAATACGGTGGCGGTTGAAATTCTGCGGAAATATGTACTTTGCAACCTATTTGCTAATTTTGCTCGTAAGAGTTGCGTAAATCTGTACTATTTTTCGTTATCGATCTTCTGTGCTTTACGATGTTTGCGCTTATGAATCGTAAATAATATGCAGAAGGCGCCTTCTGCATATTACGTTTCAAAGGGTTTACACGTCATGCAACACTTCCAGCCGAATGATTAATAATGCAATCGCTGTGGTTGCAGTACAGCGCGCTTAGTCCGCGTGTAACCAAAGTGCCTTGAGACGCTTGCGAGTATCGAGCGAAATCCGACAGCCGTTAAAAATCCATGGAAATATAATTTACCGCAAGTTTTTACCCGCGTGTGGCGCGCATATTTGCGGTACTTTTTTTATCTCACGATCTTCCGCGCTTTTACCCGCGAAGACGCGAAAATTCGTTGCACTCGAGGTTCTCCGCGTTGACGGATGAAAAACGCGTGAAATTAGAGACGTATCGCGGTGGAGCGCGGGACGCGCGGTGGATATGGGAATGTTGCTGGGGGGTGGGATGGGGGGTGAGATGTATGGCCCCGGGGAATAAGTAAAAGACGAGAGAGGATGGCAAAGAGAGCAAAGAGCGGCGCAGCGGTGGAAAATGGAAAACGCAAAAATGCCGGAAGCAATGCGCCGCGGAATTGAAACGCGACGAGCACTGTGTTCCCTCGCCTTCTCCCTCTCGCTCCCTCGCCGCGCTCTCCATCAATGCGCCGTACAATAGACAATGCGCTGGGGAATGTAGCACGTATCGGTAAAATCCCGCGCTTCACACAGATAACCGGACGCAACACATCTACGCCTGTCCTCTCCTGCCTTTTCTTCGCGCGGCACACGCTTCACCATTTCTATAGCAGACTGTCAGACTAAGAGAAGTGACTTTCCTTTATTTTTTAGTTTTTATTTTTTTTTTAGAAAAGAAGTCGACAAGAATGACTTCCTGGGTCCACCAACTTTTCACGAAATCGTGCGATTATGTTATTCCTGTTCTTGATGATTATTCAAATTCTGTAACATGACTGGGTTCTTTTTAATTAGAAGTTGCATCAACTCAAGAAGTAATTAAATTTTCATGGACCTCGCCGGATTATATTTTCGCGCGCAAACGAAACAACAGGGAGAAAGATTCATAATTCAAATCCGCAAATCCAAAATGCTCCGGCTCTGAATAAATAAAATTAAAATATCAATAAAATTGCGCCGGTTCACTCATGCCTTTCCTTCGCAACACGCGCTTCACCATTTCTATAGCAGACTGCCAGACTAAGAGAAGTGACTTTCCTTTATTTTTTTTTTTAGAAATTAATTCGACAAGAATAACTTCATGGCTCACCGGCTTTTCACGAAATCGTGCGATTATTTTATTGCCGATCTTCATGATTATTCAGATTCTATAATATGACTAGGTTCTCATTAATAACAAGTTGCATTCACTTATAAGAAGTAATTACATTTTCATCGAACTCGGTGGATTATATTTTCGCGCACGAATGAAACAACAGGGAGAAAGATTCATAATTCAAATCTGCAAATCCAACAAAACTCCGGCTCTGAGTAAATAAAATTAAAGTATCAGTAAAATTGCGCCTGTTTGCTCATGCTTTTTCTTCGCAGCACGCGCTTCGCCATTTTTATAGCAGGCTGCCAGACTAATAAAAGTGACTTCCTATTATTTCATTTTTTAGAGGAAAAGAAATCGATAGGAATGACTTCTCGAGTCCACCAACTTTCCGCGAAATAGTACATTCATTTTATTCCCGATCTTGCCAATTATTCAAACTCTAAACGTGGCTGAATAATCAGTAAGCTACGCAAAAACACAAGTCGCATTAAGAAGCAATTAAATTTCAATGGAAACCCAATTACGCCGGATTAAATTTTCACCCACAAACGAAACGACAAGCAGAAAGATTCACAATTCAAATCCCCCAGATCCAAACTTAAATCCAAAAAGGCTCCCGCGCTATATTCTGCAAAATTATTCCAACGCAATTACCTACTATTTAAACAGCCCCGCTCGCGACTCATCGGGCCGTGCTTAACGAAATTATTATCAAACCCTCGCGTAGAAACAATTACGCCGAGGCAATAATACAATAATAGGCAAGCCGCCCCCGTCGCCGTTGTTTGACGATTCGTTATCAAACCGTTTGGAAATAATTACCGCGAAAACTGCAGTTGCAATTCCGCGTTCGCCGGGTTTCTCTAATTCGTTTCCAAACATTCGTGTGCCACGCGTTTATAAAGTTCGTATAGACGATACTTTATGATAGTCCATGGTGAGCGCAGCTCGACACGGTAACGTGCAGGTGAAAATCAAGCTGATGCTCGCTCGCTCGCTCGTTCACATTGTGTATACAGTCGTACACACGTCGAGTTGATAAACAATCTCCCATCGGGGGTGGCGGTCGTGCCACGCAGATCTAAACCGTGCGGCGCCAGCGGCGGTGGCGGCGTCGGCGGAGATATAAATTATGAAACGCCGGGAAATTCTCGGGATTGTGGAGCCGGCATGCGGGGGCAGCTGCGTGTAGCATTGAAAATTCATGGCTCCCTCGCGCGCTCCGCGCGCGCCCGTCATTCAACTTCCATCTCATTTGCGTTGATGGACGCCGAACAAGTGGAGCCCGGCGAGTCGCGCACCGCGCGGGCTCCCGCATTGTTTTACCCTTTGTATAATTCGCCCGGGTTCCGATTAACGATACGACCAACTTTTGTGCTCGGCATCGCAGTTTGTGTGCCGCGGCGCTTTATATCGAGTAGCTGACCCGCGGAGCGCTCGCGCTCTGACAGCGATTCACCGCGTATCACGCGCGGGGGCCGCGTTTTCCGACGGCCGAGGATGCGAAAACGAGCTTGTCGGTTAAACGCGTTTGGGATTTTTATCGCTCGCGGACCGGCGAGCGACGATATCGCCGGAGCGACGGCCACGAATTCGACGCTCGTTAATTACCGTGACTTTCGATGCATTACTTGCTGTAGATATTTTTTTGTATTTTTTTTTTTTTTTGTTACGAATCATGTGTGTCACACTGAAGCGCCGTTAATTTCGCGCTCATCGCTGTCAATTTTCAGCCGAGTTTCACACGGATCGCGTCGTGGATATCGCGATAAATTGGATTAGGAGAAAGTGGTTTTGTTTACTGGAAAATGTCATTTTTATATATTGTGCAATACGCGCCAACCGGGCGGATCTCGCTTTACGGGTTCGCGATAATAACGGGAGCGAGCGCGGCTCTCGATACGGGCGAAAAAATGTGTGTCGGCTCGGCTCGGTCGAAAGTCGTGCGCGATCCGTTCGTTAAGTTGGGCTGTTGAATGGAAAATCGGCGGCGTGTTACGTGTGTTGCGGGCGTGTACAGATCTGTCGAGGGGCTCGCGAGCCGTTGCGCCGGGCGCGCGTGTTCGAGTCGCTTGTTAACCGAATGTTCGTACACGGGCGCGCGAAGTGAGAGAAGGCGGCGGGCGGATGTAAAACGCGCTTTTGTGGAAACTCGGTCGAGGGCTCGCGCGCGGGCGTTCGGTAAAATTCCGCGGCGCGGCGCCGGAACGCCCGATAATTTAATTCCTCTCTCGTCGCGTTCGGTGCTCCAATTTTTGGTGCGTGCGCGATATTCGCTTGGCCCACAGCGCAAAGCTTCGCTGCATTTTCGGTCTTCGTCACAGTCATCACTGAAGTCGCTGAAGTCTCGACTATGAATTTTTACTCCGTGCGCGACTATGTTTTTTGCACGAAAATACTGTCGCTGTAGGAATTTGCCGTAGAGTTTTGTCGCTGTAAATAAATGTTGCATGTACCAGGTACACATGAGAATTTCATCTTCGTACCTCGTAGAACTCTATTGCAAATCACTGAAAAAAGATGAAAAATCGAAAGTTGTTTCGCACTCTTTTCGAAATTTCGTCACTTTTCTAAAATCGGAGGTTACTTTTGTTTGAATCGTTGAAACTTGGATTTTCTTCCTTAGTTCGTCAGAAAACTAAATAACGAAGAGTATGCCGTAAGGCGGAACGCTATATCTTGATTTCTGAATTTTTCACAGAATGTTAAACTCAAACCCTCAAAAATCGTACATTTTCCCATACACCACTTGCGTTTTTTGCGATTTTTTTTTGTTTTCGTAAAGTTTCAAAATCCTATCTGACGGGAAATTTTCAGCGGATTCCAAAAAGCACGGTTGTTTGCCAGAAAAATAAAAAAATGGTCAAGAAAAACGCGAGAATTTTTTTTTTTCTCTGCAAATATAGTGAAATTAGGCTATACGCGCGTTTCACGCCGTTTCCCAGTTAATGTTACATTATTTTAATAATTTTGTTTGCAACTGAGCATTTTCAACTAAACAACTGACATTTTTCAACCAAACAACTCAACAACGAGTTGCAGGCAACCCGACAGCCAATCAGACAACGAATAACCCGACAATACTTATATCGAAAATGAAAATATCGAATATTTCACCTACCGATTTTTGAAGAGGGAAATTCTGCATTTCGTCGCTGTAAATATTATGATGCAGGTAGCATTGGTACACATGAAGTTTTAGATCTTCGTACCTTGTAGAACTCATTATAGCCTATCTATAGCTACAAATATTTACCGGTGTCGCCCGGGTTACGAGTCACCCCTTCAGGTTTCTAATTGCGATGCGGTCGAGTTCATCCCGCGCGTCCGCAGCGGCAATCACAGACTAAACTGTAGTCGAAGATCGCCCGGGGCTGCGGAAACTTGGATTATTTTAAATACGGGATCGTGATAAGTCGAGCCTCCGAATGTATTGGCCCCCGGCGTTTTCCGCTATGCTTAACCAACCCCCGTCCACCTCGCCCTTCCATTGCCGCTGCTGCGGCTGCAACCCTCGCCCCGAATGGGGAATGAAAGTGAGAGATTGAATGAGCATGCGGAGGCTGAGAAAGCTCGGGGAATAAGGAGCAACCCGGGGGATGAGACGACGGGAACCGCGTGCAGCCCGCAAAGGGTACGAGGGGGGTGGATGGTAGGGGGTGAGCGGTGCGACTCGACAAGGCCAGTACGCCCCCGTTAACTTCGGATTGGGAAGTTACCCGATCGTGTGATTGCGTTCGCGGAAGGAACTTTCGGTCTGCTGGCAAAGATGAGGAAGGGGCGGGTTTTCCATTCGCTCTCTCTCGCTCTCTCTATCTCGACCCCCGGCACACACGTAGACTCACCCCGAGCGTAGTTGCCGCGCCACCGCGCCACCGCTCTTCTCCTTCGGGAAAACTTTGCTCGTGAGCATGAGACCGTAGAAGTAACGAGTAATCAGATTCTACTTATTGAGAGCGTACGCGCGAGGATGAAACGTGCGGAGGGAGGGAGCGAGTGGCGCAGATGCGCGTCTCGCATTACGGCGCCCTAATATCGGTGTCTGACTCAAATATGATTTGTGAATTATGCACCGACAACGTGGATTTGTAGGATCAACCGAATTTCCGCCGAGGAACCAAACAACTGAGTTGAACAAGTTTTTGGAGTCAAAAACGTGCGTTTGGCTTGCTTGGAATGTTGACGAAAAAAAGTAATATATCTACATAGCTCTTAATCTTAATTACATTCATTGAACTTTACTAAATTTGACATGAGCTCGCTGAAAGCTAGAAAAAAGGGGAAACAACCCTTTGGCGGATAGGGTAAGTTTATGACGTAGCCGAGGATGCAGCCGGGGCGCTGCAATAGTGAATCAGCCGAAGCCCAGGGAGAGACGAATGCAGTGTGGGTGACTCTAAGCCGCTATAGAACCGGTGGCGCCCACTGCGGGAAGGCTTTGCCCGGGGCATACATTATGCTAAGTCGGCCATTAGAGAGTGAAATATGTTTCGGGTGCCAGAGTCAGTTGCCGAGCGTCGAGCGCGGGGCCTCCTACTGTACTCGAGGTGTTACATTACGCCGGTTGTCGTCCACCAGTCTACCAGTTATTTGCAACCCTAACGACCGCTAATTGGCATTAGCCTTGGGAAGTGCACCCGACTGTCTCTCCGCGCGCGCTCAACACGCGCCGCCCGCACTCGCGACTTGGCTCACGAGCCCGACTTGATCGATTTCTCAACCTCGGGCTTTTGGAACGCGTCGTTGCGGCCATTTTCCGAAAACCGAGAGACGATCCGCTCGGTTAACCGCCCATCGGAATATTCGCCCCGGTGTCCGACCCGCTGGCTGACACATCCAAGAGGACCCCGGGCTTGGGGTTCAGCTTTTGGATGGTGTCGTGACCCTCCGACAGTTGCGGGGTCCGTTTGTCAAGCTTGTTTTAATAATTACAGTCTTGAAGGTTTTGGACCTGACCTTTTTTCGTCACATTGTAGGATTCCTAAATGCCAGCAATGAAGACTTTTCATTTTTTCATTGAATTGGTCTTGTCGGGCAAGCCAGCATTTCAAAGCACAGTTTTACCTTTGTTGACTGCTTGTGACATAACATGAACCGGTTAACTCACGTGGCTTCCAAGCGTGTACCGTGTTCGAGATTCAGCTTTTGGATAATCGACCCTACGGCAGTTGTTGAAGTCCATTTGTCAGGCTCGTCTTAATAAATGCTAACTTGAAGGCATTAACCTGTCCATTTTCATCACATTGTACGATTACAGAATTCTGCAATGGATGATTTTTTACGTTTCTATTGAATTAGCGTTGTCCAGCAATCCAGCAATTAAAAACAGCATCAACCTCTGTCGACCCGTTGTGACGTAAACTCGAACCAGTGGACTTACGTGGCTTCCAAGCGTCATATGAAATGCAGCTGCATACAGCGAGCGAAGAGGTCCATTTATCAAGCTCATCTTCATAAACGCTGACTTGAATGCTTTTGATCTATCCATTTTTATAGCATTGTGCGATTGCAAAATGCCGCAATGGGTTAATGGAAGATTTTTCACGTTTCCATTAAATTGGCCTTGTCCAGAACAACCAGCAATTAAAAACAGCTTCAATCTCTGTCGACCCGTTGTGACGTAAACTCAAACCAGTGGACTTACGTGGCTTCCAAGCGTCATATCAAATACAGCTGCATACAGCGAGCGAAGAGGTCTGTTTATCAAGCCCGTCTTCAAAAATGGTGACCTGGATGATATAGACCTGTCCATTTTCATCACATTGTAAAATTGTCCAGAAATACAGCCATTAAAAGCAGCTTTTGCTTCTATCGACTCCTCGTTACATAACTCGTACCGGTGATCTCACGTGGCTTCCAAGCACGCCGCATTCATACCGAATGCAGCTGCACAATCAGCAAAGCGGAACCAGCTACACGCTATATTGGACGCAGCCTCTCGATACTCGCTACCAACTGCACTTCAACAATAAGTTTTCAATAAAGAATAAGGTCCGATATGCCGGGTGAGTCGCGGGGCACTTTGCGAAAGTCCCTAACTCACTGGTTCTGGATATTCCGGGCGAAGCCTCCGCTGCAACCAGCAACAGTCGCCATACACTTGAGAGCCGCGTGACCGGCAATATGACTTTCTCTTTTGTTGCTCGTCGCGGCCCAAGGATTGCGTGCTCGAAGCCGGGCAAACCGCGCACAGCTGCCGGGGGATGAAGTTTCACCTCCGCGGCCCCGAAACGTCACGGAAGTTTCCTGATGTACGTGACTGAATGGAGAAGACTCGCTGAATGTTGCCGTGACCGTGTGCACTGACTGCACCGCCTATGGAGCAGGAACAGAATTTGCTCCGGGCTGCTCCAGATTTCGCGTAAACCTCGTCAGACGACGTTTTGGAATTCAAGGTTGTTCAGCCGCGGACGGATCGTCAGGCGTCATTTGTTTCCTCGTTGACTTGACGAAACGCGAAACCCTAATCGACTTGTCGCAATCCGGACCTGACGCTGAACCTGTCGGGCTGTCACTCGCAGATACCCCGAACGTTTTCGGCGGAGCCTCATTTGTTCGACTCGCGAGCGTCCTCCGTTATTTCCTCGACGTCATCGCGCACCGAGCATCCGATTTTGGCTATCGGGCGAATATCTCCCGACAGTCCCGCAATCTGTGTATGATGGCTCGTCGAGAAAGACGAGCGGGCGACGCGGGGCAACGGGGCGTCGTTTCGAGGAGCCCCGGGAGCGAACCCAGAGTCGATGGCGATCAATATAGGGAAGAACGAATCGCCGGATTTTTCTGACACGGAGACACGGACTGGCGCTCGGTGTAATCAAACCCTGAAGAGAAATAAAAATCTTTCGGCTCTCCGCCACTCGCGCGCTGCCATTTCCATTTCTCCTCGCTTCCTAGCTCCGAAGCTCCATTCCTATGGCGCGAAGGAAAATGAGCGAAGGACGACGAGTGGCAATTGCGAATACGACTGGACGCTTATTTTATAATAAGGGTTCACGTTTCTTTTTCTTCCTCTTCATTCTTATTAGTCGTCTGTGGACGGCAAAACCCTCCGGATCTTTTCGCTGTTTTTTTCGCTCTCTCTCTCTCTCTCTCTTTCTCTCTCTCTCCCTCTCCTCATTTTGCACGAACGAACATATTATGTTCGCCGGGTTTTGCTCCGCTTTTGTATCGCAGGACACGCGCGCGGTGGGTATAAAAATCCATAATCGAGAGAAGAATAGGCCGACAGGACGAGGCAGCGGCGCGGCGGGTTCCCCGCTTCAATCTGCCAACGGTTGCCAATCTTTTCACCGCTGCCCGCGCGCTCTACGTTTTCTCTTTCGCAATTCTTCGCTCCCGACCATCATATCCAAGCCGGCAACACGCCCGCCGTTCCACGTCACTCACTGTTCTTTCATTCCTTCCATTCGCTTTTCAACCGGTTTTTATTTTAACGCCGCGCGGCTCTCTCGGTTTGCTCGCTGACTAGAATTCTCGAAATTTCCAACAAAATCCACGTTACCGTGAGCATAACGAGAGCAAAAAAAGGAAAGGCTGGGAATAAAAATGATGAAAAAAAAAAAACTGACCCGACGAAGTATCGAACGAAACATGATATTCGGAATATTTTTCAAACGTGTCTCTCCCACCTTTATCGCCGTATGGCGACGCCCGCTGATCGCGTATTTCGCGAAATTTTGCCAATTCGCGGCTCATATTTTCCATGGCAAACGAGAATCGCTTTTTCGCCGTTTGGTGCGCGGAAAAATCGTACCGACGAATATTTGATTCGCGCTCGCGGAGGGAAAAAAGTCGGAAACCCGGGACGCTTCTATAATTAATAAAGCTTTCGGTCGCTCCTCTCGCTGTAATCCCGCATGGCAAAATCGTGAAACGATATTTTGCAGAAATTTTGCGGCACAATAATACATTTTCGACCGATCCATCAACTCTCATTTTTGCGAGGAAAACCATAAAAAATACTGATTTAACAACCCTGGCAAGAATATAAATAACGGGCTCGAAAACCTCAACGCCAAAATTCGAAAGCCAAATGTGAAACGTCGTCGGGCAAAATAATTTATCGACTTCACCGAAATTCCGTACTGTAATTGCATCAAGCGTAAAAATATACCGCGAGCTCACGGCAGATGAGCCTCAAATATTTCTCTTATTTCTGCCGCGCGTCAAAACGGAATTACGCGGGACGATTGCGGCGCGACGAAATAGCGATTCGCGGGGCGATGAAAATTTAATAAAATAAAAAGCAGCAGCAGACACGAGGTACGTCGCCAAATATATAACCTGCCTGATGTACCCGCGTCTATGGGATATAAAGGACTGTTCGGTTAATTGACAAAAGTTTGGGCGCGAGGGAGGACTCGTCGGCGGCCCGGGCGATGGATATCCCGGGCCTTTCCTTGAATAATAACGAACGCGCGCGACGTCGCTTGTCGACGACCTGATTTTAGATTCCGGACAGGAGCTCGTCCGGGTATAAGTTCCCTTCGCGAGAGCTCTCGCACCCCCTGAGGACTCGGCATCACCTTGGCGTTGTCGTGAGTCGCGCGATGGATGGGAGAGTGGAAGCAGCGCGGCGGCCGAGAGAGACGAGAGACGAGAGGGATTCGGAGAGAAATCGAGAGAGTGACGAGAGCGGCTCAGAGGCAGAGAGAGAGAGAGGGAAGAGACGAGAAAGACTGAGCGAGACATCGAGAGCGATTGAGAGAGAAATGGAGAGAAAGACGAGAGGGACTGAGAGATAAATCGAGAAAGAGACGAGAGAGACTGAGAGAAATCGAAAGAGAGACGAGAGAGGCTGAGAGAGAAATCGAGAAAGACTGACAGAGAAATCGAAGGAGAGACGAAAGAGACTGAGGCGGAAATCAAGAGAGAGAGAAAGAGAGAAAGACGAGAGGAGACTGAGAGAGAAATCGAGAGAGACAGCAAAGGGGTGGCCGCCACCACGACGGTGGTCCCGAAACTCGCTCAACTTTCGTGTCCATATTGGCGCCCTCCCGGGTCCCCGCGCCGTCTGCTCCGTTGGCGGTCGTCGAGCAACACCCGAGGGTTATTTCTGCATGTGAGAAAGCCCAGCGCACTGTTCTCCACGACCTTCGACGAGTTTATGGATATCTCGATGCGCGAACGCGAACCATCTAACAGTTGCGAGCTTCGCATGGAAACTCGGGCATTATACAAGGACTAAACTGCAATTGCCACAGCGGCGGAAAGTGCAGCGGGGGATGCAGCCCGGTGTTTGTGCTGCGCGCCCCGCTAGCGCAGGTTGCGCCCTCTTCCTCCCTCTCGCTCTCTCCTCCTCTGGACCCAGCGTATTATATAAACTCCACTTCTCCGTAGCAGCGATATTATGAATTGTTTTCCGCCAGCTCTGCCAGGATCGTTCATCGTCGCTGCTGTCAGCATACCGGAAAAGCGTTGCTCAAAGAAGCAGAAACAGCGCGAGAGAAATATACGAAGGAGGGATGGGTGTATAGGGGGGTGGGGGAGGGGAGCGAGGGAAAAGGAGAAAAGGAGATGAGGGCTGCAGTTGCCGGTGCCAGACGTATCTCGCTCGTGAAAATGCCGATTTGGCTTGGGTTTCGGGGCAAACTGGAGTCTCGTCTTCCACGCGATTTGAGAGGCCGTATCAGCCGTGCGGTTTTCGCCCTCTTTCACTTCACCTCACTTCTCGCGTCTCCGCCACCCCCTTCGGTCCCGCGCGTCCGCTTCTGGTACATCCACGACACTCGTACACCCCCCGCGATCGGACATGCGATCGTGCGGTCACTCGTGCTCGACGAAATCGACCTGACAACCTGTCTGTTATTTTTGCCTCTCGCGTGAATTGGGATCGCTCGCCTCTGTCTGCGCCCGGTGAAATTTTCGTCGAGTCGCCTCCATTGACTCGTATCACTGATTGGAAATGATTATAACTTTGCCAAGATTATCGTCACTTTGTGTTCATCAAGTTATGTAAATATTTCTCACGTGATTATTAGCTAGGATAAGTTGACTGAGTGAATTGACTCGTCAATATTAGATTTTCGATGAGCCGTTCAATTAGTTTCCCGAATCAAATTTCGATAAAGTTACCGCTTTCTCGCTTGTTCGGCAGTCTTAAAAAAAAAAAAAATACAACGTCGCTTGGAAAAAAGTGAAAAAAAAAATGTTCAATTTATTTTACGTGCGAAGAAAAATGCTTACGAAGAATCCACTTGACATGGTGGGGGTGGGTTGAGGGTCGGACGCGGAGAGCCTACGTTCGCAAAATCGTGTCGCGAAACCGCGCCGTGGTTTCCCATCTTTCTTTCGTCTCCTTTGCCGATCCCCCCCCCCCCCCCCTCCGCCTATCCACTCGCTGCGTCCTCGTTTCTCTCGTTTTTGAAACGCTCTCGGGATTCCGGCCGACTTATCGACAAATGAAACGGAAAAATTCAATTTAGGTTCTCCCCCCGGCTTCGGTGTACATCGAGCCTCGGCGACGCCAACACACAATGTATATACACGTCTCGGGGGGTGCTTGGCTCGCGATTCCCTGGCACACGGATCCTCCGACACACCGAATGCAAAATCCGGAGCGACGAAACTCAAGCGCGTCGTAGTCTATCTTATTCTTAGTCGCGTTGCTGCCGGTTCACAATTGTAATACGTACGTTGTGTGCTCGGGAACGGGCTGTATATTCTGTTTTCCGCCTTGACTATCTCCGTCTCTATGTCTCTGTCTTTACCTCCCTCTCTCTCTCTCTTTCTCTATACAGACCCGGCCAATGTTTTCCCCGGGAACATAAATCGTTGCTTCGCGGATAAACGTGCTCCTCCTGCCCCGGCCACCCGGCTGCCTCGCACCCCCACCCCAGCCCCTCGAGTTCGAGTATCTTACGAGGAAATCCACGCCGCACAGCGCGCGCGTTTATCGTCGCCACAGAATTTCTGAGCTCCTCTCCACTATTTCAGCTTTTATTTTCTCTGCGCTTTTTTTTCATACTCTCTTAACTCAACTGAACAGCCGCGGAACGATACAGGAACGCCGGCTTTTCCGCGGCAGACGAGACTTTTCCCGCACTGGCTTATGTATCACGGGGACATTTGAACAAAAAATATAGAAAAATGGGTCGCGGAAATAGTAAACGTAAGTGGAGAATTGATGGGAAAGGAATCAAGGCGTAAAGTTGACTGCGGTCAGGATTGCAACTATCCGTTATGGTTAGACGTTCCTGGTTGGTCATTTTCCGCGAGAAATCTTTTTCCGATAGTTAACCATTTTTGGGCGTATCGAGGAGAAACATACGACATCCCAATTTCTGCACATTTATTGACGGTGTTTCCTGGATTCAATCGTGGACCCCATTATTTTTATTGGCCACTCCAACATACTCGATCGACTGAGGTTCCTTTATTCCTGAAGTCCGACGATACAAAGTTGCTGATCGTGAAAACTACAAAACAAAATTACAAAAAAATTACAGTCAAGATTGCAACCGTCCATCATGGTTAGCCGCAGTCTCGACGCATCCGGTTGGTAATTTCCTACAAAAAATCTTTTTCCCATATTCCACCATTTTTGGGCGTGTCAGTCGCAACATTCGTCATCCCAAATTGCCACACCAATCGGCAATGATTCCTGGTCCATTATTTTTATCACCCACTCGACCGAGGGTCCTCAATTCCTTAATTCCCACGCGGCGAAAGTGGCTTACCCTGAAAACTCCAAGAAAACCGCGTCCACGTGCGGCACACAAATCGTCTGGCTCGAGCCAGAGGCAATAAATGATTTATCACGCGTCGTCGTCGCCGTTCGACAGCGGCCAATTAACCGCCAACCACGTGGGCGCCTCTCGAGTCCGGAGCAAAGCGGCTTGCCAAGTCATCGAGCATCGTCGAATACGTCTTCCCCCAAAGTTCGCCCGTGGAAATAACCGCAGAAGGGGGGAAAATAAATAGCCTGGCGCTGGTTATAGGCGACGTTGTAGCGCACAATAAGTGCTGGCCGCTCGTGTCGACCGGCTGTATCTATGGCATAAGAGGAGCGAAGCTACATGAACACACAGGCCCACCCAAACCCACACAAACCACAGTTAGCCCCGTGTGCTGCGTCAGCGGGAGAATTATAACGTCGCCGGGACGAAGGAGCAATTTCCTGTCGAAGGTTGCGGACTCCTGGATGGTCGGTTCGCGGCTCCGACCGTATGTAGGGCTCACACATACCAACCCGTGGCGCCTCACCCTTATTTGGCGCTCACGTGAGAGGGCGAGTTGTACATGACCGGACGAGCGATTCGCTGGCCATACGGCGAGACCGAGACGGAGTTCCAGGATGGATTCTGCGGCTATGCCCACCACGTCGTGTAGTGCGCGAACGCGACCCTGGACTCGTGGAAGCGGTGCTCGCGGTGCCTATAGCGGTTGGCGGTTCTCCTGTTGGGTAGAAATAATCTGGAAACGTTGCTGCTGCCGCTGCCGCTGGTACAGGGAGGGCCAGAAGGGGGAAGGTGGCAGAGGTTCCCGTTGGTCGTGTAGTCGAAGCCTGGAAGGACAGGTCGATAAAGAGGGACTGGAGGGCTCTGGCTTCCAGGAGCCCAGTGCAGCTCCTGGAAGCCAGAGGGATGGAGTCGCCTCGTGTACAGCTGGAGAGGCACCGAGCGGCGGGACTCGAAAGCGCCGGAAAGCGGATAGTGCGGCTCCTGGCTCTGCGTCTGCAGCGGCAGCAGAACCCGAATCGCCAGAGACAGCAGCGAGGCAGCAGCAGGAAAGCAGCATCGTCCATGGTCGCGCGATGGGCCGTGGACCCCCCGGGACAATGGACCTCTTCAACTATCCCGAGCGGTCCACTCGACGTCGCAAACAAGCCCCTTTCGCTCACGGCACACGCCAACCCGTTGGGCGCCCCCGCCCTTCTCGCTCCCCCTCGGCGAGTCCCGACGAGCGGCTGGTACGGGGAGGGTGGCTCCCCCTGTAGCTCTCACTTCACGTTCTCCCGCCAGGCTGTGCGAGTGCCTGCGATAAATTGAATTTCCTAAGTAGGCGCAGCAAGGTCTATGTGTGATCCATATGTTACCTGTCGTTAAATGACTTGAGGTGTCGGTTGTACCTTTGGTATATTTGCTCCGGGTGCGAATGAATTGGTGCGTTTCTCGTGATATACGCAGGGGTCAGTTAGTCAGGCTCTCGCATGGTTCGTGTCCTCGGTATATGCAGAAAAAAATTAAACAGGGGCAGATAGCTAATCGAACGCTGCACTAATGCATTTTTCGCTGTCGCAGTGGAAATGTTTAGGCAAATTTGTCTCTGCCGCAGGGAACACGCTTCGTCAAATGTTTTTGTCCGCGTAGTCGAGGCTAATGTCGATGCCTGTTAATCTCTGTAATCTTGTAGAAATTAAGTTGATGGTGCAATCGGTTTTGTAATTATTAGTTAATAATAATAACACGGTGTAATCATCACTCTTTTAAAAAGTTCATGAGTAACGGAAAGCATTGCTGTCATTCTATTGCTGTGATTGGTTGTCAGGAGCTGTGATTGATTGTCAGGAATGACCGTGACATACAAATTCAGTTTGGTGTCAAATTTGACAGAAGAGGACAGGCACCGCAGCACGCGTAATCTTTTAAAGCTTTATAAGAGCACAGCAGCGCAAAATTGATAGATAGGTGAAATTTTGAAAAAAAAAAAGAAAAAAATTTGAGGTCGATTTCGGCGATTTTCGGGCCGCAGACGGATCTATGATTTCTGACAAAAAAAAAGTAGCAAAATAATGATTTTTTCAAAATCAAGGAAAAAAGTTTTGTAACCAGTGTTTTCGGGGGTAGAATATGCGACTTGAGAACAATGGTATAGGTTACAAGTCGATATTTTGAAAAGAAAAAATGTAAGTCGATTTAGTCGATTTTCGGTCCGGAGCCGAATCTACGATTTCTGACAGAAAAAATATTTTTTTCGTCGCCAAAAAATATTTTCTTCAAAATCGATTAAAAAAGATTAATCACCAGTGTTTTCGGGGGTAGAATATGCGACTTGAGAACAATGGTATAGGTTACAAGTCGATATTTTGAAAAGAAAAAATGTAGGTCGATTTAGTCGATTTGCGGTCCGGAGCCGAATCTACGATTTCTGACAGAAAAAATATTTTTTTCGTCGCCAAAAAATATTTTTTTCAAAATCGATTAAAAAAGGTTAATAACCAGTGTTTTCGGGGGTAGAATATGCGACTTGAGAACAATGGTATAGGTTACAAGTCGATATTTTTAAAAGAAAAAAATTTAGGTCGATTTAGTCGATTTTCGGTCCGGAGCCGAATCTGCGATTTCTGATAGAAAAAATATTTTTTTCGTCGCTAAAAAATATTTTTTTCAAAATCGATTAAAAAAGGTTAATAACCAGTATTTTCGGGGGTAGAATATGCGACTTGAGAACAATGGTATAGGTTACAAGTCGATATTTTGAAAAGAAAAAAATTTAGGTCGATTTAGTCGATTTTCGGTCCGGAGCCGAATCTGCGATTTCTGATAGAAAAAATATTTTTTTCGTCGCTAAAAAATATTTTTTTCAAAATCGATTAAAAAAGGTTAATAACCAGTATTTTCGGGGGTAGAATATGCGACTTGAGAACAATGGTATAGGTTACAAGTCGATATTTTGAAAAGAAAAAAATTTAGGTCGATTTAGTCGATTTTCGGTCCGGAGCCGAATCTACGATTTCTGATAGAAAAAATATTTTCTTCGTCGCTAAAAAATATTTTTTTCAAAATCGATTAAAAAAGGTTAATAACCAGTATTTTCGGGGGTAGAATATGCGACTTGAGAACAATGGTATAGGTTACAAGTCGATATTTTGAAAAGAAAAAAATTTAGGTCGATTTAGTCGATTTTCGGGCCGGAGCCGAATCTACGATTTCTGATAGAAAAAATATTTTTTTCGTCGCCAAAAAATATTTTTTTCAAAATCGATTAAAAAAGGTTAATAACCAGTGTTTTCGGGGGTAGAATATGCGACTTGAGAACAATGGTATAGGTTACAAGTCGATATTTTGAAAAGAAAAAAATTTAGGTCGATTTAGTCGATTTTCGGGCCGGAGCCGAATCTACGATTTCTGATAGAAAAAATATTTTTTTCGTCGCCAAAAAATATTTCTTTCAAAATCGATTAAAAAAGGTTAATAACCAGTATTTTCGGGGGTAGAATATGCGACTTGAGAACAATGGTATAGGTTACAAGTCGATATTTGGAAAAGAAAAAATTTGAGGTCGATTATAGCGAAAGTTGTGTAGGCACGCGGGCCAGCGCGTGTGATTACCTTGTTATAATATAACATGTGCATATTTTAATGGCTGCGAAGAATATTATTCTCTATAAAATCTCACGATCATTTTTCTGAAAAAATCGAGAATTCCGGTGAAAGTAATGGACGACCGTCTCCTTCAATTTTTTTCGCAGTTGCTCACAATTTTTTTCTTGAAAATGAAGTATCTATGTAGCTATTCAAAAGTTCACACATCATTTTATAATCACCCCACGTTATTATTATTAAGTCACACCTACAAAAAAAAAACCGTTTCGTAAAATGTATTTCTTAAATTAATCGGAATTCCCAACTCTGCCTGTATATGAGTTGGTGGGAGCTAGGAGGAGGGTGACCAGACAAAAACCGACATCAGATGGCGGTACGTTTGGTATTCGCTCCAACGTGCGAACGCATCGGTGCGTAGGGACCTCGTAATACAGGCGTCAGTCAGGCTCTCGCGTGGCTCGCGTCCTCCCCGGCCCAGTCACGGCTAATGCTGACGCGTGTTCTATATACATAACACACGCGAGGGGAGTTATGACACACCCGGGAATCCCGGTGGCTTTGGCCGTGTGTCCTGATGCCGCCGCCGCCGCCGCCGCTTCACGTCGCGTCGCCTGCTCCCTCGTCGCGACCGCACGCTCAGCGGCTGCTCGTTTTACCAGGAGGACGAGCAACGCCGCAGGATAAGAAGAGGCAAAATGGGAATAATGAAATGTTCGGTGAGCACGATGAGATCAAAAGGTCACTTCGCTGCGCGCCCCGCGCACATACACACACATACGCGGCGAGTGTGGGGATTAGTGGACGATACGTTGGTACCTGCTGCTGCTGTACGGCGCCCGCTGCTCAAAGTGGAAAATTATACGAGAGGACGGAGATAAGAATGCTTTGAGGATGTATTTGAGCGCCGGGCACCGAATGTCGCGGGAGCGACACACACACACGCGAGGATTCATTTCCGTTTCGTGCGCGTTTATATCTTTTCGCTCCAGTTGTCGCGCTGAAACGTCGGAATGACGCGACTCCGCGCGCGGCCGAATTCGACCTGGAGATGCGCGAGTGACTCGAATGCGCCCGAAGACGAATGACGGAAACATGAGGTGTTGCGGGTCCCTCGGGGACGCCCGGGGGGGACTTTTGGGGAGGACGACAGGACGAGCATGTCGCACTCTTCTGGTGCGTTATTTCGTCGTTAAGGCTCCGTTATTTTGTCGCCCGGGTGGCGTCTTTGCTTCCTCCTCAGACACCGGGGTCATACATATTTATAGGGGGAAAGTATTTCACTCCGAGGACGGGACGACAGCCGTGATTTTCACTCGAGTCAATATTCATTATTTTTTTGGGGAGTCGGGAGGAGCGACTGTGATAAATTGTGATGGCTGGCGATTACGTCGCTCTTTACTTTTAGGTTTTTGAATGGTTTTGTGTGTAACCCGATTTAATTGAGAATCATTTCTAGTATTTGTCTCACTCTCGTGAGGCTAAAGTTAACTGCGGTGGCTCGCAGCTGCAAAGGGCTGAAGCAACTGTCGCAACCTCCCTGGACCGTATACTTCTCTAGGCATCTCTCTAGATTTTTTTTCAGATGACACTATCAAGGTTCACAGTGTCCTGAATGTACAGGACACAAGATTAGGAGGGGACGAGTCGTTTGAATAATTTTTAACGATTTTTTTAAGTTGTTTTTAACATGTCGTCTGTGACAGTAAGTCGAGGCATTTTGTTAGATTTTTATCAGATGTCACAATCAGAGTTCATAGTGTCTTGAATGTACGGGATATATCCGGCGAGAGTCAGGTACCAGTCAGGGCCACATAAGCCGGGCCTCAGCAGTTTCTGACTTGGACAGCGCTTAAGATTTTCTGGCTAGCGCTAATGTTCCACGCACGTCCGTTCCAAATCTGTTTTACACTATTGTCAAAAAAACCGACTACTGTTACCAAAAATACTAACAAAATAATGTCTCTCGTTTGTGTTGCAGAAGAGCGATTCTGACGAACCCGGACCTGCTGCCCAGCTCGCCATGGTACCCGCTGCTCCTGGAGAACGACTTCTGGGGCACGCCGCTCCGGGAGCGCGGCTCCCACGGTAGCTACCGGCCGCTGTGCGTCGCCACTTTCCGACTTAATCATCTGCTCGGCGGGCTCGACCCTCGGGGCTATCATTTCGTAAACGTGATTCTTCACGCCGCCTGCACCGGCCTCGTCGTCAGGGTCGCCAGGAAGGTGAGTTTCATTTCAAATTAGCGCTCGTCTCACGGGTCGCGCGAATTTTCGGTCGCCCGCTCACGTCGCCCGCATCACTAAAATATCTACATTGCGAATGACGGTGAAAACTCGCGCTGTGTCGACAGTAACGCGTTTTGATGAGTGCCGAGTGCCGTGGAAACGGCGCAAACTATCGGCATCCACAAGAGAACACGGGCGGCACGCACTCATTTTTTAATGTCGCGATATGCAGTGGACCGGCCGAGCGTATATGGCAATTGGGCTCGATCGACGCCATGGCCGCCTGCCGCGGTGGACGTGGCATGGGAAGAGCGAGCGATAAAACCCATAGCCAGCAGCGTCGGTAGCGGCAGCAGCAGATGTACCAGCGGGCGTATCGAAAGCCAATATATCATAATCGGATCATCGATAGCGTTATAGTGAATTGCGTATCGACAGACTCAACGAGAAATGACTCACTCGGGCTCTCGCCGGGGTTCGAGCGAAAAAATAAATGAAGAAACGATATCGCGCCGCGGAGAAACGGAGACAGACGGAAAGCGAATGCGAGTAATTCGTGAGCGCCGACTGCTCAGTCAGATTGAAACGCTGACTAACGAACGAAGAACCCGCGGTTATATAATTCGGCGGAATCTGGTGCGGTCGCGTCGCGCGAGTGACAAGAACGACTTCAATCGAATTCGCGTCGGTTGCGCGGAGCGAAAGTGCCGCATCGACCTCGTGGCTTCCACGATTTTGCCCGCGTTTTCGAGATACTTCGACGGCGAAATCGCGTCGCCGGGTGGATACAAAAATAACGTCGGGTGGATCGCGAGAAATAATGCGATTCTCGGGGGACTAATTGGCGCGATTCGCGGATACGGCGCAGCGATTCGGAACGATCGGTCGCGGTTTGGGAATCGGAATTATAATTCGATGACTCAATGGTTTTATACACCGCTTAGGTTCTGCTGTTCCTATAACAATCGTGCCGGATTTGAATTAAGCGGACGCAAATAAATAAATCGCATATTTTCCCTCGTTTTCCAGGTACTTCCGGGCCGCAGCCTCGCGCACGCGATAGCCGGTCTGCTCTTCGCGGTGCACCCGATTCACAGCGAAGCCGTCGCGGGAATCGTCGGTCGCGCCGATCTACTCGCCTGCATGCTGACCCTCACGGCGTTTCTCGCCTACGTCGGTCACTGCAACGAGTCGCGGCCGCCTCTGCCGCTCCTCCTGTCCCTGGTGTCCTCGCTGCTCGCGACCCTCGCCAAGGAGACGGGAATCTCGTCGTTGGCGCTGTGTCTGCTCTGGGAGTTCTGTCACGGCGAGCCAACCAGCCGCAAGGTAAAACCCTATAATCACCTGGTTCATAATCACCTGCCTTGAAATGTATTATACGCGTAGAAGAAAAAAAATGCGCACGGAGAAAAATGTAGACGGAGCATTTCCTGTGATATCTAAAAATTGTCTGCAATTGTTCAGTCTTTTTGTTGAGACAGCTAAAAATTCGTTGATACCGCAATCTATTTCCTATCGGTCCCTGATTATTTCTCTCCGTGCGTCGGTCGTCGGTGTCGATACAAACGCGCTTCGCGTCGTTCCCTGTCGAATATAGCGAGACACGCAGGAGACGCGCATCGCGATTTGTCGCGCGCGCACAAATCCACTGCGCTCTCGGTGCTGAGATGCAACGCGCATATGGAACTCGCACTGGTGGAGACAGCGAGCTGATGCACGACGCGGCGCGAACTATCGTCGTCGTATAGTCGTCGTCGTTCCCCTTCCGTCTGCTCTTCACCCACGATGATATTCTCCGCGTCCTCGTGTGCGAGATGCTCGCTCCTTCCGACCAGGCCGCATCCGGATGCGCTGGTTGCGCCAGACGTCTTGGATGATGCATGTCGTCTTTCCCCTCCTCGTCCCGCTCGCTCGCCCGGAGATTGGAGGGGTGCCAAGGGTCGTTCGCGTTCCCGAGAATGTAACCCCCACCTCCGGCCGCATGGCAACTACGTGTCGGTGCCTATAGGGTGTACGTGCTGCATGTGCAGCCCCGCGTGTCAGTGCCGCGGGCAGAGGGAAAGAGGCCTAAACGAGCGCGAGAACACCCGAGTCGGGAGGTGTGCGATTGCGTATCTGTCTGGTGTAAATCTGGGGAATATGGACCAGTGAAAAGTTATGGCCTCTTGTGCTTTAAGGTAGATAGTGCGTGTAGTATTCATTTCGCCTAAATTCGAGAAATTCGGGCAAGAGTTGCAAACACTTCCCGATGTTAAAAAAATGTGCAAAAATTCATACGTATTATAGACACTGAAAAGTCTAATTTTGCATAATAACAATTTCAAAATGTTATTGACAAAATGTTGAAAAGAAAATTGCTCATCAAAATATGTGGTAACTCAACTTTTTTTTTGATGAAAATTATTCGTTCATTTTTCGGAATACGTATGAATTTTTTCAGATTTTTATCTTTATTTTTATTTTTCTTGTTTTTTACATGGAAAAATGTGCAAAAATAATAATAAAGATAAAAATCTGAAACAATTCATAGGTACTCCGAAAAATGAACGAATCATTTTCATCAAAAAAAAAAGTTGAGTTACCGCATATTTTTATGAACAATTTTCTTTTCAACAATTTGTTAATAACATTTTGAAATTATTATTATGCAAAATTAGTCTTTCCAGGGCCTATAATAAGTATGAATTTTTTCACGTTTTTTTAACATCGGGAAGTGTTTGCAATTCTTGCCCGAATTTCTCAAATTTAGGCGAAATGAATACTACACGCACTATCTACCTTAATACTCGGAAGAATTCGCGGGACAACAATGCCCAATACAGGCGACTTCTACCGTATAAGTCGCAGGGGTCATAATTTCGTTGCTGGTTACATTATTTATCGTTGCGGGAACAATTGAAGAATTTTTGTTATCTCACGGGCAGCTCAAAGCAGGATTGCATATTAAGGTCGATCATACATTTTTCCGACTGTAGAGATTAATTTTTAATATCTACAGTCTCTGGACCTGGTCTGGCCCTGGCCTGACCAGGGCCAGACCAGGTCCAGATTTTCCACGAGGAGGTCCATCACAGCGCGCCATTCCGTATTTCCCGCAATAACACTATACGCTCCTGTTTCACCGTCTTCGTGTGGGCTTTTCCTCCACCAGCCTCGGCGCGTCTCTCGCTTCCGCCTATATCGCGCCTCGAGGCCTCGGGGCAACCGCGCGCGGCGGGCGTTAAACCTTCGCGCAGCTATCGCTGACGTCGTTTTCGTAGTTCTCACCGTCTCGTCGCCCCCGACAAACGCTAAGCCCGCGCGAAGCTCGAGGCTTCTCGCCGAACGGGAGCCTCGCGCGTCTTTCAGCCGCGTAGGACGACGACGACGACGACGATCGCTGTGCCGCGCCTCGTTCCATCATTTCCTCTCTCAATCGACGCCACCGCTGCCGAAAGTCCCCGGGCTACGGCAGCGAGTCGCTCTCTGTGTGCGCGAATCCCACGTCTCTCGGGGAGCCCGCGATGAGGCTGGCGTACCCGCCGCCGGGTTGGTTGGTTGGCGGATACTCGTATTCCTCCCATCCTGCCAGCCGTCTTCCGTCTAAGCCGCAGCGCACCGACTCGACGACCTCAAAACGCTCGGGCTCATTGGGGATCGACGCACGTAGCGCCGATCTAAACTGGAATATATTTGGAGAAAGCTTTTTACCTTCCATTAAACTCGCTGTCTCTCCGCGGCGCCACACTGGAATTGGTCAATTTGGACCGGTCCCGAGCGCGGCTCAATGATCTCTCGAGCGGTCCCGGCGGGCGATTAATTACCGCGAACACCGTCGGCCCGGGCCATTAACTTTCTCGTCATTAATGGGACGATCCCAATTTTACGGCGCTACGTACTTCACCGACGACACCGCGAATGTCGCAGGCCGAGTAACTGCTCTGTCGTTCGGGATCGT